>CM054058.1:392088368-392519004 GCA_028641055.1 Alopecurus myosuroides | reverse complement strand
GGGTGGCTTAACCACAAACGCATCGATGCTTAAGACTGTAATTTTTCGGTGGTTGATTTTTGTGCAACTTTGAGTGATCCCTGAATTGTGTGGAGCACCCCTGATTTTTTACCTATTTCAATATAAAACCGGCTATGTGCATCATTTTGATGCATAGGCTGGGACCTAAGGGTTTCCATTTAAAAAAAAACTACATCGAGAACTAACAAAAAAGCTCGGTCCAAGCGTAGGGTAGGTCATGCTAATGGTTAGCCAGATCTTTATATGTCAATAGCCTCTTACATCTCTGTGGCGTACTATATCCATGAATCGGTGTGATATTAGTGCTAGTACCATTTTAAGGATTCAACGCTGGAACTTCCCCCGAGCACCTTTGCACAAGAGCCTCGGAAAGATCTTCCTCTACCTGTCCTCCTCCCTCTTCTCCAGTAGCTACGAGATTATGCCTTCCACCTCTGATTTTACATGCATGTAAAGATGTGTTGCAGCCTGCCGATCAGTCTTCCTTTCGTCGGAATGGGTTTTCCAAAACGGTAGTAAAACCTCCGGGATTTTCAGAAATAAGCCCGGAAAGTTCACCACGTGATCAGCATCCCTCAATGAGAAACAGTCAGAAAACATGTCGCTTGATTTTGGAGAAAATGCCTGGCTATAGACGGAAAGTAGCTAGCAGGTGGTCTCAAGTGTGAGCAAAAATCTAAGGATACTCTAAACATGGAGGCATGACAGAGAGAGATACCATCTAGCTACTTCTATGGACCCGTAGTCCCGAGATAAACTACTCGCACATCATCGTGAAGGCAATCATGGCGATGTAGAGGCCTCCAATGACGATTACCCCCCTCGCCAGGGTGCCGGAACAAGGCTGCAGAAGCCCTAGATTGGACTTTAGAGGTGACGATGCCTCTCTGTATGTTTCATGGAAAATAACTCTGCCCTCGAATGTTTTAGGGTTAGGAGCAAGTTATAGGCAAAGAGGCAATGGACAGGGCAGCCAGGGGCCCACCAGACGCGGCCTAGGGGTGGTGTCGCGCCTGCCACCCTCCTAGAAACCACCCAGCTCCCCTCCGGCTCTTCTCTAGACTTCATCTTCATTCCGGGTAAAAATTGATCTCCGTGGATTTCAGCTATTTCCGAGAATATTTTCTTCAGAACTTTTCTCAAAATAGAAAAATAGCAACTGGCCCGGGGCATCTTGTTAATAGGTTAGTGTATGAAAACATCCGGAAAACGAAGGGAAACATGTGAAAACATGTAGAAAACATAAAGGCATTGGATACAAACCAAGCATGGAGCATCAAAAATTATAGATACGTTTGCAACGTATCACTTGGGTCTTTGAGGGAGCACAAGAACAAGTTCACAGAGATACTGCAGAAGCATAAGAACATTGGTTACCCAATTCAAGAAAGGCTAGCAGTTGATACACTCCTCATGTCACTTCTATCGCATTACTTCGGATTTTTGGCTTGCTAAAATATGATGGAAATGGAGAAGACAGTTGAAGAAGTCTTCCAGATGGTCATCTCGGCTGAGATGGATGTTTACATTCATGTCGTGATGAGTGCAACAGATTGCAAAGACAAGTGGAAAGTCCACACTAGGTATAAGAGTTATGCTAGTTATTGACAATTTTCTTGTCTCAAAGACATTTTGGTATTATAGACTAAAATTTCTCAATTAGCAAGTTATTGCAGAGTGAGAAGGAAAAGAGGCAAGAGAGGTGGGAAGCATGGAGGGTGCAGTGGAAGACGTATTAATGGTGCCATACCAGCTGCAACGCCTTTGGAGCCTAAGTCAATAAAGAGGATCAACACTAGGACTTCGAAATAATCGTTATTTTCAGTTCAATCATTATGTAATGAATATTTTATGTTCGTGAACCATGTTGAGTTCGAATTATAAAATATTTGTGGGAATTCCAAGCTTGGGAATTTTAAGTTTAGATCTTATTTATTGTGTTATGTCAATTACTTTTATTATTAAGTCTTGAATATTTTGATTCAAATTATTGCTCAAGTTTGAGTTATACCTTTATGGCTTATTAAATAAATTGGAGTTAAGTCTTTTATTTTATTTATCAAGGATAAAAGACTACCTCCAAAATATTTAATATAGCCAAAATCCATTAAGTGATAGGCACTTGTGAATTTCGAAATTCACATAAGTTCCATTGAAGATTCAATATGATAAGTTAATCATATTGATGAAGTGGAATAGATGAAATAATTGAAGTTTCAATATTTCATAGAAGTTAGTGGGAGGAAAATTTTGAATAAAAAACTGAGATCAAAGAAATTCGATTGAAGTAGAAAGGACTTAATAAACAATTATAACATGGATTGACAAAGAATGTTTTCTTAGTCAATAATTACTCATGATGAATTTTGAGATTCAAAATTATCTTGATAATAAAAAAATTGTGAGAAAAGGATTTAAGCAATGTTATAACTGTCAAATGTCTTTGTGTGGTAAAGTGATAGCGTGAAATGAAAATAATTCTCAGACCCACTAAAGAAAATTATTTTGTTTGTTTGCTTAGGTTGGGACTATGTCATTAATTAACTTAGATTTATTTTAATGATAAGTTCCTAGTAATAAATTTTTCTCAAGCAAGAAGCATGATTGATTAAAAGGTTTTTCATAAAACCAATAAGTTTATTGGTAGTATATTTCCGCTTTTACTCCATGTATTTTATACACATTAGATTAAGGAGAAAAGTGTCTTCTCGTGAAAAGAGATGTGGAAATTATATTGAGTTGAGATTGTGAATCTTTGGAGGAGTGAATGAAAGGGGCAACATGCAAGTGTTTCCAACTCATCACTTCTCCAGAAATTTATGTATGAGATACATAAAATTCAAACTTAATATTCAATAAAGTCATATGAGGAATTTGATGTGATATTCACTTTGTGAAATATTTATCAATATTCCAATATAACGACCACAATGTGCAAAACAAAACTAACAAGATGATAGTACTCGTAAATATATGATATTCTATTATCATATAGATCCATGATAAAATAAAATACTCATTTTGACCCCAAGATTTTATCTTGAGAGTATGTTGGAGTGATTTTATAAATCACAAGGAAAATGGATGTTTCCTGTCGGATATATACTGAATAGGGGTATAGAAGATGGTAGACAAAGAGCCGGACTACCAGAGTGGCCTACATGGTAATGGGCTTAGGTCCATTGGGCGGCCCAGTAGTCCGACGCGCAGAAGCCGGATTCTAGAAGAACCCGGATCACGGCCCACGTGATCTGGCTTGGAGGAGAAGACGGATTCCTTGCTTTCCAAGTTACAAGTTAACGTAGTCTTCTAGGTTTCCTATTCTGTAAGCCCTAATCCGGCTATTATATAAAGCCGGACGGGAGATAGATTAAACAAGCACAAGTTAAGTTAGACACAAGTTCAAGCTCTACGCAACTCGCCGAGAAGCTCATCCTCGCCGAGAAGCTAGATCTACACCCTCACATTGTAACCATGATAAACGGGCTTTAGTCCCAATTAGTGAGAAGTGCAGGAGTAGGTACGCCGTACTGTCGCGACGTACCGAACCTGGGTAAAATCCCGTGTTCTGTGTTACTACGCTATCCCGTTACCCCACGTCTCTACCGTAGTCTCATGGCACCCCCGTCTATGAAAACTACTACGATGTCTCGACAGTTGGCGCCCACCGTGGGGCAAACGACGTCAGGCGTGAAATTCCGATCTGGGATACTCGGCGGAATTGGAAGATCGATCACTGTAGGAAGCCTGGAGTTCGACGACGATGTCGGGCGCTTCCTCGACAACGGATCCTACATACCGGCGCAAAACCACCTGGTAAGTGCCTACGTGTTACCGATCGGATCTGCTAACATCTTTATCGGACTAACTGCAGAGGCAATGGGTTTTTGCGGTGGAAGCAAATTTATCCCACCCGCCCTATACCCAGTCGAAGACGACTATGATGCCGGATTCTGCTCAGATCGCCGACAAAAAAGTGATACACACTTTATCGGCATGGTGCAATCCGAAATCGCTGAAAACACGGATGACGGAAATCCCGTGCAAGAGGCAGATAACAACCTACCCGTCATAGAGACGGAAGAAGAAACACCCGTCACAGAGGCGGAAGATCCGACATCTGTCAACAAGACGATGAACTCGGAAGCAGAGTCCGTGCTTGCCGCCATTGAGGCGAGGTTGGAGTCGGAAACCGGATCGGATAACTTCGACTCCGAAGACGAAGACGAGGATGCCTTCGTAAGAAAGGTTAAGTCCTTTCAAGAGGGATTCCATGAAGTTCTAATGGCAAAACCAGCTGATACAACGGGTGCCGACAGCCAGGAAAGCCCTAAAACCCCTCCGCCAGTGGAAGAGAGAGAAGACGGGGAAACGTCTCCGATATTCCCCAATGTTAAGGAGATGACAGAAGATGAGCCTGTCAAAAAACCTCCCTCTTCCAAGAAAAAGCACCGTGCTTCTAAAAAACTCCAATACAAACTCCGGAAGAAAAAATCAGCCGATCTCGCTGATGAAAACCTGGAAGTAGGAGACATTAGCGGCACAAAGCCAGCGGAAAAGAAATCTAAGGAAATCACTGCTCCGCCAATGACGGAACAGGAAGAGCAAGAGCTATTACAAACACCAGTGGGACCAGATGAACCCCCTTAGATGCTGGAAGCCAGGAGACAAGCTTTCCAACGGCAACAGCAACATCTGCTTAGATCTCGGCAACATCTCCAACAAACCCATAATGACATCAAAGTCATGAAGGAAGAAATAGAGGAGTACGAGAGAAAGCATAGATCCGCGTTAAAACCTACTAGGTTACCCGGAATCGCAAAACCGGAAGAACTGCCGCCAAAAGAAAGGTTCTATAACCCATCTTGGCAAAAGCAGTTAAACGGCAAAGATGCCAAGGGCGAACCAATATACAAAACCGCAGCGGAAAACGCGGAAGCAGCGTTCGCCATCCTAAACAACGATCTGTACTCCAACGGGGAAAAACTCCAAGGGGTGTATGCTTTCCTAGGAAAAGCATTACAGCAGCAACAGCGAGGCCAAGAACGATCAGGGAGGCTGCATGATAATTCCGCTCTCTGCAAAACAGCTACTTGCGCTGCTGGAGCACCTGGACCGGAAGAACCCGGAGATTCGGATAAAAAAGAGGATCCGAGAAAAGACAGGAAAAACCTAGACAACCGGGACGCAACGTCTAGAATCGGACCTCATCTCCCGAAAGATGGATATAAACCACACGATCGGGAAGACAAACACCGCAATGACGGCAAAATAATGCCACCTCCGAGAAACCCAGCTGAAAAAGCTGGAAGATATGATATACCTCACAGACGTGAAAGATCCCGGACACCTCCTAAGGATAAGGAAAGGCATAGAAGCAGAACTCCGCCTAAAGGACGTGAACACGGAAGGGATAGAGATAACCTCGGAAAAGCGCGTCCGCGCAACAATGGAAAAGAAAGGAGCAGATCCCCTTCTGTCCATTCAGCCGGGAGATATTCTGCACACATTGATAGAGCAGAAAAGGATGATCTATACTTTGGTCCTAAGTGTTTTACTGACAGGATCCGAAGGATAACCCTGCATTCTGGCTTCGCCAAAGTTGGTCCAACCTACCAAAAATATACCGGCAGTACGAACCCGGATACCTGGCTCTCAGATTATTATACAGCCGTCCAAATCAACAATGGGACAGACCTGGAAGCTGTCAAGTTTCTTCCCCTAATGTTGCTAGACGGAGCCAGAGATTGGATTAATGGTTTACCATCAAGAACTGTCGACAGTTGGGATGATATGGCGAGAGTATTCACTCAGCATTTTCGGGGAACATACAAACGCCCAAATAGCATCAACCAGCTGAACCGTTGCACCCAATTTGAGGACGAACCATACGTGGATTTCATCTCCAGATGGACTGCAATGAAGAATAGTTTCTCTGGAGTAACTGACGTACAAGAAATGCATGCTTTCGTCAATGGCCTAAAACCCGGACTCGTACCGTTCATGGTTGGTTCTAAACAGCACAAAGATCTCGGATCTATGCTTACAACCGCTAATGAGCATGCTGCAGCCGAAGATGATATCAGAGCAAGAGGAGGCAATATTGAGTCACTAATACTCGCCAAGAAAACCCCTCGTTCTGACAAAAAAGGAACTCCGGAGTCAACAACAAAGCCCAAGGAGGTCAACATAGCCTTTGGAGGAGAAAAGGTGAATAAGTGGAAAGGCCGCAGTCCAGATCCAATCAATTACACTCCCGAAGAATGGGAGAGAATTAAGTCGGAACCCTGCGTCCACCACTCGCAATTTGGGAAACCAACCCACACAAACGCGCAATGCCGGCTAAACAAGCATATGAAAGGCAATGCAGGACCCGGAAATAAGGGGAAGGGTTCCAAAAGGAAACCTGCCAAACAAAAGCCAGAAGCTGAAAAAGAAGACAGTGAATCGGACACTGATGACAAAATCCAGGAAAAACAGCGAAAAGGCGAACCCAAATTTCCGAGAGTTGATGGAGAAGCAATGCTAACTTTCCTAGCAACCCTGTCAGCAAAGGTGGCCAAAAGAACACTTCGGGAGATAAACGCAGTTGTTCCCGCGACCCCGAAATTCTTGAAGTACTCCAACACACCGATAATCTGGGATCAGTCTGATCATCCCGGAAATATCCCTGAACCCGGCACACAAGCTCTTGTTGTAAGCCCTATTGTTCAAAACACTAGGCTAAGAAGAGTGCTGATGGATGGAGGATCCAGCATCAATATAATGTATCTGGATACACTGAAGCACTTGAAGATCTCCGAGTCCTAGCTCAACTACAGCAATATACGCTTCCATGGCATTGTTCCTGGCAGGCAAGCACGATCCCTAGGAGAAATTTCCTTAGATGTCACCTTCGGAGATAAAGATCACTTCCGGCAGGAAAACGTATCCTTCGAAGTAGTGCCGTTCGAAAGCGTGTATCACGCAATACTCGGACGTCCGGCTTTCGCCAAATTTATGGCAAGATCTTGCTATATCTACAACAAGCTGAAGATGCCAGGACCCAAAGGAGGAGTAATCACCATTGCCGGTGATTTCAAGCTGGCAAACGAGTTGGAAAAAGAAAACACCCTTTGCGCTCAGAGAGTTATAGCGAAGGAGGAACTGAAGGAATTAGCCAAGGAGGTATCGCCGAAAGAAATGCCGGCAGGAAAAGAAACTCGGAAGCCAACAGATAGCTTCAAGGCGTCCGAGAATACAAGACATGTAATCCTAGATCCCAAAGATCCGACAAAATTCGTCGTCGTAGGGACTGGGATGACTGACAAATAGGAAGGCGAGCTCATCAAGTTCCTCCGTGAGAACTGGGATATTTTTGCCTGGTGTCCAGCTGACATGCCAGGCGTACCCAGGGAACTTGCTGAGCACCAACTCAAGGTTATTCCCGGATCAAAACCCGTCAAACAAGGTCTCCGTCGTTTTGACGGAAGAAGACGGAAGGCTATTGGCAAGGAAATTATCCGGCTTTTAGCAGCGGATTTCATCAAGGAAGTAATCCATACTGATTGGTCCGCAAATCCGGTCCTAGTAACGAAGAAAGACACCACTGCTCTTAGAATGTGTATAGATTACACAGGATTGAACAAGTTGTGTCCGAAAGATAGGTTCGCGTTACCATGAATCGATCAAATAATAGATGCCACTGCAGGCTCCGAGCTTTTATGCTTTTTGGATGCATACTCCGGGTACCACCAAATACGCATGAAAAAGGAAGATCAAATCAAGACTTCTTTTATAACCCCGTATGGGACGTACTATTACATAACCATGCCTTTTGGCCTGAAGAACGCAGGTGCAACCTACCAGCGTTGCATGCAATGCATAGTCAAATTGGCAGAAACGTTCATGTTTACGTGGACGATATTGCCGTCGTAACCAAGGAAAAAGATACACTCCTTGAGGATTTGCGAGAAACTTTCGAAAACTTACGCACTTACAAGATGAAGTTGAATCCATCTAAGTGCGTATTCGGGGTTCCCTCAGGAAAACTTCTGGGTTTCATTTTTTCCCACAGAGGAATAGAAGTTAACCCGGAAAAGATCAAGGCAATCTTGAACATCTCAAAACCTACATGTGTAAAAGATGTCCAAAGATTGACGGGTTCCGCTGCAGCCGTCAGCAGATTTATCAGTCGGCTGGGGGATAAAGCCTTACCACTCTACAAGCTGCTGAAGAAATCCGACAAGTTCGAATGGACAGAAGAGGCTGATGCAGCGCTGGCCCAGTTAAAGGAAACCTTGATGAACGCTCCCATCTTGGCATCTCCAAAAGACGAAGAACCCATGTTATTATACCTTACGGCTACAAGTCGGGTTATTAGTGCGGTAATCGTTGTAGAGCGGACAAAAGAAGAACAAAGCATACCAGATCAACATCCGGTATATTATATAAGCGAAGTTTTTTCCGAGTCCAAACAAAGGTATCCGCACTACCAGAAACTGGCATATGGCGTATTTTTTGCATCCAGAAAACTGCGCCATTACTTCCAAGGGCATTCCATAACAGTGGTATGTAAAGCACCACTAGGGGATATTATAAACAATGCGGAGGCAACCGGCCGAGTAGCTAAATGGGGCATCGAGCTGGCAGCCTTCGACATTAAGTACCAGCCAAGGACGGCAATAAAATCCCAAGTTTTGGCAGATTTCGTCGCCGACTGGACAGAAGCAATGAAAAAAACACCGATGCCAGAATCGAGTACTGGATCATGCACTTTGACGGATCCAAGATGAAGGAAGGAGCTGGGGCTGGCGTAGTCCTAAAATCTCCCAAAGGAGACACAATGGAGTACGTACTACAAATACACTTCAACGCCAGTAATAACGTGGCAGAATACGAAGCTCTGCTTCATGGCTTGCATATTGCAAAAGAAATAGGGGTAAAACACATCTTATGCTATGGAGACTCGGATTTGGTACAGCATCAGCTCAACCAAACCTGGGACGCGAAAAGCCCTATAATGGCCGAATATCGGAGGACGGTGGATGAGTTCGCCATCTGTTTCTTCGGGTTCGAAGTCCTTCACATAAAAAGGGAGGAAAACTGGAATGCGGATGCGTTAGCCCGCATGGGATCAGAGAGAGTAAAAACTTTACCACCAGGGGTATTCGTCCAGCACTTGTACGAACCATCCATAAAAGGTGGAGACGTTGATTACCCTCTGGCATCTGAAACAATCGAGGTCATGCTCGTTAAACCGGATTGGACAATTCCATACTTAAACTTCTTAGTCAATCAGAAGTACCCGGAAGGAGCAGACGAAGTCTTGCAAAGGCAAATACAGCGTCGGTGCAAAGGATACGTGGTGATCAACGACCACTTGTATAAACGCAGTACTTCCGGAATCTTTCAACGGTGTATTTCACCAGAAGAAGGAAGAGAAATACTGGAAGAAATCCACGCCGGCGATTGCGGACATCATGCTCAATCAAAAAGCATAGTCAAAAAAGCATTCCGGGCGGGGTTTTTCTGGCTAACAGCCAAGTCAGACGCCGAACGCATAGTGAATACATGCGAAGGATGTCAATATTACGCCAAGCAGACCAATTTGCCGGCCCAAGCACTTAAAACTATCCCTATCACATGGCCGTTTGCGGTCTGGGGGCTAGATATTATGGGACCGTTCAAAACTGCAAGAGGTGGACTTACACATCTACTCGTAGCGGTAGATAAGTATACAAAATGGGTGGAGGCTAAACCCATCAAAAAGCTGGATGGCGCAACTGCCAGAAACTTCATTATTGATTTAGTAATGAGGTATGGCGTCCCACATAGCATAATAACTGATAACGGGACAAATTTCTCCATTGGGGAGTTGGCAAAATACTGCCAACAAACGGGAATCCGCTTAGATCTTGCATCTGTGGCACACCCGCAATCTAATGGACAGGTTGAAAGAATGAACAGTTCAATCCTGCAAGGAATACGCCCAAGACTCGAATCTCCTCTCCATAGAGCAGCTGGAGCGTGGGTAGAAGAGCTACCTTCCGTGTTATGGAGTATTCGAACGACGCCAAATAGGTCAACTGAGCAAACCCCGTTTTTCCTAGTTTATGGTGCGGAAGCTATTCTTCCAACGGACATGATCCATGATAGCCCAAGAGTGCAGAATTTTGACGACTCGGATGCCGAAGAAGCACGACAGGATGCCGTCGATCTCTTAGAAGAGGAACGAGAACTTGTGCTTCAAAGATCTGCCATCTACCAGCAAGGTTTACGACGTTATCATAGTCGGAAAATCAGGCATCGTTCTTTTAAAGAAGGTGACTTAGTGCTGAGATTGGTGCAGCAAAGGAAGCACAAATTGGCCCCAGTATGGGAAGGACCATTTGTCATCAGTAAAGCCATGAAGAATGGATCATACTATCTTGTCGACATTCGAGATACGGAGGATGATCCCGAGAAGCCGAATCGCAAAAGAAAGAGAAAAATAGATGATGAACTAGGAGAGACAAAGAGGCCTTGGAGTATCCAGCAATTACGTCCCTTCTATACTTAGTTCAATTTCTATGTAAACATCTTTGAGACCATGAAATAAAGTTGTCGGAATGTTGTCATTCATATTTCATTATAAGTACAAAATATTTCCGCCTCATCTATTTCCCAATGATATTACAAATACTCAATGTTAAACCGAATTGTGCCTGCGTGCTCGGTGTTTAAAAGCTGAATGATTCGGCCTGTCAAAGGTTAAAGGAAACTCGGATTATGCCTGCGTGCCCAAGTTTCAAAACAGTTCCTTGTTTTCTCTAAATTTTATCTGATGGTGTATGTGTTGGGTTACTGAAACTAGTCAGTAAAAATGCTTCTAGCATGATCCATGTTTTGAGTTTTAAAACTGTTTGGTTCGTCCCCAGTTACTCGACATGACGATACATATTGCTAGTTGAGCCATTTTTAAACACTAGAGCAGTTAAAACACAGTTGCCAGATTACTTAGAAGATAAAGGAACAGTCAAACCCGGAAAAACTTTGCAAGAAACTTAAAATTGCAAAAGGCGGAGTTCTTGTTTCGACAAATGACATAGAAGCATTACAATATGAATTGCATTGTAAAAATGCTCTTATACACATCCATCATTCGGTCGAGTGTATTCCCTCAATCATCCGAGTCTTCATCACTGCTATCATTCTCGGGGGCTGCGGGCACTTCTTCTTCCGGATAAGTAATGGAAATGTTGACCATAGAGGCAATCTTGGAAGCGTGCCCTTTAACTTCATCAAAAATCGCATTTCGTTGCGCTTCTGTATATCCTTGAGGGATACCGGATGCTACGCGCCAAGATCTGGCATTAGGGTAATGTAGACGCATAAGGCCAAGTGCCATGCGTGCACCACCTCGTGCGGCAGAACGAAGGATGGATTCTTTCGATTCTGCTACTTCTGTGATGGCATCCGGAAGTCGGTAGACTTCCGAAAAGCATACAGTACTTGTGGGAAGGAATTTATTAATCAGCTGCATTCCTGCATTCCTGATTGAATTCCACACTTCCCCAAAGGCCCGGATCTTTTCAGTCCGAGAAATTCCTGGAAAATTTCCTGCTTTGTCGACAAAAGTAAAGGTTACATGGAAAGATACAAGAAATAAGACATGAAGACATTGGTAAAAAGAAGTTAACTTACCAAGAACCTTGTCAATTTCGTCGCCTTCTTTCATGCGTGGGAGTAGCATACTTTCCAAATCATTGATAACAGATTTGTCTTCCGCTGCCTGTAAAGAGGCCTTGGATTGAGCAATCCCAAGGGCCAGATTACTGGCTTCTAGGTCTTCTTGAGCTTTCAGAAGTTCCTTTCGGAGGTTTGAGTTTTCCTCACGAAGCTGAGAAACATGGACAGCGTTTTCTGCTAATTTGTTGGCTTTGTTTAAAGAAGCTGGAGGGCAGAAATTAATTTGAGTTTACAAAACAATTCCGAAGAATTCTCCAGAGAAAACAAATGGTACAAAATAAAATACCGGTGGCTTTTGATAGTTGCCGCTGAGATGACGCTAGTTCGTTGCTTTTAGACTCAATAACAGATTGAAGGGTTTTTACTTCTCTGCTCTTGAGACTAAGCTTCTTAAAAACTTCCAAGTTTATGGCGTCTGCGGAATGCTAAAACATGGAAATGAAAGCCAGATGCTTAAGTTTGAACAGGCATATGAGGAAACATTAAGAAGAATTCATATTTCGACTTAATGCTTGGGGGCTAGAAGTATTACCTGGCTCATTTCTCGCAAATCGATTAAGACCTCATTGAATTCTTTGGCATATTCCGCGAAGAGAATTCCAACGTGATGAAGGCCATCGTGTATAACCTGACGAGGCGAAAATGCGATATCATTGCGAACAACTAATCCATTTTGTGGCCAAGGGCGAATCAGAGGCGCAGGAACAAAGAATTTCTTTGCCTCCGGACGAATATATCCGAGTTCGTCGAATGGTTCTTCTTTTATCCGGATATCATCCAGGTTGGGAATAGATTCCTCTCTGGTAGCTGATTGTCTTTTGCGCTTCCGATTGTTGTGAAACTCGGCATGTAATTTGTTGAGTTCAGCGTCGGAAGCAAGATCATTTTCTCCAAGTTCATCAAACTGGGAAGGAGTTAACAATATGTTAAAAAGCGGAGAGAGAAGATAATCTGAAGAAAAACGTGGAAACAAGGAAAGATAAATACCTTAGGGACCAGATTTTCCACGTTATAAATCGCCAGACTTTCCTCAATCTGACTACTGACGGCGACCAGTTCGTGAAGTCGTCCTATAAAATCCTTTCTGGTAAAGGCCTTATCTGTTCCTCTCATGCTATCTTCTGGCCCTTGGTATTCGCAAAGAAGTCGAGAACGAAAAGAGAGAGGTTGGATACGGCGTCCAAACCAGCACATAACGGTATCCTTCCCGACCAAAGAAGGTTGAGAGGAAGAGAGTTTGGCGATGCGCCGCTTTATCTTCATCAGGTTTTCTGGCAAATTTTCCCCTACTGCGGCTGTCCAACTCTCGCAAGGAGTAGCGGCAGAATTAACGAAGGGAGGAACCCCGGTTGCCCTGCCTGGGAATGGAATGTCCTGATGATAAAAGAAAGAACCTAGCCAAGATTGGTTAGGTTCCGGCATTTCTATTTTTGGGTACCATTCCTCCCTAAATTTTCTGAGGATGAAAGATACGGTTCCGCAAATGGGCGAAATGCCATTTGTGATGTTATGCTTTACCTCAAAGCAATATTGCCAGAAATTTAGGTCAGGTGTTATCCCGAGATATCCTTCGAAAAGGGCTTGGAAACTGGCTAAGTAGAGGATGGAATTCGGAGAAATATTATGTGGTTGAACGCCATAAAAGTTAAGGACGTCTAGAAAAAAGGCGGAAGGGGGAAAACCCATACCTCTCGCAACATGAGAGGTAAGGATGACGCGTTCTCCGACTTCTGGCTTGGGCTCGGGTTCATCTTTCGAGATTCGCCATTTGCCCTTAACTATGGATCCCTCCTTTGATATCCGACGAAGAAGGACGAGAGAAGTATTACTCGGACTCCAATTGCCGACAATTTCTGTTTCGTTGTTGGCTCCGGTGGCAAAGCGCTCATCGCCACGGGAATGGATCTTGACCCTCGCCGTCGTTGGGATGAACGGAGGGGGTGCTGTGGAGCTCGATCCCACAATGTCCGCGGCGGAGGAAGTGTTTTCTCCGCCCGCCGCGGAAGCCGTAGTCTTCTCCGGCTCGCCGCCGGCGTGCTTCTGCGATCCCGGCTGCGGATCCAGATCGCTGACGAGCTCGTCGATGGCGGCGCGGGTCGGTGACGATGGCGAGGAGGCCATCTTTTGGTGGCGCGTTTCGGTGCGTTTGGATGCTAAGTGCGCCTGGGACAAGGACTTGCCCTCGAGCTCGCGTGCGCGTCAATGGTGTGGGCAGTGAGGGAGTGAGGAAAGTTTCCGATGAGGACGATGATGGCTATTTATAGCCAGAAATCCGTTTAGATACGTGCCGACGGCTCTTTCGACCGTTGGATGCTCGACCCGTGTCGCTCGCCGGAAACTACGGGAAATATAACGACAGGGGAATGATGGCTATCTCCTCGTTTCCCGTGAGAATCTGTCAGAGATACGTTGCAGGGTTTCCCGCGTGAAACCAAGCGTCGCCTGCGTCAGCATGATTAAAGCGCTGACGTTAGAAGTTCCTTTTCCGCGAAGGATCGCGAGAAGAAAAGCCGGATTTTCATGGTTCCGAGTTTTATGTTACCATCTCCTTCAAAGGGAAAGTAGAAAAAATCAAGACTGCTGAATCAAGATTTCCCGGACAAAATGTACTTGACGAAAGACGGAGAATCAGAGTTTTGATCCTTCCTGGGGGCTACTGTCGGATATATACTGAATAGGGGTATAGAAGATGGTAGACAAAGAGCCGGACTACCAGGGTGGCCTACATGGTAATGGGCTTAGGTCCATTGGGCGGCCCAGTAGTCCGACGCGCAGAAGCCGGATTCTAGAAGAACCCGGATCACGGCCCACGTGATCTGGCTTGGAGGAGAAGACGGATTCCTTGCTTTCCAAGTTACAAGTTAACGTAGTCTTGTAGGTTTCCTATTCTGTAAGACCTAATCCGGCTATTATATAAAGCCGGACGGGAGATAGATTAAACAAGCACAAGTTAAGTTAGACACAAGTTCAAGCTCTACGCAACTCGCCGAGAAGCTCATCCTCGCCGAGAAGCTAGATCTACACCCTCACATTGTAACCCTGATAAACGGGCTTTAGTCCCAATTAGTGAGAAGTGCAGGAGTAGGTACGCCGTACTGTCGCGACGTACCGAACCTGGGTAAAATCCCGTGTTCTGTGTTACTACGCTATCCCGTTACCCCACGTCTCTACCGTAGTCTCATGGCACCCCCGTCTATGAAAACTACTATGATGTCTCGACATTTCCAAAAGGAAAACATATATGAATATTTTATATTCATAAAGCTAGTATTGATAAAATTGTTTTTATCAATTACGAATATATGATAATGATGAAGTTGAAAAACTTATCATATCAATTGCTTGGTGCTATTATTGGATCAACTAGCAATTTTTTTTTTTGCTTAGTGTAATAATTTTTTATTAATGGAGTAATCAGAAAAAATATTATAAATATGAGTATTAAGTCAGTCGTGTTAATGAAATAAGAAGAACTTTATTTTTCATTATATAAAGCGAAGGGACTTAAAAGTAAGTGGGAGCTCATTACTTTTTATTTGGCAAAGCCAATCAAAAGAAACATACCTCATAAATAATATTTAAAAACATTTTAAATGCAATATGTAAAAGTGTCTTATTAAATTCAAGGTTTATGAGATAGATTGAAGAATTTAATAAACATGAATATGATGGATGTGCTAAGAATAATTCTGAATGGAATTTTGAATTGCCTTGAGATAAAATTTATTTTATCTCAAAATAATAATGACATAAAATTTTGGAATAGACATCACATTCGTACTCATTGGTGAGCAAAATATAAACGGTTGGGATCAAATCATGATATTTCGTGATTTGACCAATCTCATAGTCATTAAAAGGATTAGCACACAAGAACTGGTGGATTTCCGTTGACTAAAATTGTTTTAGTCAATCCGGTATAAAGGAGAAAAACTTAAAAAAAAGGTTTTTCTTATGCAGATAATTGTTTGTAATAAAACCAAGAAATATTATGGTGAGAAGTTTCTCACAAAAATATTCAACGGTAATATTACAAAGTGAAAAAACAACTCAGTAGAATTTTGTATAGCTGCAAATAATATTGTGAGTATTCACATATGTATTTGTGGTGGAATATGTCGCACCCGGACTTCTAGAGGATACTCACCGTACGAACTGAACAGTTTTCTGATGGGATTACGGGGCTTACCGGCACCCGCGTCCTCTTACGAGTAGGCCAACACTTATGTGTGACAACCCATCGCTACTGTTCACCGTCGATGTAAACTATCCCGTAGAAATCAGGACACTACCATTGACGTACTTCATACCATACACACATGGTACGTCAACGGCTTTGAACAAACTGATAACACAACATATCTCTAAGACACAAAAGATTGAAATAAGTTGCAGATGGCCCTCACTAGGGCAGAGATAGCAAATACAATCATCCAGAGGACACATGTCCCAACATAACATCATTACATCTCAGCGGAAGCATTCAAAGGGTCTGAGTACAGACAAAATCAAATAGGCTTAAGAAGCCGGGAACTGAAATAAAGACGGAGCCCATCCACGATGTCTCGGATCCTGCCCGGGTCCGCTAACTACTCGTCAGCAGCCTCGTCAAACTCCACGTAGTAGCCGTCACCTGGATCCTCGTAAGCGTAGTCTGCGGAAACCACAGCCCCAAAAGGGTCAGTACATCCAAGTACTGGCAAGCAAGACTCACAGTTCACCAAAGTGTAACCCGTCAACACCAAGTACAGATGCCTTGGGTTCAACGGAAGAAGGGGATATAAAGATGCTGCAACTGGCTGCGCTAACCAACTACAGAAATCTACAACTTCCAGCTAACAGAAAGGGGATAAGATAGCGTATAATAACCAACTGAAAGATAACATCAAACAAACCCATCCTGGATCTCGCCCCTTATCCAAAGAAGCAATCCGAGGATAACTCACACAGTTGGATTAACGAATAATGGATCAAGTTGATATGTTAATAAGTCTATTACTAGTCAATTCATCAATAGTTAGGTGTAAGTTGTTCTGAGTACTTGTTAGCCAGTACTTTCACCAAGTTAACCATAACCGCGGAAAACATGGCTTCTCGAGAAGATTTATCCCTGCAGGGTTGCACCAATTTGGCCGTACACGTAAGAATACCTTGCCAGATGGGATGCCTCCCACCAAGCGTGGCACTCAACACAACTCAACTCTTCTTCGCATCAAGCCTAAAGCACCTTGGGCGCACGGCTAATCGAGCCCAGAAGAAAATGGACCCTCATAGCACTCTAAGAACGTGTCCCCTATATGCCGACTACAAAAGTTCCACCCTGCGCTGGGCTCGCAAAAACATGCATGCGGCAAATGGAAAACACGAACTAAATGAGATGATTTGGACGAGATGCGAATCGAATCAAATTGAGGGGGGCGCCCATACTCGCTTCCCACATGCGGGTAGTGCGCTCATCATGGATCAGTAGACAAGACCCTTTTCCTATTAGGGTCGGCACTAGCAGGCCTCAAAACCACACAGGGCCTCCTGCCGGTGCCTTATCAGCATATTATTAATAGCAGGTTGATTGATTAACATCGAGCCCCCAGAACATAATAGAATAATAATAACAGAAAGTACGGGTAACAGACTCGAGCAAAGCAACCTAAGCATGCTAGTGAGACACTGGCTCAAACAATGGGTTGTAGGAAGGGAGGTGAGGCAATATCAGGTTTAAGGGATTCATGTGATAGGTTCGTAACAGAACAACTACTAATAAGGCTAGCAGAAAAGAACAACGGAAAGTATCGGTAACCAATGTTGAAAGGAACACAGTGGTTCATGTGAGTGATAACTTGCCTGCAAACCCAGTAGCCGGGTACTGAGCTAGATCCTCAGAAGGGGTGTCGTAAAGATCGTCGGTATCAACGTCATCGTCTATCCGAGAAGAAGCAAACAAACAAGGCAGAAATATAAACAATCAATATCATGGCATAGTGCACAATCATGGGATGATGCATGTCAAGTTAATGGTTGCATCAAAATAAACTAGCTAACATGATAACACAATTCAAATGGACCCATATGCAATTGGATTGCATATGGAAAAGGTCCATTGAAATAAGTGGAAACAAATGATCTATAATTTAATTACCATGTGAGAATTTATTACCATGATGCATGCATGATGATAACAACAAAATAACAACAAGTAACAATAATAGATGCAAGTGAAAAGGATTTGA
The DNA here is from genome assembly GCA_028641055.1 of Alopecurus myosuroides. NCBI lineage: Eukaryota > Viridiplantae > Streptophyta > Magnoliopsida > Poales > Poaceae > Alopecurus > Alopecurus myosuroides. Next base: position 392,501,047 of record CM054058.1, on the reverse strand, counting down.
ACATGTTTGGAAATCATTTATTAAGTTTAGAAATTTTGGGTTACTTAAACATGTCACACAAACAATTGTTGTTTTCATCAAGTTAAAGTGTGCAAAACAATTAACAAAATTTATATTTGAAAAGAACATCAAATTTTAGTTGGATTACATGTTTCAAATTTTGAAATAGGAGTTAGAATGAATTTATTATGACTTAAACAATATTAAACAAGTTTTAATTGAATTTAAAACAAGGGTGAATATTATTTGAATTTTATGTGTTCAAAACATAAATTCAAATTTATATTTGAAAAGTTCATGCTTTTCTAGTTTGAAAACATATTTTGCGTGTTCAAAAATATTTTATTTTGAGCAAGTTATGATTTTAACAAATTTAAATGAATTAAACAAGGATTAAATTATTTAGGCAATTTAAATTATTCAAACCATGAAACAAAATTTATATTTGAAAAGGTTATTTGAAATAGCATGGAAAACATATTTTATTTGCATTTATTGGATTAATAATGAATTAGTTATTGAATTTAGCAAATTGCATTTGAATTATTTGAATTCAAATTTGAATTGCATTTTGAAATGTCAAAACAGGAAACAAATGATACCAACAGGTAGACAATTTAATTTAGACCAGCACACATATTTTATTTTCGTAATTTGGACTTATAAAATTGTAGTTATAAGGTTTTTAAAACCAGGGGCCAATCTGTTAAAACAAAGGACCTGGATTTGATTACAGAAAAGTTTAAAACGTTTTATACGCACAGAAACGTACCCAGGGCGCTGCCAGGTGGGCCCTGGGCCTCGCTGTGCTTGCGTGGCTTCCAGGGAGGCTGACAGGGGGCCCTCCCTGTCAGCACTGCGGGCGAAAAAAGGGTTGGGTTTCATCCCGCGAGGAGCAGGACTCGATCCCTGCACCTCTCGCTAGCATGCGCGCTTACTGAACCAGTTCAGCTGCTCGCGTTCGTTTGACAGTAACCCACGCGCAGTGAGGATAACGTTACCAACGTGCTATCTGAACTTTTAACTGCAACTCGCGCTGAACTGAACCTTGCAGAAACGGAGCGGGACGGCGGCGATCACCGACGTGCTCGTGATCGACGTGCTTGTGCTGCTGCAAGGTGGGGGTGCTGTGTGCAGTGCAGTGCGTGCACGGAGGCATGACAGAGAGGAGGGAGACGGTGGCGTGCTCACCGCGGTGTAGAGGGAAGCAGAGTGTCGAGGTAGCGGCCGGCGGCGACGACGATGATGGCGGCGGCGAATCCGGGGTTCACCGAGCGCGTGCGGGTGTTCAACAGAGAGAGGAGATGACGGTGGCTTGGTTCCAGGGTTTAGGTAGGGTAGAGGAGCGACATGGCGACGGCGGCTAGCAGAAGTTCAGAGCGGCGGACTTCCGGTGGGCGACAGAGGAGAAATCCGGCGAGGGAGAGAGGAGTGGCGGCGGATTCGAGGGAGGAAACGGAAACCTAGGGTCTAGGGCTCGGCGCCAGGGCCTAGGGGGTACTTATAGGGGGCTAGATGGTCTGGTGGCCGTCGGGATGCGATGGGTGCCGCCGTGGCGCTCTCCGATGGCCGCCGTACACAAGGATGACGACGGTGGCGATCTAATCGAACCGGTACGCGCGCGTTAGCGGGCTAGGCCGCGCTAGGAGAGGGTTAGGTGGGTTTGGGCTGGGTAGCTGTTGCGCGCGCGGCTGTTTTCTTTCTCCTTTTATTTTTTTTCTTTTCTGTTTTTTTTGTAGCAAAAGAAAGGGAAGAGATTGGAGGGTTTTAGTGTTAGGAAAAAATCCTAGAAAAATAGGGTGAGCTTAGTATGTTAATTACAACCAATTACCAAGTTTGGATTTCAAAAATGTTTAAATTTTTGTGCTGTTTGGAAATAAACCAAATTTAGATGATTTTGAATATTTAAAATGATTATTAAAACCAACACTTTAATAGAGTGACCCAAAAGATTTAATTGGAAACAAGGAGTATAAAAATGTTTTGGTTATTATTTTTATAATTTCAAATTGGGTTCTGTTTGAATACATTTGGTTTGAATTGGAATAATTTGTTAATTAATGAATTAATATTTGAAAACAACAATTATAATAGGGTGAACCCTATTATTAAAGTTGATTAAGTGATTATAATTGGGTGGTGATTTTCATATATACAAATTGGGTGCTGATTTAAAGATTTGATTTGAATTTGAAAGCAATTTGGAATTAATTAGTGAAAATAAAAGCACCATTTTATTAGTTGATCAACATGGAATAATATGAAAACAAATGGGTTGTTTTTATTTGAGATTTGTATTTAAAATGTTGTAACAGAGCAAGTATGAAATGAAGTTTGGAAATAATTTGAATTTCAAATGTGAAAACAATTAAGAACAGATGCAAAACAAATAGTAAACAAATGCAAACAATGAAATAAACATGATGACATGATGCAATACTTTAATTAAACATGAAAACAAACATTCTAGGGGTATTTTCATACTTGGGATGTTAGAAAACGCCCCCCTTGAAGGAATCGCGCCCCGAGATTCCTTACTGAGAAGTTAAAAGGTCCAGATACTTCTTGCGAAGATCCTCTTCGGTCTCCCACGTTGCCTCTTTATCGGAATGATGCGACCACTGCACTTTCAAGAACTTGGTGCTCTTGTTGCGAGTCTTACGCTCGGCCTCATCGAGAATACGAACAGGGTGTTCCTCATAAGATAGACCATCTTGCAGTTCAATGGAATCATGATCAACTGCACGATCTGGATCTTTGAAACACTTCTTGAGCTGTGACACGTGGAACACATCGTGCACCTTGGATAGTTTTTCTGGAAGTTCAAGACGATAAGCATTTTCTGCCCGCCTTGAGAGAATGTTGAAAGGACCAATGTATCTTGGTGCAAGCTTTCCTTTCACACCAAAACGATGAGTGCCCCTGAGGGGAGTTACACGGAGATATGCCTTGTCACCAGGTGCATAGATCATATCCCTGTGCTTGCTATCATAATAGCTCTTCTGACGAGACTGAGCAATCTTGAGATTGTCATGGATGATACAAACTTTCTCCTCGGCTTCCTTAACAATGTCAGGGCCTAAGAGTGAACGTTCACCAGCTCCAGACCAATTGATTGGACTCCTGCATCTGCGGCCATACAATGCCTCAAATGGTGCCATGCCTAGGATTGCCTGGTAGCTGTTGTTGTAGGAGAATTCAGCATATGGAAGGCAATCCTCCCATTTCATGCCAAATGAGAGACCACATGCTCTGAGCATATCCTCGAGAATCTGATTGACTCTTTCGACTTTCCCCTGAGACTGAGGGTGATAAGCTGTGCTGAACAGAAGTTTAGTGCCCAATGCTTCTTGAAAACTCTTCCAGAAATGTGAAGTGAAGATACTTCCACGGTCTGAGCTTATTTCCAATGGAACACCATGAAGAGGAACAATCCTTGCTGTGTAGAGCTCTGCTAACTGGCTAGCTGAGATTGTTTCCTTGACAGCAAAGAAGTGAGCTACTTTAGTGAGACGATCAATAACAACGAAGATTGCATCGTTGCCCTTCTTGGACTTTGGAAACCCAGTAACGAAGTCCATTTCAATCATGTCCTGTAACATCCCAAGTCTGAAAAATAGCCATTAGAATGTTTGCTCCCTGTTATTTTATGTTTTGCATCATGGCATCATGTTGATTGCATTTGTTTTGTTTGTTTTCCATTTGTTTTCCTCTGTTTTCATTTGTTTTCCTTTGTTTTCTATTTGAATTTCAAACCAAAACTCAAACCTTTTGTTTCATCCTTGTGATGTTACAATTTACAAAATGTTATTTCAAATAAAACAACCAATTTGCTTTCATATCTTTCCACATTGATCAACTAATAATTTGGTGCTTTGTTTCAAATAAATAAATTCCCAAATTGCTTTCAAACTCAAACTCAAATTCAAACAGCACCAAAGTTTCCAATTCATGACAACTACCAAACCATTCCACCAAGTTAACCCAAGTTAATAATAGGGTTACCCTATTAAATTTGATGTTCTCCAATAATTAATCAATTAAGTTGCAAATTATTTAAATTCCAACCAATAGACAAACCAGCACTCAATTGGAATTATGGAATTGCCCACAACAATTTAATCCTTTGTTCTAAACTAAAATAGGGTTCACCCTATTGCAAGTTTGGTTTCATTTAGAATCACCTAATAAGCAATTTAATTCAAAATTTGAATTAAATGCCAACAGTATTTAAAATTTGAACTTTTGGAAAATAAAAGTTAGTTTTCAGTTGCAATGGTGAAAACCAGCCAAACCATAAATTTTACAAATTTTTTCCTAACCCTAAAGGCCTCCTTTTCTTCCAATTTTGTTTGCTACAAAAAATAATAATAAAAGAAACAAAAAATAACAAAAAAAAGGAGAGAGAGGAGCACCAGCCAGCCCATCTCCTTTTCTCTCCTACCCCAAGCCCACCTCCTTGAAGCCCACTTACCCCCTCCTGTCGCTGTCTTCAACCTCCAGACGACGTCATCTCTGTACGATCACCTCAGAACCAGACGATCTCCTCCACCCCCCTTGGATGATCTGCCGTACAGGCCTCTCCTCCACCATAAAGCACCCCCTCATCCCTCTCCTCGTAGAAACCCTAGCCCTTCTCCCTCATAGCCGCCACCCTCTCTCCCTCCTCATCCAACTCCTCTGTTCTTCTGAACATTGACTGAACCCCAACCGAGACAGCCATCTTCCTCCTCTAGCCCCTGCCACCACCGGCCACCTCGAGGAGCACCGAGGGTGGGAATGGAAACGCGGAGCCTCACCCTCGCTCCTCGTCCACTCGCCGTCTGCTGGGAAGCTCCGAGGCGACCGCGCCGTGCCGGAGAAGTCCGCCGGTCGCCACCTGCTCCTGCCCGACTCCTCCTCCCTCCTGTCCGATCGTGGACACCCAGGTGAGCAGCCCCCGATTCCTTTTCCCCTCGCCTCTCCGCCCTCCAATCCCGCGGCGCACGGCCACCCCAGCGCCCACGTCGGAGGCGCAGCAGCAACGCTGCCGGCAACCAGCGATCTGCTCTGTCCGCGTTCAGTTACGTTCAGAGAAAAAATCCCGCGCGGCATCACCTCATACCCCCCCCCACCATATTTCTGTCATCAAACAATTCGCAGCCGCAGTGGTTCTGTCCGCCCACGCGCAAGCCATCGATCGCGGGGTCGAATCCCCATCTTCCCCTTTTTCTGTTATTTATTTCCAATGCAGGTTCTGAACAATAACCCCCCAAGTTTCCCCCTTCTACCACGATCAGAGCAGTAGCCCCACTGGTTTGGTTCCCCCAGCGTAGCAGGAGGTGCAGGGATCAAATCCCACCCCCTGCACCATTAAAAACATTTTTTTTGTTTTGCAATGTTTTGGTCCTAGAACTTATAGGAAATCACACCTAGGCCCCTGGTATAAAATCTAGACCCCTGAAATAATATTTCCAAGTCCCTAATAAGTTAAAAATGGCAGATTTACCCCAAATCTTGTAAATTGCATAAGAAAATCATTTTAACTCCAATTTTAACTTTTTAAATATGTTTTCTGTCCCAAATTAAATACTCTACCCAAATATAAAATTTGTTTACTATTTTGAATATTTTAAATTGGTGCAAAATTTGAAAACTTGTCAAATTCACTTAAATTTGCAAAATTCATAACTTGAGCATAAAAATTCCAAATTTCACAAACCAAATATGTCTTCCAATCAACTTTTCATGTACTTTCCAAATATAAATTTTGTTTGCTGTTTTGAATATTTTAAATTGCTGAAAACAACTGTTTCTTAATTATTGCATATAAAATTGCCAAAATAATAACTTGCTCATTTTAAATCCAATTTCCACAAATGAAATATGTTTTCCATGCAAAATTAAACCCTCTTTCCAAATATAAAATTTGTTTCATGTTTTGAATAATCAAAATTGGTTAAATAATTTAAACCTTATTTAATTCATTTAATATTGTTAAATGCATAACTTGATCAAAACAAATTCTTTTGGGACATATAAAATATGTTTTCAAGCCCTAAAAGTATAAATTTTTGAAATATGAATTTGGTTTAATGCTTTGGACAAATAAAAATTCAAATAAGTTCATTTTTGAATTAAATTCATTTAATTCTTGCTTAAACTTGTTTAATTCATAATTAAATTACCCTAATTCCAATTTCAATATTTGAAACATGTAATCCAAATAAAATTTGATGTTCTTTTCAAATATAAACTTCGTTATTTGTTTTGAACAATTAAACTTGATGAAAACAACAAATGCTTGTGTAACATCTGTAAGTAACCAAATTTTCCAAACTTAATAAATGATTTCCAAACCTTGTTAAATTCCTTTTCCACTTGCATCTTTTGTTGTTATTTCGTTGTTATCATCATGCATGCATCATGCTAACAACTTCCACATGATAATTAAATTGTAGATCATTTGTTTCCATTTAATTCATGGACTCTTGCCATATGCAATCCAATTGCATATGGGTCCAATTAAATTGTGCTATCTTGTCAAGTAGTTTATTTTGATGCATCTATTAACTTGACATGCATCATCCCATGTTTGTGCACCTATGCCATGATATTGATTGTCTACCTTTTCTGCATTGTCTGTTTGCTTCTTCTCGGATATACGACGACGTTGAGACCGACGATACTTACGACACCCCTTCTAAGGACTTAGCTCAGTACCAGGCTACTGGGTTTGCAGGCAAGTTATCACTCACATGAACCACTGTGTTCCTTTCAACCTTGGTTACCGATACTTTCCGTTGTTCCTTTCTGCTAGCCTTAGTAGTAGTTGTTTCTGTTACGAACCCATCACATGAATCCCTTAACCTTGATATTGCCTCACCTCCATACCTAACACCCCTTGCCTGTTGCCTTAGTCTTATCTAGCATGCTTAGGTTGCTTTTGCTCGAGTCTGTTATCCGTTACTTTCTGTTACTATATCATTACGTTGTGGGGGCTCGATGTTTAATCAATCAATCATACTAATGTTGCTATTAATAATAACTTTGATGATAAGGCACCGGCAGGAGGCCCATGAGAGGTTTTGGAGCCTGCTAGTGTCGACCCTAATAGGAAAAGGGTCTTGTCTACTGATCCATGATGAGCGCACTACCCGCATTTGGGAAGCGAGTATGGGCGCCCCCCTCAACTTGACCTGATTCGCATCTCGTCCAAATCACCTCATTTAGTTCGTGTTTTCCATTTGCCGCATGCATGTTTTTGCGAGCCCAGGCCAGGGTGGAACTTTCGTAGTCGGCATATAGGGGGACACGTTCTTAGAGTGCTATGAGGGTCCATTTTCTTCTGGGCTCGATTAGCCGTGCGCCCAAGGTGCTTTGGGCTTGATGCGAGGAATGGTTGGTTGTGTTGAGTGCCCCGCTTGGTGGGAGGCATCCCATCTGGCGGGATATTCATGAGTGTACGGCCAACCCTGCAGGGATAATCTTCTCGAGAAGCCGTGTTTTCCGCGGTTATGGATTACTTGGTGAAAGTACTGGCTAACAAGTACTCAGGACAACTTAAACCTAATGATCAACAACTTTACACCCAATGATTAATAACTTGACTAGTAATAGGCTTATTGACACAATAATTTGAACCATCATTGTTTCAACTGTGTGAGTTATCCTCGGATTGCTTCTTTGGATAGGGGGCGAGATCCAGGATGGGTTTGTTTGAAGTTATCTTTCAGTTGGTTACACTCCTCGATCTTATCTCCTTTCTGTTAGCCGGAAGTGATAGAATCTCTGTAGTTGGTTAGTGCAGCCAGTTGCAGCATCTTTTATATCCCCTCTCTTCCGTTGAACCCAAGGCATCTGTGCTTGGTGTTGACGGGTTACACTTTGGTGAACTGTGAGTCTTGCTTTCCAGTACGTTTATGTACTGACCCCCTTTGGGGCTGTGGTTTTACGCAGACGACGTTTCCGAGGATCTACATGGTGGCTATTACGTGGAGTATGACGAGACTGCTGACGAGTAGATAGCGGACCCGGGCAGGATCCGAGACTTCGTGGATGGGCTCCGTCTGTTTGTTTCCGGCCTCTTAGGCCTATTTGGTTCTTGTCTGTACTCAGACATGTTGAATGCTTCCGCTGTATTGTAATGATGTATTGTTGGGGCAGGTGCCCTCTGAATGATTGTATTTGCTATCTCTGCTCTAATGAGAGCCATTTGCAACTTATTTCAATCTTTTGTGTCGTAGAGATCTGTTGTGATATCACTTGTTAAACGCCGTTGACGTACCATGTGTGTATGGTTTGAAGTACGTCGACGGACGTGCCTTTGATCTCTAGTGGATAGTTTACATCGACGATGGAATAGCAGGGCTTGTGTTGTCGCGCATAAGCGCAGGCCTACCAGGAAGCTGGGACGTGGGAGCAGTTATGCCCCATAATCCAAGCATCTGCTATCCAGTTCGTACGGTGAGTATCCCCTAGAAATCAGGGTGCGACAAATGGTATCAGAGCCTGTCTGCCTGTAGGATCCCTTTTTACTGGTCGCAGTTGAGTCTAGAAACTATTTTGTAGCTATATAGGAAAAATGAAACGTGAGAGTAGGAATTCTGTCATTTTTCTTCTTTCCCCACCCACCCTCCCCTTTCTGGTAAGGAAGTGTAACGTTGTTTTCCATTCTCATCTAAACTTTCAAGTTAGGATTTCACGAGTTCTGGTTTCTCTAGGATGGTTATATCTACTAGACCATAGGAATGGAGGTGGTTGTGACATGATTTATCATGTTGCCTACTCATGATTGAGAACGGAGGCGTGTAAGCCCCGGAAGCAGATCCTCTATTCCTTAAGCAGTAGATATTGATCCTTTAGAAGCCCGGATGGGTTTTCCGTAGTACCTCAGGATTTTTGTTCTCGTTTTCCCGGTGTTGCTTCAATATCCTGTTCTTCTCAACATCCTTTTCGTCCGTTGAAATCTTGTTGTTGTTCTCCATTTCAGTTCTCCTAACGGCGTCTAATCAAAGTTTCCCCGTTAATCTGCTAAACTCTTGTCCAACTAAAGTGTTATTTCATACCGGAGAATCACATTCTTTTGTGTCAAAGATCTTTTCCACAACGTACTACCCAATTCTGGTTCCACTAAGCAATCAATACTCTGTTCACTCCCCGGGATCTCAAATGTTGACTTCCAAGATAAGTAAGAACAATCCAATTCTAATGGGAGGCCACATATTCCTCGTTACTCTCATGTTGATGATTCTGACATTGATGATTATTCCTGGTGTTGGATTGATGTCAATAACTCTGTTCCACCATTCTAGCCAGATAATCTACTCTCCAAATGAATCAAGTTCCATTCAGCTATACACCCTTGGTGCAAAAATCTCTCCCCTTTACTTGAAAATGTTCCGGTGGTTTCCAAATTCCCTGACGTCTACCCAAGAAGTTTCCGGACCTTTTCTTTTCTCAGTAGGAATCTCGGGGCGCGATTCCTTCAAGGGGGGGCGTTTTGTAACATCCCAAGTCTGAAAAATAGCCACTAGAATGTTTGCTCCCTGTTATTTTATGTTTTGCATCATGGCATCATGTTGATTGCATTTGTTTTGTTTGTTTTCCATTTGTTTTCCTCTGTTTTCATTTGTTTTCCTTTGTTTTCTATTTGAATTTCAAACCAAAACTCAAACCTTTTGTTTCATCCTTGTGATGTTACAATTTACAAAATGTTATTTCAAATAAAACAACCAATTTGCTTTCATATCTTTCCACATTGATCAACTAATAATTTGGTGCTTTGTTTCAAATAAATAAATTCCCAAATTGCTTTCAAACTCAAACTCAAATTCAAACAGCACCAAAGTTTCCAATTCATGACAACTACCAAACCATTCCACCAAGTTAACCCAAGTTAATAATAGGGTTACCCTATTAAATTTGATGTTCTCCAATAATTAATCAATTAAGTTGCAAATTATTTAAATTCCAACCAATAGACAAACCAGCACTCAATTGGAATTATGGAATTGCCCACAACAATTTAATCCTTTGTTCTAAACTAAAATAGGGTTCACCCTATTGCAAGTTTGGTTTCATTTAGAATCACCTAATAAGCAATTTAATTCAAAATTTGAATTAAATGCCAACAGTATTTAAAATTTGAACTTTTGGAAAATAAAAGTTAGTTTTCAGTTGCAATGGTGAAAACCAGCCAAACCATAAATTTTACAAATTTTTTCCTAACCCTAAAGGCCTCCTTTTCTTCCAATTTTGTTTGCTACAAAAAATAATAATAAAAGAAACAAAAAATAACAAAAAAAAAGGAGAGAGAGGAGCACCAGCCAGCCCATCTCCTTTTCTCTCCTACCCCAAGCCCACCTCCTTGAAGCCCACTTACCCCCTCCTGTCGCTGTCTTCAACCTCCAGACGACGTCATCTCTGTACGATCACCTCAGAACCAGACGATCTCCTCCACCCCCCTTGGATGATCTGCCGTACAGGCCTCTCCTCCACCATAAAGCACCCCCTCATCCCTCTCCTCGTAGAAACCCTAGCCCTTCTCCCTCATAGCCGCCACCCTCTCTCCCTCCTCATCCAACTCCTCTGTTCTTCTGAACATTGACTGAACCCCAACCGAGACAGCCATCTTCCTCCTCTAGCCCCTGCCACCACCGGCCACCTCGAGGAGCACCGAGGGTGGGAATGGAAACGCGGAGCCTCACCCTCGCTCCTCGTCCACTCGCCGTCTGCTGGGAAGCTCCGAGGCGACCGCGCCGTGCCGGAGAAGTCCGCCGGTCGCCACCTGCTCCTGCCCGACTCCTCCTCCCTCCTGTCCGATCGTGGACACCCAGGTGAGCAGCCCCCGATTCCTTTTCCCCTCGCCTCTCCGCCCTCCAATCCCGCAGCGCACGGCCACCCCAGCGCCCACGTCGGAGGCGCAGCAGCAACGCTGCCGGCAACCAGCGATCTGCTCTGTCCGCGTTCAGTTATGTTCAGAGAAAAAATCCCGCGCGGCATCACCTCATACCCCCCCCCACCATATTTCTGTCATCAAACAATTCGCAGCCGCAGTGGTTCTGTCCGCCCACGCGCAAGCCATCGATCGCGGGGTCGAATCCCCATCTTCCCCTTTTTCTGTTATTTATTTCCAATGCAGGTTCTGAACAATAACCCCCCAAGTTTCCCCCTTCTACCACGATCAGAGCAGTAGCCCCACTGGTTTGGTTCCCCCAGCGTAGCAGGAGGTGCAGGGATCAAATCCCACCCCCTGCACCATTAAAAACATTTTTTTTGTTTTGCAATGTTTTGGTCCTAGAACTTATAGGAAATCACACCTAGGCCCCTGGTATAAAATCTAGACCCCTGAAATAATATTTCCAAGTCCCTAATAAGTTAAAAATGGCAGATTTACCCCAAATCTTGTAAATTGCATAAGAAAATCATTTTAACTCCAATTTTAACTTTTTAAATATGTTTTCTGTCCCAAATTAAATACTCTACCCAAATATAAAATTTGTTTACTATTTTGAATATTTTAAATTGGTGCAAAATTTGAGAACTTGTCAAATTCACTTAAATTTGCAAAATTCATAACTTGAGCATAAAAATTCCAAATTTCACAAACCAAATATGTCTTCCAATCAACTTTTCATGTACTTTCCAAATATAAATTTTGTTTGCTGTTTTGAATATTTTAAATTGCTGAAAACAACTGTTTCTTAATTATTGCATATAAAATTGCCAAAATAATAACTTGCTCATTTTAAATCCAATTTCCACAAATGAAATATGTTTTCCATGCAAAATTAAACCCTCTTTCCAAATATAAAATTTGTTTCATGTTTTGAATAATTAAAATTGGTTAAATAATTTAAACCTTATTTAATTCATTTAATATTGTTAAATGCATAACTTGATCAAAACAAATTCTTTTGGGACATATAAAATATGTTTTCAAGCCCTAAAAGTATAAACTTTTGAAATATGAATTTGGTTTAATGCTTTGGACAAATAAAAATTCAAATAAGTTCATGTTTGAATTAAATTCATTTAATTCTTGCTTAAACTTGTTTAATTCATAATTAAATTACCCTAATTCCAATTTCAATATTTGAAACATGTAATCCAAATAAAATTTGATGTTATTTTCAAATATAAACTTCGTTATTTGTTTTGAACAATTAAACTTGATGAAAACAACAAATGCTTGTGTAACATCTGTAAGTAACCAAATTTTCCAAACTTAATAAATGATTTCCAAACCTTGTTAAATTCCTTTTTCCACTTGCATCTTTTGTTGTTATTTCGTTGTTATCATCATGCATGCATCATGCTAACAACTTCCACATGATAATTAAATTGTAGATCATTTGTTTCCATTTAATTCATGGACTCTTGCCATATGCAATCCAATTGCATATGGGTCCAATTAAATTGTGCTATCTTGTCAAGTAGTTTATTTTGATGCATCTATTAACTTGACATGCATCATCCCATGTTTGTGCACCTATGCCATGATATTGATTGTCTACCTTTTCTGCATTGTCTGTTTGCTTCTTCTCGGATATACGACGACGTTGAGACCGACGATACTTACGACACCCCTTCTAAGGACTTAGCTCAGTACCAGGCTACTGGGTTTGCAGGCAAGTTATCACTCACATGAACCACTGTGTTCCTTTCAACCTTGGTTACCGATACTTTCCGTTGTTCCTTTCTGCTAGCCTTAGTAGTAGTTGTTTCTGTTACGAACCCATCACATGAATCCCTTAACCTTGATATTGCCTCACCTCCATACCTAACACCCCTTGCCTGTTGCCTTAGTCTTATCTAGCATGCTTAGGTTGCTTTTGCTCGAGTCTGTTATCCGTTACTTTCTGTTACTATATCATTACGTTGTGGGGGCTCGATGTTTAATCAATCAATCATACTAATGTTGCTATTAATAATAACTTTGATGATAAGGCACCGGCAGGAGGCCCATGAGAGGTTTTGGAGCCTGCTAGTGTCGACCCTAATAGGAAAAGGGTCTTGTCTACTGATCCATGATGAGCGCACTACCCGCATTTGGGAAGCGAGTATGGGCGCCCCCCTCAACTTGACCTGATTCGCATCTCGTCCAAATCACCTCATTTAGTTCGTGTTTTCCATTTGCCGCATGCATGTTTTTGCGAGCCCAGGCCAGGGTGGAACTTTCGTAGTCGGCATATAGGGGGACACGTTCTTAGAGTGCTATGAGGGTCCATTTTCTTCTGGGCTCGATTAGCCGTGCGCCCAAGGTGCTTTGGGCTTGATGCGAGGAATGGTTGGTTGTGTTGAGTGCCCCGCTTGGTGGGAGGCATCCCATCTGGCGGGATATTCATGAGTGTACGGCCAACCCTGCAGGGATAATCTTCTCGAGAAGCCGTGTTTTCCGCGGTTATGGATTACTTGGTGAAAGTACTGGCTAACAAGTACTCAGGACAACTTAAACCTAATGATCAACAACTTTACACCCAATGATTAATAACTTGACTAGTAATAGGCTTATTGACACAATAATTTGAACCATCATTGTTTCAACTGTGTGAGTTATCCTCGGATTGCTTCTTTGGATAGGGGGCGAGATCCAGGATGGGTTTGTTTGAAGTTATCTTTCAGTTGGTTACACTCCTCGATCTTATCTCCTTTCTGTTAGCCGGAAGTGATAGAATCTCTGTAGTTGGTTAGTGCAGCCAGTTGCAGCATCTTTTATATCCCCTCTCTTCCGTTGAACCCAAGGCATCTGTGCTTGGTGTTGACGGGTTACACTTTGGTGAACTGTGAGTCTTGCTTGCCAGTACGTTTATGTACTGAACCCCTTTGGGGCTGTGGTTTTACGCAGACGATGTTTCCGAGGATCTACATGGTGGCTATTACGTGGAGTATGACGAGACTGCTGACGAGTAGATAGCGGACCCGGGCAGGATCCGAGACTTCGTGGATGGGCTCCGTCTGTTTGTTTCCGGCCTCTTAGGCCTATTTGGTTCTTGTCTGTACTCAGACATGTTGAATGCTTCCGCTGTATTGTAATGATGTATTGTTGGGGCAGGTGCCCTCTGAATGATTGTATTTGCTATCTCTGCTCTAATGAGAGCCATTTGCAACTTATTTCAATCTTTTGTGTCGTAGAGATCTGTTGTGATATCACTTGTTAAACGCCGTTGACGTACCATGTGTGTATGGTTTGAAGTACGTCGACGGACGTGCCTTTGATCTCTAGTGGATAGTTTACATCGACGATGGAATAGCAGGGCTTGTGTTGTCGCGCATAAGCGCAGGCCTACCAGGAAGCTGGGACGTGGGAGCAGTTATGCCCCATAATCCAAGCATCTGCTATCCAGTTCGTACGGTGAGTATCCCCTAGAAATCAGGTTGCGACATGTCCCACTTCCACTCAGGAATTTTCAGAGGTTGGAGAAGACCGGCTGTTTTCTGATGGACTGCCTTAACACGTTGACAAACGTCGCATTCAGAAACGTATTGAGCAATTTCACGTTTCATGCCAGTCCACCAATACAGAGTTTTGAGATCCTGGTACATCTTTGTACTTCCAGGGTGGATGGAGAGAGGAGTTTCATGAGCCTCCTTGAGAATGACATCTTTGAGACTTTGAATTTGAGGAAGTGCAATGCGTCCTTCGAAGAACACAGTTCCCTTGTCATCAATTGAGAAGGACTTGAATTTATCATTGCCTTCTTTGATGTGCTCTACAATCTTCTTAATTTCAGCATCACGAAGTTGTTCAGAACGAATCTTGTCCTCGAGAATTGGACTGGCTGTCAAGCTAGCAAGATATCCTTGAGGAACAAGACCAAGGTTCAGCTTCTGGAATTCTTCATGAAGTGGAGGTTGGCTTTCCATGATCATGAGATTATTGCAATAGGATTTGCGACTGAGAGCATCGGCCATAACATTAGCCTTGCCTGGAGTGTAAGAAATGGTGAGATCAAAGTCTTTAATCTTCTCAATCCATCTCCTTTGCCTGAGGTTTAGATCTGGCTGAGTGAAGATGTATTTCAGACTCTTATGATCGGAAAAGATTTCAATTTTGTTACCCAACAAGTATTGTCTCCATTTCTTGAGGGCAAACACAACTGATGCAAGTTCAAGATCATGTGTGGGATAGTTTTGCTCATGTGCATTCAACTGACGTGAAGCATAAGCCACAACTTGACGTTCTTGCATAAGAACTGCACCTAGACCTTGGAGAGATGCATCGCAGAATATCTGGAAAGGTTTGGTAGTATCTGGGCCAACCAGAACAGGAGTAGAAGTGAGTTTAGTCTTCAAGAGATTGAAACTCTCATCACATTGTGGAGTCCAAACGAACTTCTTGTCCTTCTTTGTGAGATCAGTGAGAGGTTTAGCAATCTTGGAGAAGTTTTGGACGAAACGACGGCAATAGCTAGCCAAGCCAAGAAAACTTCTGACTTGCTTCACCGTCTTAGGGGGTTTCCAATCAACAATTGCCTTAACCTTTTCCGGGTCAATGGCTATGCCTTTGGCAGAGATGATATGACCAAGGTAAGCAACTTCTGGAATCCAGAACTCACATTTGGAGAACTTGGCATATAGACGATGCTCGCGAAGTTTCATGAGAGTGAGACGAAGATGTTCTCCATGCTCTTCCTCGGATTTTGAGTAGACTAGAATGTCATCAAGATATACCACAACGAACTTGTCGAGGTATTCATGGAAGACAGAATTCATGAGTCTTGAGAAGGTCGCCGGTGCATTGGTGAGACCAAAGGACATGACGGTGTATTCATATAGACCGTACCGAGTGGTGAAAGCTGTTTTTGGAATATCTTCCTTTCTAATCTTTATTTGATGGTAACCCATCCTCAAGTCCAACTTTGAGAATATTGAGGCTCCAGCAAGATGATCAAAAATATCATCGATACGAGGAATTGGATACTTGTTTTTGATGGTTTTCTCGTTGAGAGGACGATAGTCAACCACGAGTCTTTTTGTTTGATCCTTCTTGGCAACAAACAGAGTTGGGCAACCCCAAGCGGAGGAACTAGGCTGAATGTAACCCTTCTCCATGTACATATTGATTTGCTCCTTCAACAATTTCAGTTCAAGAGGAGCTATCTTGTATGGATGCTTAGAGATTGGAGCAGTACCTGGCTCAAGCTCGATCACGAACTCAACTGCTCTGTCCGGAGGCATCCCTGGCAACTCTTCTGGAAAGACGTCAGGGAATTCACAAACCACCGGAACATTCTCAATTGCAGGAAGAGGTTTTGCATCGAGGTTGCACAGCTGAACAGAACTTGATCCATATGGAGAATAGACTATCTGGCCAGAAGGGTGAGAGAGAGTTATTGACTTTTGAGCACAGTCAATTTTTGCTTTGTGGGTCTTCAACCAATCCATACCGAGAATGACATCAATGTCAGAATTTCCCAGCAACATGAGTGAAGCAAGGAATGTGCGACCTCCAATTAGGATTTGATTGTCCATACTTATCTTGGAAGTAATCATTTTAGTTCCCGGAGAGTGAACATAGATTTGATTGCTTAGCGGAACCAGAACTAGGTTGTATGCTTTTGCAAAAATCTTTGACACAAAAGAATGCGATGCTCCGGTATCAAACAACACTTTAGCTGGAAAAGAGTTTACGGGTAATATACCGAGAACGACGTCAGCGGCTTCCTCAGCTTTGTCGGCCTTGATATGATTCACCCTCGCGGTCCTCCCGACAGGCCTGTTGTTGGAGTTGAAGGCTTTAGCCGGGGGAGCACGAACCATTGCCTGGTTGGTGTTGGGGCGAGGAGGTGGAGGTAGCTGCCTCTGAGTGCACTTATCAGCGTAGTGTCCAGTCTCCTTGCACTTGAAGCAAGTGACGACACGAGGAGTGCCTGGCCTTGGTTGCCCCATTGGAACCCTCTGACCCTGCATCTGAGATGGGTTGGGTGGGCGGGGAGCAAAGCCTGGAGAAGCTTGGGAATATGGAGCCCGAGTGACAGCAGCATTTGGCACCCAGATGCGGCGCTTCTGCGGAGGGGTGGTCATGTTGGAGGAGGAACCACCCTCACGCGAGTGCTTGCGAGAATCCTCGAACGCCTTGCGCCCATTTTCCTCATTGAGCGCGGTGTTCACGAGCTCCTCGAAGTCCTTGCACTTGACATTTGTGAGAGCGTACTTCAGTTCCGGGTTAAAACCTCGGCGGAACCTTGCCATCTTCTTGGCCTCAGTGGACACCTCGTCACCAGCGTATCGAGTGAGGCGATTGAACTCGGTCTGATAGCTGATAACGTCCAGCTTGCCCTGCTTAAGAGAGCAGAACTCTTCACGCATCCTTTCCATGAGACCATATGGGATGTGGTGCTTCAGGAAGGCATCCTTGAAACAAACCCAGGTGATAGGATAGCCAGCTCTCATGGTCTGGTAGTTCTCCCACCAGGTAGCTGCCTGACCCTTCAGCAGGTAGGTGGCATACTTGACCTTATCTTCCTCAGCAACATGTGCAATCTCCAAAGTCCTGGCTATGTCACGGATCCAGTCATCAGCATCCAGGGGCTCGCGTGTTGCCACGAAAGCTTTTGGGCCCAGGCTGAGGAACTCCTTGATGTTGACCCGTGGAGCATTCTGGTTGTTGTGCTGGTTAGCCTGGATCTGGGCCATCTGAGCCACGACCTGAGTCATCTGAGTCAACAGCTCCGTGAGCGGAGGTGGTTCAGGCGGGTTGCTCCTTGTTGGCGGCATCCTGAATAGACATGCATTTTAGCACAACAATATAAAAGGATAGACTTGGTAACCGCAAGATAGATTATTCCGACGCATGAATAGATAACCAACAGGTACATCATCACATGTTCAAATGCATCAGAATATCCAACAGACCAATACATGGTTCGAATGCCAAAGGATAACTAAACATAGCTAGGAACGGATACATCGGTACTCCCATGCTCATCACGCAGGACGGCGGCGAGTAGTACGACGAGAGATACGGTGAGGAGGAATCCCACGGAAGTAAGTAGAACGACGATCCACGTAGAGCGGGACTGCTCTGAGAGCAACTCTCGGTGTGGTGAAGTAGAAAGCGTCGTCTCCCTGTGCTCCAAAGCGGGGAATCCCAGTGTAGCCAGGACCAAGGTCGAGGAGTGGACCTCTGATCGGCTCGTAACCTCCAGCATCTGGCAAACTACGTCCAACTGTCTGATGGAAACGTGCAAAGCGCTCATCTCCAACAAAGTCTGTGGTGTACGTCGCCAGACGAGTCAGAGCAAGGTAGAGCTGCTCCCTGACTGAAACCAACTCCTGAGCTAGAGTGATGGCAACAGCATCACTGTGCCTCACAAACTGAGCAGTGGTGTGCAGCCTGGAACTATCATGCTCGTAGACATCCAGGTTGTCGTAGAGAGTGAAGTGAGCTCCCGCTGAAGTGATGTAACCACGGGGGATATGGCGATAGATAGAATCGTCAAACCCCCAGTAGTCAGCACGAAGGACGGTGAGACTCACGTAAGCTGCCTGCTGCACTGCCATATCCACTGTGGAACCTACTGCCTCATAGCGGTGGACAACGCTCATGCCATCATCTGACAGGATGTAGACGATAGCCCGGTAGCAGGTCTGGTCAAACTCTCGCTGCTGCTCGTAGACCTGGTACTCTGGTGCCCAATGGAACCCCAGATAGGTGACCATGTCTCTCAGCATCTCCGGATAACCGGCGGTGCTCTCACAGCGAGTCATCCGAACCACCTGCGGGTAGAACCTGAGATCCATCTGCAGATGATTTGGGAGGTTTTGATTAGACGCCGGTAGAAGAATTGAAGTGGAAAACAACAACAAGGTTTCAACGGACGAAAAGGTTCTTTAGAAGAACAGGATATCGAAGCAACATCGGGAAAACGAGACCAAAAACTCCTGAGGTACTACGGAGAACCCAAAACACGTGAAATCCTAACTTGAAAGTTTGGGTGAGAAGGGAAAACAACGTTGCACTTCCTTACCAGAAAAGGGTGGGTGGGTGGGGAAAGAAGAAAAATGGCAGAATTCCTACTCTCACGTTTCATTTTTCCTATATAGCTACAAAATAGTTTCTAGACTCAAACCGCGACCAGTAAAAAGGGATCCTACAGGCAGACAGGCTCTGATACCATTTGTCGCACCCGGACTTCTAGAGGATACTCACCGTACGAACTGAACAGTTTTCTGATGGGATTACGGGGCTTACCGGCACCCGCGTCCTCTTACGAGTAGGCCAACACTTATGTGTGACAACCCATCGCTACTGTTCACCGTCGATGTAAACTATCCCGTAGAAATCAGGACACTACCATTGACGTACTTCATACCATACACACATGGTACGTCAACGGCTTTGAACAAACTGATAACACAACATATCTCTAAGACACAAAAGATTGAAATAAGTTGCAGATGGCCCTCACTAGGGCAGAGATAGCAAATACAATCATCCAGAGGACACATGTCCCAACATAACATCATTACATCTCAGCGGAAGCATTCAAAGGGTCTGAGTACAGACAAAATCAAATAGGCTTAAGAAGCCGGGAACTGAAATAAAGACGGAGCCCATCCACGATGTCTCGGATCCTGCCCGGGTCCGCTAACTACTCGTCAGCAGCCTCGTCAAACTCCACGTAGTAGCCGTCACCTGGATCCTCGTAAGCGTAGTCTGCGGAAACCACAGCCCCAAAGGGGTCAGTACATCCAAGTACTGGCAAGCAAGACTCACAGTTCACCAAAGTGTAACCCGTCAACACCAAGTACAGATGCCTTGGGTTCAACGGAAGAAGGGGATATAAAGATGCTGCAACTGGCTGCGCTAACCAACTACAGAAATCTACAACTTCCAGCTAACAGAAAGGGGATAAGATAGCGTATAATAACCAACTGAAAGATAACATCAAACAAACCCATCCTGGATCTCGCCCCTTATCCAAAGAAGCAATCCGAGGATAACCCACACAGTTGGATTAATGAATAATGGATCAAGTTGTTATGTTAATAAGTCTATTACTAGTCAATTCATCAATAGTTAGGTGTAAGTTGTTCTGAGTACTTGTTAGCCAGTACTTTCACCAAGTTAACCATAACCGCGGAAAACACGGCTTCTCGAGAAGATTTATCCCTGCAGGGTTGCACCAATTTGGCCGTACACGTAAGAATACCTTGCCAGATGGGATGCCTCCCACCAAGCGTGGCACTCAACACAACTCAACTCTTCTTCGCATCAAGCCCAAAGCACCTTGGGAGCACGGCTAATCGAGCCCAGAAGAAAATGGACCCTCATAGCACTCTAAGAGCGTGTCCCCTATATGCCGACTACAAAAGTTCCACCCTGCGCTGGGCTCGCAAAAACATGCATGCGGCAAATGGAAAACACGAACTAAATGAGATGATTTGGACGAGATGCGAATCGAATCAAATTGAGGGGGGCGCCCATACTCGCTTCCCACATGCGGGTAGTGCGCTCATCATGGATCAGTAGACAAGACCCTTTTCCTATTAGGGTCGGCACTAGCAGGCCTCAAAACCACACAGGGCCTCCTGCCGGTGCCTTATCAGCATATTATTAATAGCAGGTTGATTGATTAACATCGAGCCCCCAGAACATAATAGAATAATAATAACAGAAAGTACGGGTAACAGACTCGAGCAAAGCAACCTAAGCATGCTAGTGAGACACTGGCTCAAACAATGGGTTGTAGGAAGGGAGGTGAGGCAATATCAGGTTTAAGGGATTCATGTGATAGGTTCGTAACAGAACAACTACTAATAAGGCTAGCAGAAAAGAACAACGGAAAGTATCGGTAACCAATGTTGAAAGGAACACAGTGGTTCATGTGAGTGATAACTTGCCTGCAAACCCAGTAGCCGGGTACTGAGCTAGATCCTCAGAAGGGGTGTCGTAAAGATCGTCGGTATCAACGTCGTCGTCTATTCGAGAAGAAGCAAACAAACAAGGCAGAAATATAAACAATCAATATCATGGCATAGTGCAAAATCATGGGATGATGCATGTCAAGTTAATGGTTGCATCAAAATAAACTAGCTAACATGATAACACAATTCAAATGGACCCATATGCAATTGGATTGCATATGGAAAAGGTCCATTGAAATAAGTGGAAACAAATGATCTATAATTTAATTACCATGTGAGAATTTATTACCATGATGCATGCATGATGATAACAACAAAATAACAACAAGTAACAATAATAGATGCAAGTGAAAAGGATTTGAACATGTTTGGAAATCATTTATTAAGTTTAGAAATTTTGGGTTACTTAAACATGTCACACAAACAATTGTTGTTTTCATCAAGTTAAAGTGTGCAAAACAATTAAAAAAATTTATATTTGAAAAGAACATCAAATTTTAGTTGGATTACATGTTTCAAATTTTGAAATAGGAGTTAGGATGAATTTATTATGACTTAAACAATATTAAACAAGTTTTAATTGAATTTAAAACAAGGGTGAATATTATTTGAATTTTATGTGTTCAAAACATAAATTCAAATTTATATTTGAAAAGTTCATGCTTTTCTAGTTTGAAAACATATTTTGCGTGTTCAAAAATATTTTATTTTGAGCAAGTTATGATTTTAACAAATTTAAATGAATTAAACAAGGATTAAATTATTTAGGCAATTTAAAGTATTCAAACCATGAAACAAAATTTATATTTGAAAAGGTTATTTGAAATAGCATGGAAAACATATTTTATTTGCATTTATTGGATTAATAATGAATTAGTTATTGAATTTAGCAAATTGCATTTGAATTATTTGAATTCAAATTTGAATTGCATTTTGAAATGTCAAAACAGGAAACAAATGATACCAACAGGTAGACAATTTAATTTAGACCAGCACACATATTTTATTTTCGTAATTTGGACTTATAAAATTGTAGTTATAAGGTTTTTAAAACCAGGGGCCAATCTGTTAAAACAAAGGACCTGGATTTGATTACAGAAAAGTTTAAAACGTTTTATACGCACAGAAACGTACCCAGGGCGCTGCCAGGTGGGCCCTGGGCCTCGCTGTGCTTGCGTGGCTTCCAGGGAGGCTGACAGGGGGCCCTCCCTGTCAGCACTGCGGGCGAAAAAAGGGTTGGGTTTTATCCCGCGAGGAGCAGGACTCGATCCCTGCACCTCTCGCTAGCGTGCGCGCTTACTGAACCAGTTCAGCTGCTCGCGTTCGTTTGAAAGTAACCCACGCGCAGTGAGGATAATGTTACCAACGTGCTATCTGAACTTCTAACTGCAACTCGCGCTGAACTGAACCTTGCAGAAACGGAGCGGGACGGCGGCGATCACCGACGTGCTCGTGATCGACGTGCTTGTGCTGCTGCAAGGTGGGGGTGTTGTGCGCAGTGCAGTGCGTGCACGGAGGCATGACAGAGAGGAGGGAGACGGTGGCGTGCTCACCGCGGTGTAGAGGGAAGCAGAGTGTCGAGGTAGCGGCCGGCGGCGACGACGATGATGGCGGCGGCGAATCTGGGGTTCACCGAGCGCGTGCGGGTGTTCAACAGAGAGAGGAGATGACGGTGGCTTGGTTCCAGGGTTTAGGTAGGGTAGAGGAGCGACATGGCGACGGCGGCTAGCGGAAGTTCAGAGCGGCGGACTTCCGGTGGGCGACAGAGGAGAAATCCGGCGAGGGAGAGAGGAGTGGCGGCGGATTCGAGGGAGGAAACGGAAACTTAGGGTCTAGGGCTCGGCGCCAGGGCCTAGGGGGTACTTATAGGGGGCTAGATGGTCTGGTGGCCGTCGGGATGCGATGGGTGCCGCCGTGGCGCTCTCCGATGGCCGCCGTACACAAGGATGACGACGGTGGCGATCTAATCGAACCGGTACGCGCGCGTTAGCGGGCTGGGCCGCGCTAGGAGAGGGTTAGGTGGGTTTGGGCTGGGTAGCTGCTGGGCGCGCGGCTGTTTTCTTTCTCCTTTTATTTTTTTTCTTTTCTGTTTTTTTTTGTAGCAAAAGAAAGGGAAGAGATTGGAGGGTTTTAGTGTTAGGAAAAAATCCTAGAAAAATAGGGTGAGCTTAGTATGTTAATTACAACGAATTACCAAGTTTGGATTTAAAAAATGATTAAATTTTTGTGTTGTTTGGAAATAAATCAAATTTAGATGATTTTGAATATTTAAAATGATTATTAAAACCAACACTTTAATAGAGTGACCCAAAAGATTTAATTGGAAACAAGGAGTATAAAAATGTTTTGGTTATTATTTTTATAGTTTCAAATTGGGTTCTGTTTGAATACATTTGGTTTGAATTGGAATAATTTGTTAATTAATGAATTAATATTTGAAAACAACAATTATAATAGGGTGAACCCTATTATTAAAGTTCATTAAGTGATTATAATTGGGTGGTGATTTTCATATATACAAATTGGGTGCTGATTTAAAGATTTGATTTGAATTTGAAAGCAATTTGGAATTAATTAGTGAAAATAAAAGCACCATTTTATTAGTTGATCAACATGGAATAATATGAAAACAAATGGGTTGTTTTTATTTGATATTTCCATTTAAAATGTTGTAACAGAGCAAGTATGAAATGAAGTTTGGAAATAATTTGAATTTCAAATGTGAAAACAATTAAGAACAGATGCAAAACAAATAGTAAACAAATGCAAACAATGAAATAAACATGATGACATGATGCAATACTTTAATTAAACATGAAAACAAACATTCTAGGGGTATTTTCATACTTGGGATGTTACAGAATACAAAATCAAATCTTTATTGATTTTGGACTTAGATTATGATTCTTTAATTAATAATATCGTATGTTGTATAATTATCAGCATTACAGTATTATGAGTGGACTCTACAGTATTTTTTGTGGATAGTTGCAACACAATGTTAGACATTGTTGGTTGCAAGTTATTGGATAAAATTCATTCGACTTAGTGAGGTTTCAAACGATGATATAATAATTCATTCGGAGATGCTTGAATTATTATTATTGTCACAGAACCAGGTTCACATAAATCCAATTCCTAATAAATCCAAACACATGTTTATCAAAAGTTGATTAGATCAAAAGGTGAAAGACAGAAGTCTAAGGTACCACATGGATAGTGTGAGTAACACCTGAATTCCATACGTGTTATGTCATCATACTAACTGGAATATTAATTGACTCTAGTGCAAGTGGAAGGTTGTTGGAGGTATTCCCTAGAGACAATAATATTAAGTTATTATTCTATCTCCAAGTTCAGAGTTAAGTTTATGTCATCATGTTGCAATCGCTATAGCACTTGAAAAGTGATTTTTCAAAGGAAAATCTTTGTGCACGTGTGAAGACATAAACAAACAAGAGTTCCTAATGTTGTCTCTAAGATTAGCTTATGTTTTTGTGAGATGGTCACATTTTCCTAATCATGGACTTAGAAGAAAGTCTAGCAAAACATGGATGTTTATTGTTATGGTAGCAATAGTACTGAACTGACCCAAGTTTATGTTGTTGCTAAAAGAGACTAAACAATCAGCATATTTTTTACCAAATATGAAGTTAACATATGGAATCAATGTCGTAGGGGGGAGGGGCAGTTTCCCCCCAATGGGAATACCCAATTTTAGGGTTTGCCATGTGGGGCCCATGGTCTCACAATGTGCACAAGGATTTCATAAGTATTTTTCCTGAATTTATTGGATAAACAAATAAGAAGGAAAAAAGAATAAAAAAGGAGGTGGGATTGGACTCCACAAGGGAATTCAATTCGGTTCCTCCTAGGAGGGTGGTGTGTCCAAGGAGAAGGCGGGGGAAACCGACTCCCCTCTTATGGAAGGTGCCCTCCTAGCTCCCACTATATAATCCCACCCTTCCACCTCTTTGTAGAGACAATCAATTCACCCTTTTGGCATTCTCTCTCTCTCTCGTAGAATTAGATATATAATTAGAGGGCGTCTAGAATTAGAGACTTTAATTAGAGGTCTAATTATAGTAGCTCTAATTGAATTAGAGCCTCTAATTAGAAACATCTCTAATTGGATTAGAGCCTCTTCTAATCAGCGTTTTTTGAGTTATACTCTCCCGATTAGACCCAGCTCTAATTCTTTTCTCTCTCATGTGTTGAGAACTTCCTGTTTCATGGTAGCTCTAATAACAGTTGAATAGTGCTACCAACTAGCAACGCCGGAAGGTTGTCTCTCTTTGTCTGTGTCGAGTCCTGGACGGTGGAGCGCTGACGGGTTGACACGAGCATACGCGTGCAACCATAAGGGGGATTACACGTGTGATCCTAAGGATGGAATACTTAGCGACATCCTTGCAACTAGGCCCAGTTGTGAGGATCTACGATTGTTCAAAACTTGTTTACGGCTACATTGATTCCGCCGCCCGGTGAGTCATTTTTCTGATCCTCGCATGTATGGGCATGCCTCATTATCTACATAGTGATCTTGGCAGACTACATAGGGCAAAAAAAATTATATTCTGCAGTGTAGACCATCACCGGGATGTCGAGAAGACATCGTTAGATAAGGTCGATGTTTTCTTTCTATAGGGATCACAGGGTTGTAGAAGAGTTCCGGGGGACTTTCCATATATGGGGGCAGTGCCAGAGGGCGGTTGATTTCCTCCTATGGGTAAACCCTAATTTTAGGGGATGCCAGGTGTCGAATCTGCGTATCGGCAATTCCCTTAGGTGAACCCATAGGGTTTCAAATAGGAGAACCCATGAGCGCTGGTGACGATCGTCGGCTAGACAGGAGGCACGATTTACCCAGGTTCGGGGCCCTCGTAGAGGTAAAAACCCTTACTCCTGCCTCTGTCGATCTGTATTATCGAATAGATCGGTTACAACGGTGGTTGCTCAAGTCGAGAGTACGATCTCGAGCTCAAGGCTTTGGTGGTGCGGTATTGTTTGGTCCTCTTCCGGTGGTTCTCCTAGCCTTATATAGATGGCCAGGTCTCAAACCCTACCGGGGAGGACTCGAACTCTAACCTATGTCGGTTACAAGTTTCCTATCTTAGCCAGCAAGGCATTGCGGGTGGGCTTCAAGTGGGCCTTCCAGAATACTCAGAAGGCTTCCCTTCTTGGACTTTAGCCTTGGGCCTAGGACCGGGGTGTCCATACTCGCAGGGTCCAAGGTCCATCCCTTCGTTGGTAGCCCCCGAGCGTTTGCTCGATTGGTATTTTTCCAGTCGAGTAGACGGTCAGATTTTTTGTCTTGCTTTCCTTCGGATAACCATTATGGTCGTTTTCCATTTGGAGGGTGTATACCCTGTGTGATGAGTTTTGTATACCCGAGTATCGATTGATGAAAGCGCATGTGTTTTATGGCTGTTTTCCGCAGAAGGATGTGGCGCAGTAGCTTGGCTCTCCCGAAGATCAGGGCCAATTAATTGCAACTAGGGCAAAAAAAAACTGGCCTACACAGATTCGAGACCTCTGACTCGAACCCGGTGAGGTGATCATTGCGACTCGGCCGTGGAGGTCTTACCGAGTCGAACTTAACCTATGGGGGTACCCGGCGCGTCCGCTAGGATTTTTCTTCGTGTTGTTGACACGGAATTCTACCGGAGGACGCAGCTTGAGTGCGATTCCAGGCCCTTAAGAGATATCTTTTGGGTCTTACCTTCATATTCTAAAGAATATGGCATCCGGATGTGCCTAGTCGGCTGAACAATCCAGGTCTGTGATGTGTAGACATCGTGTGATGGAGTGGCAGGATCTGCACACCCACAGAGTTTTAGGTATGTGATTTCCCGAGTAGGAAAACCAAGCTATTTTGTCCATACGAAAGAGTTTTCGTGTTTGGAGTTTTGTGCCCGTACAAAAGAGTTTTCGTGTTTAGGGTCTTGTTTTCTTGTGAAAGAATTTTCACGTCACAATTTGTCCATACGAAGTTATTTCGTGTTTGGAGCTTTCATTCGAAAAATTCGCCAGCTTGATGATGTACGCTATGACGTCATGGCGCACTTTATCCTCCCGATGGGACGTGACGGAGCGAGAACAGAAATGCTGGCCCACCTTGTCATCTTTTTGATCGGAAACGAGACGTCGTTCCCGGTTTTTACGCGAACTGCGCGCAGTAAATGCGCACGATACACTGTTAAGATCGTGGCACGAAACAACATCCGCTGCCCTTTCGTTTCGCCTTCGCACGCGGCAACTGCGATGGATGCCACGTGGCTCAACAAACGGTCAGGATCGGGCGGCTCCGTGTATAAGTATAGGACTTAGGTGAAACAGTGAAAATTTCCCAGCCTTCGTCTTCGTCTTCCGCGTTTTCTATCCTTTCTCTCCTCGAGCTCGCATCAGCGTCAATGGCAGGAGGCAAGAAGCGCAGCGCCGCCGTTTCTTTATCGAGGGAGATGGAGGAATCTTGTGCTCCACCCGCTCCGCGTTCAGGCGATTGGCGTTTGCCCAACACCACAAGCAAGAGCATCAAGGAGATGCAGAGAGAGGGGCTGCTGCCTCCAGAAGCTGATAAGCGAGTACGCCTCAGCAAGAAAGAGGAGGTACCCAATCCCCGCGCAAACGAACGCGTGATCTTCTCGGATCACGTTTCGCGTGGGCTCTCCTTCCCTCTTCATCCTTTTCTCGTGGGGCTGATGTATGTTTATGGCATCCAGCTCCACGATCTGCCTCCAAATGCAGTGCAGCACATCCCGTGCTTCATTGTCCCTTGTGAGTGTTTCCTGGGCATTCGCCCTCATTGGGGCCTTTGGAAGGCCCTCTTCAAGGTGCGTGTCTTCCGCGAGAAATCGCGGGTAGAGACTGAGCTTGGACAGCCGCTGCGCACTGGCGGCTTCGGAATCCAGGCGAAGTCGGACATCGGCTACTTTGGGATGCACTTCATCGACTCCGCCCAACGATGGAGGAAGAAGTGCTTTTACGTCACCGACAACAGCGCGAGTGGAGCCCACGAGTTCCACCCGTTCGTTGTCCTGAAGAGGCGCAAGTCTTGGGGGCACAAGCTTTCTGCTGAAGAAACCCAGACCGTCACCCCGCTATTCGCCAAGGTAGCAGCCCTTCGCGATCAAGCCGCAGGAGTCGTGTTGAACGGCCTGCACCTGGCGAGCATATTTCTCAAGCGCAGAATCCAGCCTCTGCAGGAGAGGCCTTCCGCGATGTGGGAATATCAGGGCGTTGAAGATCCTAGCTGCGTGAGTTGCGAAGATCTCTCGAATGTCAAATTCGAGAAGAAGATCGCGGCCATCACCAGTTTGAAGGTGGGTGAAGCCTTCGCCGACTGCCCTATCGCAGCCTTTGAGGCGTCAAGGCCTCCACCACCCGAAGTAAGTTTGAGTTTTCTTTTGTCTTCGTTTTTTTTCTTGCTCGAAAGTTTTGTCGACTGAAATTTTTCTTCCTTTTCTTCTTCTGTCTCCTTTTTGTAGAGCTTAGCAGTGGCCACCTGCTACCCGCCAATCTCTGGGGAGGAAGCCTCGGACTTGTTGGCGAGCAACCTGGATGGCCCAGCCGACACCAGTGTTGCCAATGCTGATTCGAGTACTGAGCATGCCTCCTCGGATGATGTGGAAGTGTCGGATAGCGATCTCCTTCACCGGAAACGCCGCCGAACGGAGGACGATGATGCCACTTCTAAGGATAACTCCTTGGATAAGGAGTCGCCCGGGAAAGGGCCTCTTATCGTTACTCCGTTAAATACGCTCGCCCCTTCTCCTTCGTTGCCAAAGATCCACACCGCCTGGAACGCGAATATGTTGGATGACTGTCGGGGGGTTACCCCCGAGTAGGGTAAAGGCAAGTGGTAAAGGCAAAGGTCAGAAGAGATGTTTGGTCGAGTGGCCGCCTACCCGGTACTTGCTACCCGGTCGACTGCTACTCGGTCTTACACAAAAGATGATCAGAAGGTTACATCAAGCAAGTTATGTTTGTTCGAGTAGAAGAGCTGGTCCGAGTAGAAATGGCGGGAACCTACTCGGGCCAGAGGTCAAAGGAGCCGTTCTGACACCGGATCCCGCGTATCCCGGGTCCGTACTTGGCACTATTCATAGCACTGTTCATCTGGGGACGGCGTGCCTGACAGAGACAGTGTGTCAGCAGGCCGTCGCAGGATAGGAGGGACCTACTCTGTGTTCCGCGCAGTGATACCAGACTGTTCACTTGGTTTTGCCCAACGACTTTCCGGACAGGACAAGATTAGGAACCAAAGCTGTCAGCGGGAACTCGGAAGAAGGACGGTGTGCACACAATGTCGACATTTGTTTGTATTTGGACGTATCCGGCTGGGCACCAAGTATATAAGGTGCCCCGCCGCCTCCTGCGCGAGGCATGCTCGATACGCTGACCTAATTCCTACACTCGTAGCATATTCTTGACCTAGTTCATCCCGTAGAGAGAAGAGTGGCTACTCGGTAGCAAGAACCATTGTACTGTGGCTACTCGGTGAGACATCAAAATACAGAGAGAAAGGCAGGAGTAGGGGTTTTACCTCCTCACGAGGGCCCTGGACCTGGGTAGATCGTGTTGTTTGCAGTGTTTGATATTTACCTCACGCGGCTACTCGTCGCGTGATCCCTCCCCGAGCACCTCCAGCGTCCTTCGTCCCCACACTTTTAGCCATCCTATGGCATCTGTCTTGACACCACCACAACAGTTGGCGCCCACCGTGGGGCAACCAGCGGCGCTGGCTGGAGTTTCCGTTCGGACGGGATCGATTTCTGCTATTGGAGAGCGTGTGGTATGTGGCCTTGTCCACAGGTTCGGCTCCTTCGACTTCGTCACCGACAACGCAGGCGACTTCGGCGGCAAGGCCATGCCGGAGGGCGGCACGGTTATCTCCTTCGGCTCGCACCTCGTCTACGTCGCCACCGCCGTTGTCAACGAGTTCCCAGAGGAGGTGCTAATCGTAGAGGATCCTCCTGCTGTGATCACTGCTCGCGGAAGGCCTGCGTGCCGTTCTGCGAACCGCGCTGAGGTGATGGTGACCGGTTTGGCGGCGAACGCCGGCACAGGTGCTGCTGGCGCCGCGGTCGTCGTCGAGGATCTTGCTGGCTCGAGCGTTGGTGGCAGGACCCACAGGCCTTACGAGAAGGACTGCAACCTTCCTCTCTCCACCACTCCGACCATTCCCGCATCGGCTGGGCGGAATGGCATGCCGCCTCCCACCGACCTCGAGCTCTTGACCATGAAGGAGCAGCTCGACCGGCAGCTCCAGGAGTTGCTCGCCGAGCAGGCGGAGTTGGATAAGGTTAGGCTTGAGTTGAGTCTAGACCAGCTTGAGTACAACAAGGCTCACGGCTTCACGCCAGTCACTAGGAGAGCTAGCAGAGTAGGCGCCACGCGGCGCAACCTAGGTGCCGAGATGGCAACGGTTGTAGAGGCTCCCACTCAGTCCGCCACCGCAAACACCTCCACTAGGCCTAGATACAGCACACCCGCCAAGACACTTAGAGCCGCAGAGGCCATAGCCGCCGAGTTGCCTCATCTCGACGGCGACGCGCGCGTTAGGCAGCAGGAAAGGCTCAAGGAGTTGGTGTTGGAGGCCGCTAGACAGAACGAGGAGTTCCGGAAAGCCAACCCGGGTGCTGGCGGCTCGCAGGTGGTGCACTCGCATGCGGCCAGATCTAACGATCAGGCCTCATCTCCGCACCCCAGCCGCGAGAGGGACCGCAGTGGCACCTCGGGAAGAAACAGGCAAATGCAGGTGTACGACCCGACTGTCGCCGCGAAACAGCATGCTGTGCCGCGACAGTCCGGCCAGAAACACAACTCTGCTGGAGCAGGCTTGCAAGCCCATAAAGCTCATAGTCAAACGCAAGGAGGAGATCGCCCTAATCCTTCTCGGCAGCAAGTTGCTCAGCCTACTCGGCAGAGGCCTCGCTAGGCTGTTGTTGCTCAGCCTCGTGCGGCTGACCGAGTAGCTAACCTGGTGGAGCAGCCTGCGGCCATGGAGGTGGACAGGTACGATGACGGCAACTCGGCCATGGGGCTGGCTGGGTATGATATCCTGGACCGCGTGGGAGAGCGCGTTCTGGAGCCCGCTGATGTTCGGTACAAGCTGGATCGGATCAATCTGTCCGCGCGGCTAGAGAACACGGGGCCTCCCGGCCCTGACTGTTTCGGCCCGCGCATCATGAACGAGCCATCCGTGAAGAACTTCCAGCTAGCGCGGGGCACCAAGAGCTACAATGGCGGCACCAAGCCAGAAGACTGGCTTAACGACTATGTCACCGCGGTCCATATCGCAAGCGGCAACCGGAGGTGGGCTGTGCGGTATGTGCCGCAAATGCTAGAGGGCCCAGCTCGCACTTGGCTCAACAATTTGCCCAAGAACAGCATCAATTGCTGGCTGGATTTCTCGGAGGCATTCATCAGCAACTTCACTAGCACATACAAGAGGCCGAATAGGCCGCAGCAGCTGTCCGCCTGCAGGCAGCGAGAAGAAGAGACGGATCGCGAGTATCTTACTCGGTGGAGCACGCTGCAGAACACCTGTGAAGGTGTGAACGAGGCGCAGACCATCACTTGGTTTGCGCAGGGGTGCAAGCACGGCAGCATGTTATGGCAGAGGTTGCAGAGGGAGATGCCGAACACTCTGGCGGAGACTATCAAGATCGCGGATCAGTACGCGCTTGGTGATCCTACTCAGCCACTGATGGACTCCTCCGAGCCGAGAAGAAACTTCGGCAACAAGCGCAACGAGTTCCGCAACAAACGCAGGGGTGACCGAATAGATACTCGGTATGATCCTGAGGAGGTGAATGCTGTGGGTGTTGGAGTTGGGAGTAGCCAAGGGCAAAAACCTGCTGGAGCCCAGTACGGGCGCAACCAGAACCAGGGCCAGGGCAACAAGAAGCCATACCGAGCTCCCCAGTCGGGTAGCGGCAACTCGGAGCCGGCTAAGAAATTCGTCTTTGACGACATGAAGGATGGCCCATGCAGTTTCCACACTCAGCACCGCTCAAGGCCAGCCAACCACACTACTCGGCAGTGCGAATGGTGAGATCTGATCAGGAATGAAGACTTGCCTCCTCCTCCTCCCCTGCCAGCTGCAAATGCCAATGTGCAGCCTGCTCGCGCACCCGCAGCTCGGCCTCCCGTGTTCCCGAGAAGAGAAAATGTGAATCAAGTGGCTTTAGGAGCCAACCGTCACTTCAACAATGAGGGCTATCGCAATAACAACAACAACAACAGCTACAACCGCAACAACAACAGAGGCAACAACAACAACTACCAAGGCAACAACAACAACGGCAACAATGAGGGCGGAGGCCGCAATCAGTACCAAGAGCATCACGAGAGCTACATGATCTTCACTTCTGAGCCCGTCGACAAGCAGTCGCAGCACAGGCGTGCCATGGAGGTCAATGCAGTGATCCCTGCTGTTCCTCACTACATGCACTGGTGCAATGTAGAGATCACATGGTCCCGAGCTGACCATCCCAAGGTGATGCCCAACCCGGGTAGCTACGCACTGGTGCTGGACCCTACTTTCTTAGGTCCCGAGAAGAATGTGAGGTTCAGCAAGGTGCTCATCGACAACGGCAGTAGCATCAACATCGTGTACAAGGACACACTCGAGAAGCTCGGGATTGGCGAGAACATGCTGCTACCCAGCAAGACCACTTTCCACGGCATTGTGCCGGGGATTTCTTGCTCTCCGATGGGCAGAGTGTGGATAGATGTGCTATTCGGCACCAGGGAGAATTGCCGCACAGAGAGGCTGCAGTTTGAGGTGGTTGATCATCAAAGTCCTTACCACGCTCTACTCGGCATGCCTGCTCTGAGCAAGTTCATGGCATCTACCCATACTGCCTACCTGAAGATGAAGATCCCTGGCCCCAATGGCGTGATCACCATCTCTGGCGATTACAAGAAGTCTATGGAGTGTGCCTCTGCTAGTTCTCAGCTGGCGGAGTCGATGGTGATTGCTGCCGAGAAGAAGAAGATGTATGAGGTGGTGGCCATGGCGCAATCCGCGCAAACTGGCGCGCAGGGCGCGCCGAGTACCCAACACGGGACCGCGTTCCAGGCATCCCAGGAAACAAAGAAGATCCAGGTCGACCTTGAGTTCCCTGACCGAGAAATAGGAAGGCGAGCTCATCCACTTACTCCGTGAGAATCGGGACGTGTTCGCCTGGTCCAATGAAGATCTGCCAGGTGTCCCGAGGGAGTTGGTTGAGCACTCTTTACATGTGCGTCCAGACGCCAAGCCAGTGAAGCAGGCTATGCGCCGCTTCGGAGATGAGAGGAGGAAAGCTATCGGTGATCAGATCACCAAACTGCTGATAAGCAATTTCATCATGGAGGTACTGCATCCGGATTGGCTAGCCAACCCGGTCATGGTCGAGAAGAAGAACGGGGATCCTAAGGCCGCTACCGCGTGGCGCATGTGCGTCGACTACACCGACTTGAACAAGGCCTGCCCCAAGGATCATTTTCCGCTACCTCGCATCGATCAGGTTATCGATTCCACTGCTGGTTGTGAGCTCTTGTCTTCCATAGATGCCTACTCGGGTTTTCATCAAATAGCTCTCGACCCCGCTGATCAAATAAAGACTGCTTTTATTACCCCGTACGGGGCTTATTGCTATCGTGTCATGTGTTTTGGCTTGAGGAATGCGGGTGCAACCTATCAGAGATGCATGCAGAAATGCTTGCATGATCAGCTCGGCAAGAACGTGCAGGTGTACGTAGATGACATTGTCATCAAAACGAATAAAACACATACTCTGCTTGCCGACCTTGAGGAAACCTTTGCTAACCTGCGCAAGTACAAAATGAAGCTGAATCCGAGTAAGTGTACCTTTGGCGTCCCGGCTGGCAAGCTACTCGGCTTCCTGGTGTCTAGTCGGGGCATTGAGGCCAATCCTTCAAAGATAAAAGCTATTGAGAGCATGTATTTGCCGAGATCCTTGAAGGATGTGCAGAAGTTTACTGGCTGTTTGGCATCGCTGAGCCGTTTCCTTGGCCGAATGGGCGAGAAGGCCCTGCCTCTCTACCAGTTGATGAAGAAAAGTGACAAGTTTGTCTGGACTCCGCAAGCAGACGTGGCATTCAATGAGCTGAAGGCAATGCTGGGTAGCGCTCCCATCTTGGCTAGTCCGCTACCCAAAGAGCCAATGCTGCTATACATTGCTGCTACTAACCGAGTAGTCAGCATGGTGATTGTGGTGGAGCGAGAAGAAGAAGGTCAGAGTGTGCAGCGCCCCGTGTACTATCTTAGCGAGGTGCTGTCCAGCTCCAAGCAGAACTACCCGCACTACCAGAAGATGACCTACGGCGTGTACCTGGGCGCCAAGAAGCTGAAGCACTATTTCCAGGAGCATCCTATCACTGTTGTGAGTTCCGCTCCCATCTCGGACATTATGGGCAACAAGGAGGCGAGTGGAAGAGTAGCCAAGTGGGCGATTGAGCTAGCCGCGTACGCTCCCGCGTATGCGAGAAGAGAAGCCATCAAGTCTCAGATTCTGGCGGAATTTCTGGTGGACTGGGCCGAAGTGCAGTATGAACCTCCTGCTCCAGTTTCCAACTATTGGAGGATGCACTTCGATGGCTCCAAGGTGAAGGAAGGGCTTGGTGCTGGCGTAGTGTTTACGTCGCCCAAGCAAGATCAACTCAAGTACGTGCTGCAAATCCACTTCAAGGCATCGAACAACGTTGCCGAGTACGAAGCCGTGGTGCACGGCTTGCGAGTAGCCAAGGAGGTTGGCGTGCAGCGCATCATATGCTATGGTGATTCCGATCTGGTGGTGCAGCAAGTTTCTGGCACTTGGGATGCTCTAGATGCCAACATGGCATCGTATCGCTTCCTGGTGCAGTCTATGACTGGATTCTTCGAAGGCTGCGAGTTCCAGCACATCCACCGAGCAGAAAATGAAGTAGCAGACGAGCTGTCCAAGTTGGGGTCTTCTCGGCAATCCATCCCGGCGGGGATTGCCTTGGAGCATCTGAGGAAGCCATCCATCAAGCCATCCCCCAACTCAGAATCCATTTTCGTTCCTTCTCTGCCAAATGAGGAAGCTGTTCCAATGGAGGTTGACTGGGAGAATGCAACACAGAACCCGGGGACTGCCGTTCCCTACTCGGGGACTGCCGCTCCCTACTCGGGGACTGTCCTTCCTTACTCGGGGACTGCCCCTCTCGACCCGGGGACTGTCGCATTCATTGAGGAGGTTCTCGCCAACCGCTCAGGGCTTCAAAGAAGTGCTCCTAACCCTTCAGAGCAGACTGCGGTAACTGTTCCAATGGAAGTGGACGAACCAGTGTTTCCTACACGGGGGACACCGAGTTGGGCTATGCCCATATTATCCTTTCTAAGGGACGGTACCCTGCCAGAAGACGAAGTTGCTGCAAGGCAGATTCGGAGAAGATCCAAGGGATACACCATATTCCGAGATGTGCTGCACAAGAGAAGTGCCACCGGCGTGTTGCAACGCTGCATGGACCCAGAAGAAGGAGAAGAAATTCTGGTAGAGATACACCAAGGAGAGTGCGGACACCACGCCTCTTCTCGGGCATTGGTCAAGAAGGCTTTTCGGCATGGTTTCTATTGGCTCACTGCCTTGAAGCAAGCTGAAGACATCGTGAGGAAGTGCAATGGCTGCCAGATGTTCGCAAGTAAGATTCACATGCCTGCTTCCGAGTTGAAAACCATTCCTATCACTTGGCCATTTGCTGTTTGGTGTTTGGACATGGTCGGACCCTTCAAGCCGGCTAGAGGCAACATGACGCACATCTTGGTCATGGTGGACAAGTTTACCAAGTGGATTGAAGTGAAGCCTATTCGGAAGTGCGATGGAGCCACAGCTGTGAAATTCTTGAAGGATGTGATCCTGAGATACGGCTATCCGCACAGCATCATCACGAATAACGGCACAAATTTTGCTGAGGGAGCAATGGTGCGGTTCTGCAGAGATAAGCATATCCGATTGGACGTTGCGTCAGTCGCGCATCCCGCTTCCAATGGGCAGGTTGAGAGAGCAAATGGCATGGTGCTAGCTGGCATAAAGCCAAGGCTGATTGAGCCACTGCTGAAAACACCTGGGTGTTGGCTAGACGAGTTGCCAGCGGTGTTGTGGAGTCTAAGGACTACCCCTAACCGGTCAACCGGCTACACACCATTCTTCTTGGTATACGGGGCTGAGGCCGTGTTGCCAATAGACCTAGAGCATGACTCCCCCCGAGTAACCCTCTACACTGAGGTGGAGGCGAGAGAAGCTCGAGAAGACGACGTTGACCTGCTTGAAGAAGCAAGAGAGCTGACTCTGTCACGTTCGGCTATCTACCAGCAAAACCTGCGGCGTTATCATAGCCGAAAGGTGAACCCAAGGGTTTTCCGAGAAGGAGACATGGTCCTTAGGCTGGTGCAACGCACAGCCGGGATGCACAAGTTGTCTCCTCCATGGGAGGGGCCCTTCATTGTGAGCAAAGCTTTGCACAATGATGCCTATTATCTCGTGGACGTGCGTCCATCACAGGAGAACAGGGTAGATAAAGCTGGAGAGGAATCTAAGCGTCCCTGGAATGTAGCTCTACTCCGTCGCTTTCATTCGTGAGCAAAAATCTGTATGTACTCTCAATTCTACTCCGTAATCTGAAATTGAACTCGGGGACTGCCCTCGTGTAAAATTGCTCTAAGTGTTTCTACTCGGCTTTACTTTTTGTCTATTCGGTTGCTCTACTTCAAAATTCATAAGTACATTGAGTATTGTGTTTAAACCTACATGCCAACTCTTCGACTCTGCTGCTGTCCGAAACCCGGCTTCATGGCAAGCAAGAGAACAAGCAAAAGGTCAATGGGCACAAGAAAAATTGCTAAGGAAGAAAAGAGTGCAGGAACTGAGTAGGGTGCATTTACTACTGTTCGTTGTCTTGTCTTTTCGGCTAAGTGGTGGGCTGCGTTACTATGATTGTTTCTAAGCGGCTAAGTATTTGCAGCTCTACTCTTTGACTCTTGTGACTCGAATACCAAAAAAGCAACAAGTTGCAGGTAGAGCTGAGACAAAAAGAGGGAGTGAATAAGAAATGCAACTCGGGGACTCGCATGATAACGCAACCCGGCATCGAGCCAAGGCTGAACAAATTGATTAAGTTGAAGATAACGGGTGTGAATAAAAATGAGTAGCAAACGGCATAAGTGTTTTGATACATCTGCACCCGGCATTCCGGGGATCTGATAGGCGTTTGAAGGATAAGATTGCAGGAGAAAATCAAGTCGAGGTGGCAACGTTCTCGGTGTTGGCCTTGGCCGCTTCGCTTTCGGCGCTGGCCTTGGCAGCTTCATCTTCGTCGCCAGCCTTGGCAGCCTCTGCTTCTGAGCTGGCGGCGTCGGTCTTCGCCACCTCAGCCTCAGCGCCGACCTTGGTAGCATCCGCTTCCGAGTTTCCGGCGTCGGTCTTCGCTACGTCTGCGTCGGGCTCAGTGGCAGCTTGGTCTGAAGTGGCCGTGGCCACCGTGATGGGCCCTGTCGCCGAGGTGGAGCCAGGGGCTTGGACGCGGAGGCTAACTGTGTCGTCAAGGGCAGCTCCTGACGAGGTGCCGAACTCGAGCGCGGCGGTGTCGATCATCATCCCCTCGCTCTCGGCCTCGTCATCGCTACCCGCGACAACTGCGGCTTTCCCCTTCCCCTTCTCGGGAGTTTCGAAGCAGCTCAGGTCCAGATCCTCTGTGTCCGTCTCTTCGTCTTCGTCCTCCTCCTCGCCTTCGTCCACCTCGGTGTCGGGCTCGGTGAGGCCGTCGATGAAGGTCGCGGTATCAGCGTACTGGGCGACCTCGTGTGCAACCAGCTGGCGGAGAGCCACGCAGTCGGAGTCCGACTCCCACTTGGAGTCCTGGCGCATCTCGCGGACAACTTGCAGATTAAGATTTTCATACCAGCTGACGATGAAAAGCACCATCATGTCGGCGCCTGCCCGAGCTCCCGATGCGCGCCACTTCTTCAGCTCGGCCTTCACGCTGCGCAGTTTCAAGGCGAGTCCGCGGATTGTCGTTGGCGCGGAGTCCCGAGGCCAGAAGAGGTCGTGGATCTGGAAGGCGACGCGCACCAGCTCGGTGCCCACGCCTGCTAGACGCTGGAATTGCCCTTGCATAATCAGGATGCTCTCCTCGATTTCTGCTCTGGTGTCCAAAGGCTCGCCCTTCTCAGCGCGAGCTACTCGGGCCTTAGCCAGGGCAGGCCCGCAGGAAGACTTGAGGTCGGGAAAGACTCCTGCAAGAGCAATCGAGAAGATCAGAAACAGAAACAGAGTAGACATATGAAACGAGTAGCAGAGGAGCAAAAGGAAGCAGTGAAGCAAAGAAAAGAGAACAATTACTGTTCAAGTCATAGCGCAGCCCTTGTAGCTGGTTCTTCCACAATTCCTCGTCGGCTAGGTGCCTTTCTTCAATCAAGCGGAGCCCGTCCAGCTGAGCGAAGAGGTTAGCATTGGTCTTCTTCAGCACCTCGCACTCCTGCTCAAGGGCTCTCTCCTTGGCCTTAGCTGCTGCTTCGTTTTTCTCCTTCTCGGCAATCAAGCTCTTCTTCTCGGCTGCTAAGTTGAGGGCATCTTGGAGCGCAGTCTGCAGCTGGGTCTGGAGAGCTTCCA
The DNA here is from genome assembly GCA_028641055.1 of Alopecurus myosuroides. Lineage (NCBI taxonomy): Eukaryota > Viridiplantae > Streptophyta > Magnoliopsida > Poales > Poaceae > Alopecurus > Alopecurus myosuroides. The sequence goes on along the minus strand of CM054058.1, from coordinate 392,462,552 downwards.
TCTCGGTAGCATGTTCTTTCATTAGCTCGACAGCTTGGCTGGACAGTTGCTGCTGCACCTCAGCAGGCTTGAGACAGTCAAGATGCTCCTCGACGAACTTCTTATGATCTTCTGCGGAGAGCAAAGCATGGTTAGCAGAGTAGCGAACAAAGAAACATAAAAACAAGCCGAGAAGACGGCACATACCTTCCAGTCTCTTGATCGTGGCTTGGCCACTTTCAACGAAGGCACGGCAGTTCGAGTGCTCCTCGGCCAGGGCCTTTAACTTCCCTGCAGAGTAGAAATGGTTAGCGCAAAAAGCAAAAGCGGGCGTACACACCAAACGCAAGAACCGCGTAGCTAAAAGCGTACCTTCAACTTCAGAAAGTCTCAGTGTGCTGTTCATAACATCCTTCTCGGCTGCCTCGTCGGCTGCACGCTCTCTTTCCAGGGCGTCAATGTAACATCCAAGTATGAAAACCCCTAGTTGTTTTACTTCTTGTTTTATTTTAAAGCAATGCATCATGTCATCATCCTCATATTTATTTATGTTTGCATTGTTTTCATATGAAATTTAAACTTGTTATCAACTTCTGTTTTCACACTTGTCTGTTACAACCTTTCAAATAAAGAAGTGCAAACTAAAAACCTCTTTTGTTTCCAAGCAATCCATTATAATTCACCTTTTAAGTTGTTGCTAAAATCAATTGCTCAATTTAATCAATTATTTCCAATTCTTTCCCAAACTCAAAACAATTCTCAAATCATCAAATTTTTGAATCCATGAAGTGATCACAATTTGGTATTCTTCAAAACATTCTAAACCATAGGGGAAACCCTATTGAAAATAACTTATTTTCTAAATATTAAGTGCTATGGCAAAATTCAATTATTTTGGTTCAATTTCAAAACAGCAATCCAACATTTGAAATTTTGAAAACTAAAACTGCCAGGTGGTTTCTTTCCACCTAAGAAACTTATCTAATTTTTTCCAAATTTTTATCTACACCAAAACCTATCTATTTTATCCAAAAGCATTTGCTACAAAAAAAAAACAGCACATCTCATATTACAAAAGACAAAAAAAAAAAAAAAAACGTTTAGGTGGGGGAGAAGGCCCAGCCCACCGTGTTGGCCCGATACCCCCCATCTCCTACCTCCGTACAGGAGGGTGACGCCATGGAGACAGCGACAGCCTCCTCCTCCTGAGCCACTCGATGGCCCTCCCCCTCCTCTATATCTCCCTCTCTCTCCCTCCCGAGCCAAACCCTAACCCTAGGACGTAGCTCCCCCTCCTATCTTTCCCCAGCCGCCGCCGCCTCGAGGGAGAACCCCCCTCCTCTGCTGTGCCACGGCCCTAGCCGCCGGAGCACCTCGCCGCCGCGTCCGCCCGCCTCCGGCCGTCCCGAGTACCTCCACGCGAAGCCGGTACCCTCTGGTTTCCATTCCCACTCCTTCCCTCTCCTTTCTCCTGCGATTCGATCATCAATTTCTTCCACGAAGATCACCTCAAGTGCCTCTGTTCGTCCCTGTCTGTACCGATCTGAAGATCGTGTGTTCAGTTTGTGCGTGCAGGTTCAGTACCCGGCGTTTGCAGCCTCAAAACCCAACCAGCACGCATCCATCAACATCCGCAGCGACGCCCTTCTGGTTTGGTGCGCGCGCAGAACAGCCTCAGGTCTCGAGGTCGAATCCCCAAACCCCCACCCCTTTTCTGTCTATTTTTTTCGAGTTGGTGCGCAGCAGTTCTGAACAATAACCACCCCGAGGCCCCCCTTCCTAGCACCAACGTTTAGCCATCCCACTGGTTAGCCCCTAGATGCAGGAAGCAGGAGGTGAGGGGTTCGAGTCCCCCCTCCTGCAACATTACCCAAACTTTTTGTTTCATTTGTTTTGGTACAGACACTTGTTGGAAATCACACCTAGGCCCCTGGCCCTTATTTCTAGCCCCTGGAAAAATTTATTTCTAAGTCCCTAGATCCATAAAAATGGCAGATTTGCCCTATATTTTGTAAATTGCATAACTAAATCATCCTAAATCCAAATCCAACATTTTTGATATGTTTTCAATACCAAATTAAATGTTCTATCCAAATATAAAATTTGTTTACTGTTTTGAATATTTTAAATTGGTGCAAAATTTGAATTCTTGTCAAATTCCCTTAAATTTGCAAAATTCATAACTTGTTCATAAAAATTCCAAATTTCACAAACCAATATGTTTTTCAATCAACTTTTCATGTACTTTCCAAATATAAATTTTGTTTTCTGGTTTGAATAATTTAAATTGCCTAAACAATTTAAATCTTGTTTAATTCAATTAAAAATTGTTTAATATTGTTTAATTCATAATTAAATAATCCAAGTCCAATTTCAAAATGTGAAACATGTAATCCAACCTAAAATTTGATAACCTTTTCAAATATCAACTTTGTTATTTGTTTTGCACCCTTTAACTTGATGAAAACAATCACTACTTGTTTAACACCATTAAGTAACAATAATTTCCAAACTTGTTAATGTTTTCTAAAATGGTTAACTATCATTCCAATTGCATTTGAATTGTTATCTTCTTGTTATTCATCATGCATGCATCATGCTAACTCACCACCACCTGATGCTTAGTGTTAGAACAATTAATTCAACTCTAAGGCATGGGTTTGCCAAATGCAATCTTTGCATATGGAATCCATTTAACTTGTGTTTCACATCAAGTAGTTTACTTTGGTGCATCTATTAAACATGACATGCATCATCCCATGTTTGTGCACCTATGCCTAGTATTGATTGTCGTCTTCCTTCGTTGTTGTTTTTGCTTCTTCTCGCTTAGACGACGACGTTGGTACCGACGAGCCTTACGACACCACTACCCAGGACCTAGCCCAGTACGAGACTGAGCTGCCAGGCAAGTTATCACTCACATGAATCATCGAGTCTCCTTCACACTTGTTGTCGATACTATCCTTTTGTCTACTATTGCTAGCCCTATGTATCGTTGCTATTCTCCGAACCCCATCACATGATTCCCTGAACCAATGATATTGCCTCACCTCCATACCCACAGCTTTGTTTGTGCCTGTTCTTTATCTAGCATGCTTAGGGTTGCTTTTGTTCGAGCCTGTTGTCGGTTACTTCTTTTATTATCGTGCTATTATTATCTGTTACCGTTCCGGGGGCTCGAATGTTAATCAATCAATCCTGTTAATGCTGCTGTTAATAATAATTTGATGATAAGGCACCGGCAGGAGGCCCTTTGTGGTTTTGAGGCCTGCTAGTGTCGACCCTAATAGGAAAAGGGTCTTGTCTACTGATCCATGATGAGCGCACTACCCGCATGTGGGAAGCGAGTATGGGCGCCCCCCTCAACTTGACTTGATTCGCATCTCGTCCAAATCGCCGTACTAGTTCGGGCTTTCCATTTGCTGCATCATATGCAGGTACGAACCCGAGGCCAGGGTGGAACTTTTGTAGTCGGCATTTAGGGCGGCGTGGTCTTCCAGTGCTATGAGGGTCCTCCTTTTCTTCGGGGGGCTCGATTAGCCGCGCACGCACAGCACGCGGTGCTTTGGGCTTGATGCGAAGAATAGTTGGTTGTGTTGAGTGTCTCGCTTGGTGGGTTTGATTCCCATCTGGCGGGATATTCTTACGTGTACGGTTACTATGGTGCACCCCTGCAGGGATAAATCTTCTCGAGAAGCCGTGTTTTCCGCGGTTATGGATTACTTGGTGAAAGTACTGGCTAACAAGTACTCAGGACAACTTCAACATAATGATAACCATGTTTCACCCAATGACTAATAACTTGACTAGTAATAGGTTATTCACACAATAACTTGTTTCACCTTATTATAACGGTGTGAGTTATCCTCGGATTGCTTCTTCGGATAAGGGGCGAGATCCAGGATGGGTTTGTTTGAAGTTATCTTTCAGTTGGTTACAATTCCTCGATCTTATCTTTTCTATTAGCCGGACACAAGTAGTATCTTCTGTAGTTGGTTAGAGCAGCCCGCTGCAGCTTTTGTAATACCTATCTTCTTCCGTTGATCCCAAGCATCCCGGCTTGTGTTGACGGGTAACTCCTTGATGAAATGTGAGTCTTGCTTGCCAGTACTTGGATGTACTGACCCCGTTGGGGCTGTGGTTTACGCAGAGTACGACTACGGCTACGATGATCACCAGGATGGCTACTTCGTGGAGTTCGACGACACTGCAGACGAGTAGTTGGCTGGACCCCGGGCAGGATCCAGGACCTACGTGGATGGGCTTCGTTTTTCGTTATTTTCCCCGGCTTCTTAAGCCTTGGATTTGTCTGTACTCAGACCCATTTGATTGCTTCCGCTGATGTAATGGATGATATGTTGGGACATGTGTCCTCTGGATGAGTGTTTTGCTATCTCTGCCTTAGTGAAGGCTATTTGCAAACTTGTTTCATTCTTTTGTGTCTTAGAGACAGTTTGTGCTATCATTTCGTTCAAAGCTGTTGACGTACAGTGCGTGCTTGAATATGAAGTACGTCGACAGTAGTGCCTTAGGTTCCTAGCGGATAGTTTACTTCGACGGTGGAAGCAGGGCTTGTGTTGTCGCGCATAAGCGCAGGCCTACCAGGAAGCTGGGACGTGGGAGCAGGTATGCCCCATAATCCAAGCACCTGACTTCCAGTTCGTGCGATGAGTATCCTCTAGAAACCGGGGTGCGACAAATGGTATCAGAGCCTGTCTGCCTGTAGGATCCCTTTTTACTGGTCGCAGTTGAGTCTAGAAACTATTTTGTAGCTATATAGGAAAAATGAAACGTGAGAGTAGGAATTCTGCCATTTTTCTTCTTTCCCCACCCACCCACCCTTTTCTGGTAAGGAAGTGCAACGTTGTTTTCTGTTCTCACCTAAACTTTCAAGTTAGGATTTCACGAGTTTTGGGTTCTCCTTAGTACCTCAGGGTTTTGGTCCCGTTTTCCCGGTGTTGCTTCAATATCATGCTTTCTCTCAAGAACCTATCGTCCATTGAATCTTGTTGTGGTTTTCCACTTCAACTCTTCTACCGGCGTCTACTCACAAGGTGTACTCCCATGCTCATCACTGAGTACCGTTGTATCCATTACTAGCTGTGTCTAGTTTATCCTTTCGTTTTCGAACCATGTATTGGTCTGTTGGATATTCTGATGTATTTGAACTCATGATGTACCTGCTGGTTATCTAGTCATGCGTCGGAATAATCTCTCTTTCGGTTGCTAAGTTTATCCCTTCCTATTATTGTGCTAAAATGCATTTCTGTTCAGGATGCCTCCAACAAGGAACACGCCTGAGCCACCGCCGATCGCTGAGCTCTTGACTCAGATGACTCAGGTCATGGCTCAGATGGTCCAGGTTCAGAACCACCAGAACAACCACCACCAGACTGCTCCAAGGGTCACCACCAAGGACTTCCTCAGTGTGGGTCCCAAGGCTTTCGTGGCAACACGCGAGCCGCTGGATGCTGATGACTGGATCCGTGACGTAGCAAGAGCCCTGGAGATTGCTCATGTTGCGGAAGAGGACAAGGTCAACTATGCTGCTTACCTACTGAAGGGTCAGGCAGCCTCGTGGTGGGAGAACTACCAGGCCATGAGAGCTGGCTATCCTATCACTTGGGGTTGCTTCAAGGATGCCTTCCTGAAGTACCACATCCCCGATGGTCTCATGGAGAGGATGCGTGAAGAGTTTTGCTCGCTGAAGCAGGGCAAGCTCGACGTCATCGGCTACCAGAACGAGTTCAATCGCCTCGCTCGGTATGCTGGAGACGAGGTGTCTACTGAGACCAAGAAGATGGCAAGGTTCCGCCGAGGTTTTAACCCGGAACTGAAGTACGCTCTCACAAACATCAAGTGCAAGGACTTCGTCGAGCTCGTGAACACCGCGCTCAATGAGGAGAATGGGCGCAAGGCGTTCGAAGAGTCGCGCAAGCACTCGCGTGAGGGTGGTTCCTCCTCCAACATGACCACCCCTCCGCAGAAGCGCCGCATCTGGGTGCCAAACAGTGCTGTCACTAGGGCTCCAAATGCCCAAGCTTCTCCAGGCTTTGGTCCCCGCCCACCCAACCCAGCTCAGATGCATGGGCAGAGGTTTGCAATGGCGCAGCCAAGGCCAGATCCTCCGCGTGTCGTCACTTGCTTCAAGTGCAAGGAGACTGGGCACTACGCAGACAAGTGCACTCAGAGGATGCTGCCTTCTCCACCACCTCGCCCCAACACCAACCAGGCGATGGTCCGCGCTCCTCCGCATAAGGCCTTCAACGCCAACAACAGGCCTGTTGGGAGGACCGCAAGGGTGAACCACGTCAAGGTTGACACAGCTGAGGAATCTGCCGACGTTGTTCTCGGTACATTACCCGTAAACTCTAACCCAGCTAAAGTGTTGTTTGATACCGGAGCATCGCATTCGTTCGTGTCAAAGATCTTTGCTACAGCAGTTAAACTACCTTTTGTTGGTTTGGGTTCCCCGCTAGTAGTAAACTCTCCTGGAGCAACTATGCAAACTTCCAAGATCAGTCATGAGAATCAGATCTTAATTGGAGGTCACATATTCCTTGCTTCCCTCATCCTGCTTGGAAATTCTGACATTGATGTCATCCTTGGCATGGATTGGTTGAAGGCCAATAAAGCTACGATTGACTGTGCTAAGAAGTCAATAACTCTGTTCCACCCTTCCGGCCAGATAGTCTATTCTCCGAAGGAATCAAGTTCTGTTCAGCTGTACACCCTGGATGCTAAACCTCTACCTCTGCTTGAGAATGTTCCGGTGGTTTGTGAATTCCCTGACGTCTTTCCAGAAGAGTTGCCAGGGATGCCTCCGGACAGAGCAGTTGAGTTCGTGATCGAGCTTGAACCAGGTACTGCTCCAATCTCTAAGCATCCATATAAGATAGCTCCTCCTGAACTGAAATTGTTGAAGGAGCAAATCGATATGTATATGGACAAAGGTTTCATTCAGCCTAGTTCCTCCGCTTGGGGTTGCCCAACTCTGTTTGTTGCCAAGAAGGATCAAACTAAGAGACTCGTGGTTGACTATCGTCCTCTCAACGAGAAAACCATCAAGAACAAGTATCCACTTCCTCGTATCGATGATCTTTTTGATCAACTTGCTGGAGCCTCAATATTCTCAAAGTTGGATTTGAGGATGGGGTACCATCAGATAAAGATCAGAAAGGAAGATATTCCTAAGACAGCTTTCACCACTCGCTATGGTCTATATGAATACACCGTCATGTCCTTTGGTCTCACCAATGCACCGGCGACCTTCTCAAGACTCATGAATTCTGTCTTCCATGAATACCTCGACAAGTTCGTTGTGGTATATCTTGATGATATCCTAGTCTACTCAAAATCCGAGGAAGAGCATGGAGAACATCTTCGTCTCACTCTCATGAAACTTCGCGAGCATCGTCTATATGCCAAGTATTCCAAATGTGAGTTCTGGATTCCAGAAGTTGCATATCTTGGTCATATCATTTCTGCCAAAGGCATTGCCATTGATCCTGAAAAGGTTAAGGCAATTGTTGATTGGAAACCCCCTAAGACGGTGAAGCAAGTTAGAAGCTTTCTTGGCTTGGCTAGCTATTGCCGTCGTTTCGTCCAAAACTTTTCCAAGATTGCTAAACCTCTCACTGATCTCACAAAGAAGGACAAAAAGTTCGTTTGGACTCCACAATGTGATGAGAGTTTCAACCTCCTGAAGACTAAACTCACTTCCACACCTGTTCTAGTTGGCCCCGACACTACCAAACCTTTCCAGATATTCTGCGATGCATCTCTTCAAGGTCTAGGTGCAGTTCTTATGCAAGAACGTCAAGTTGTGGCTTATGCTTCACGTCAGTTGAACCCACATGAGCAAAACTATCCCACACATGATCTAGAACTTGCAGCAGTTGTGTTTGCCCTCAAGAAATGGAGACAATACTTGTTGGGTAACAAAACTGAAATCTTTTCCGATCACAAGAGTCTGAAATACATCTTCACTCAGCCAGATCTGAACCTCAGGCAAAGGAGATGGATTGAGAAGATTAAAGACTTTGATCTCACCATTTCTTACACTCCAGGCAAGGCTAATGTTATGGCCGATGCTCTCAGTCGCAAATCCTATTGCAATAATCTCATGATCATGGAAAGCCAACCTCCACTTCATGAAGAATTCCAGAAGCTGAACCTTGGTCTTGTTCCTCAAGGCTATCTTGCTAGCTTGACAGCCAGTCCAACTCTCGAGGACAAGATTCGTTCTGAACAACTTCGTGATAATGGAATCAAGAAGATGGTAGAGCAAATCAAAGAGGGCAGTGATAAGTTCAAGTCCTTCTCTATTGATGACAAAGGAACTGTGTTCTTTGAAGGACGCATTGCAGTTCCTCAGGTTCAAAGTCTCAAGGATATCATTCTCAAGGAGGCTCATGAAACTCCTCTATCCATTCACCCTGGAAGTACAAAGATGTACCAGGATCTCAAGACACTCTATTGGTGGCCTGGCATGAAACGTGAAATTGCTCAATACGTTTCTGAATGCGACGTTTGTCAACGTGTTAAGGCAGTCCATCAGAAGACAGCAGGTCTACTCCAACCTCTGAAAATTCCTGAGTGGAAGTGGGACATGATTGAAATGGACTTCGTTACTGGGTTTCCAAAGTCCAAGAAGGGCAACGATGCAATCTTCGTTGTTATTGATCGTCTCACTAAGGTTGCTCACTTCTATGCTGTAAAGGAAACTATCTCAGCTAACCAGTTAGCAGAGCTCTACACAGCAAAGGTTTTTCCCCTTCATGGTGTTCCATTGGAAATAAGCTCAGACCGTGGAAGTATCTTCACTTCTCATTTCTGGAAGAGCTTTCAAGAAGCATTGGGCACCAAACTTCTGTTCAGCACAGCTTACCACCCTCAGTCTCAGGGGCAAGTCGAAAGAGTCAATCAGATTCTCGAGGATATGCTTAGAGCATGTGGTCTCTCCTTTGGCATGAAATGGGAGGATTGCCTTCCATATGCTGAATTCTCCTACAACAACAGCTACCAGGCAAGCCTAGGCATGGCACCGTTTGAGGCACTGTATGGTCGCAGATGCAGGAGTCCAATAAATTGGTCTGGAGCTGGTGAACGTTCACTCTTGGGCCCTGACATTGTTAAGGAAGCCGAGGAGAAAGTTCGTATCATTCGTGACAATCTCAGGATTGCTCAATCTCGTCAGAAGAGCTATTATGATGGCAAGCACAGGGATATGGTCTATGCACCTGGTGACAAGGCATATCTCCGTGTAACTCCCCTCAGAGGAACTCATCGTTTCGGTGTGAAAGGAAAGCTTGCACCAAGATACATTGGCCCTTTCAACATCCTCTCAAGACGTGCAGAGAATGCTTATCGTCTTGAACTTCCAGAAAAACTATCCAAAGTGCACGATGTGTTCCACGTGTCACAACTCAAGAAGTGTTTCAAAGATCCAGATCGTGCAGTTGATCATGATTCTATCGAACTGCAAGATGATCTATCTTATGAGGAGCACCCTATTCGAATTCTCGATGAGACCGAGCGTAAGACTCGCAACAAGAGCACCAAGTTCTTGAAAGTCCAATGGTCGCATCATTCTGATAAAGAGGCAACGTGGGAGACCGAAGAGGATCTTCGCAAGAAGTATCCGGACCTGTTCATTTCTCAGTAGGGAATCTCGGGGCGCGATTCCTTCAAGGGGGGGCGTTTTGTAACATCCAAGTATGAAAACCCCTAGTTGTTTTACTTCTTGTTTTATTTTAAAGCAATGCATCATGTCATCATCCTCATATTTATTTATGTTTGCATTGTTTTCATATGAAATTTAAACTTGTTATCAACTTCTGTTTTCACACTTGTCTGTTACAACCTTTCAAATAAAGAAGTGCAAACTAAAAACCTCTTTTGTTTCCAAGCAATCCATTATAATTCACCTTTTAAGTTGTTGCTAAAATCAATTGCTCAATTTAATCAATTATTTCCAATTCTTTCCCAAACTCAAAACAATTCTCAAATCATCAAATTTTTGAATCCATGAAGTGATCACAATTTGGTATTCTTCAAAACATTCTAAACCATAGGGGAAACCCTATTGAAAATAACTTATTTTCTAAATATTAAGTGCTATGGCAAAATTCAATTATTTTGGTTCAATTTCAAAACAGCAATCCAACATTTGAAATTTTGAAAACTAAAACTGCCAGGTGGTTTCTTTCCACCTAAGAAACTTATCTAATTTTTTCCAAATTTTTATCTACACCAAAACCTATCTATTTTATCCAAAAGCATTTGCTACAAAAAAAAAACAGCACATCTCATATTACAAAAGACAAAAAAAAAAAAAAAACAACGTTTAGGTGGGGGAGAAGGCCCAGCCCACCGTGTTGGCCCGATACCCCCCATCTCCTACCTCCGTACAGGAGGGTGACGCCATGGAGACAGCGACAGCCTCCTCCTCCTGAGCCACTCGATGGCCCTCCCCCTCCTCTATATCTCCCTCTCTCTCCCTCCCGAGCCAAACCCTAACCCTAGGACGTAGCTCCCCCTCCTATCTTTCCCCAGCCGCCGCCGCCTCGAGGGAGAACCCCCCTCCTCTGCTGTGCCACGGCCCTAGCCGCCGGAGCACCTCGCCGCCGCGTCCGCCCGCCTCCGGCCGTCCCGAGTACCTCCACGCGAAGCCGGTACCCTCTGGTTTCCATTCCCACTCCTTCCCTCTCCTTTCTCCTGCGATTCGATCATCAATTTCTTCCACGAAGATCACCTCAAGTGCCTCTGTTCGTCCCTGTCTGTACCAATCTGAAGATCGTGTGTTCAGTTTGTGCGTGCAGGTTCAGTACCCGGCGTTTGCAGCCTCAAAACCCAACCAGCACGCATCCATCAACATCCGCAGCAACGCCCTTCTGGTTTGGTGCGCGCGCAGAACAGCCTCAGGTCTCGAGGTCGAATCCCCAAACCCCCACCCCTTTTCTGTCTATTTTTTTCGAGTTGGTGCGCAGCAGTTCTGAACAATAACCACCCCGAGGCCCCCCTTCCTAGCACCAACGTTTAGCCATCCCACTGGTTAGCCCCTAGATGCAGGAAGCAGGAGGTGAGGGGTTCGAGTCCCCCCTCCTGCAACATTACCCAAACTTTTTGTTTCATTTGTTTTGGTACAGCCACTTGTTGGAAATCACACCTAGGCCCCTGGCCCTTATTTCTAGCCCCTGGAAAAATTTATTTCTAAGTCCCTAGATCCATAAAAATGGCAGATTTGCCCTATATTTTGTAAATTGCATAACTAAATCATCCTAAATCCAAATCCAACATTTTTGATATGTTTTCAATACCAAATTAAATGTTCTATCCAAATATAAAATTTGTTTACTGTTTTGAATATTTTAAATTGGTGCAAAATTTGAATTCTTGTCAAATTCCCTTAAATTTGCAAAATTCATAACTTGTTCATAAAAATTCCAAATTTCACAAACCAAATATGTTTTTCAATCAACTTTTCATGTACTTTCCAAATATAAATTTTGTTTTATGGTTTGAATAATTTAAATTGCCTAAACAATTTAAATCTTGTTTAATTCAATTAAAAATTGTTTAATATTGTTTAATTCATAATTAAATAATCCAAAGTCCAATTTCAAAATGTGAAACATGTAATCCAACTAAAATTTGATAACCTTTTCAAATATCAACTTTGTTATTTGTTTTGCACCCTTTAACTTGATGAAAACAATCACTACTTGTTTAACACCATTAAGTAACAATAATTTCCAAACTTGTTAATGTTTTCTAAAATGGTTAACTATCATTCCAATTGCATTTAAATTGTTATCTTCTTGTTATTCATCATGCATGCATCATGCTAACTCACCACCACCTGATGCTTAGTGTTAGAACAATTAATTCAACTCTAAGGCATGGGTTTGCCAAATGCAATCTTTGCATATGGAATCCATTTAAACTTGTGTTTCACATCAAGTAGTTTACTTTGGTGCATCTATTAAACATGACATGCATCATCCCATGTTTGTGCACCTATGCCATGTATTGATTGCCGTCTTCCTTCGTTGTTGTTTTTGCTTCTTCTCGCTTAGACGACGACGTTGGTACCGACGAGCCTTACGACACCACTACCCAGGACCTAGCCCAGTACGAGACTGAGCTGCCAGGCAAGTTATCACTCACATGAATCATCGAGTTCTCTTCCACACTTGTTGTCGATACTATCCTTTTGTCTACTATTGCTAGCCCTATGTATCGTTGCTATTCTCCGAACCCATCACATGATTCCCTGAACCAATGATATTGCCTCACCTCCATACCCACAGCCTTTGTTTGTGCCTGTTCTTATCTAGCATGCTTAGGGTTGCTTTTGCTCGAGCCTGTTGTCGGTTACTTCTTTTATTATCGTGCTATTATTATCTGTTACCGTTCCGGGGGCTCGAATGTTAATCAATCAATCCTGTTAATGCTGCTGTTAATAATAATTTGATGATAAGGCACCGGCAGGAGGCCCTTTGTGGTTTTGAGGCCTGCTAGTGTCGACCCTAATAGGAAAAGGGTCTTGTCTACTGATCCATGATGAGCGCACTACCCGCATGTGGGAAGCGAGTATGGGCGCCCCCCTCAACTTGACTTGATTCGCATCTCGTCCAAATCGCCGTACTAGTTCGGGCTTTCCATTTGCTGCATCATATGCAGGTACGAACCCGAGGCCAGGGTGGAACTTTTGTAGTCGGCATTTAGGGCGGCGTGGTCTTCCAGTGCTATGAGGGTCCTCCTTTTCTTCGGGGGGCTCGATTAGCCGCGCACGCACAGCACGCGGTGCTTTGGGCTTGATGCGAAGAATAGTTGGTTGTGTTGAGTGTCTCGCTTGGTGGGTTTGATTCCCATCTGGCGGGATATTCTTACGTGTACGGTTACTATGGTGCACCCCTGCAGGGATAAATCTTCTCGAGAAGCCGTGTTTTCCGCGGTTATGGATTACTTGGTGAAAGTACTGGCTAACAAGTACTCAGGACAACTTCAACATAATGATAACCATGTTTCACCCAATGACTAATAACTTGACTAGTAATAGGTTATTCACACAATAACTTGTTTCACCTTATTATAACGGTGTGAGTTATCCTCGGATTGCTTCTTCGGATAAGGGGCGAGATCCAGGATGGGTTTGTTTGAAGTTATCTTTCAGTTGGTTACAATTCCTCGATCTTATCTTTTCTATTAGCCGGACACAAGTAGTATCTTCTGTAGTTGGTTAGAGCAGCCCGCTGCAGCTTTTGTAATACCTATCTTCTTCCGTTGATCCCAAGCATCCCGGCTTGTGTTGACGGGTAACTCCTTGATGAAATGTGAGTCTTGCTTGCCAGTACTTGGATGTACTGACCCCGTTGGGGCTGTGGTTTACGCAGAGTACGACTACGGCTACGATGATCACCAGGATGGCTACTTCGTGGAGTTCGACGACACTGCAGACGAGTAGTTGGCTGGACCCCGGGCAGGATCCAGGACCTACGTGGATGGGCTTCATTTTTCGTTATTTTCCCCGGCTTCTTAAGCCTTGGATTTGTCTGTACTCAGACCCATTTGATTGCTTCCGCTGATGTAATGGATGATATGTTGGGACATGTGTCCTCTGGATGAGTGTTTTGCTATCTCTGCCTTAGTGAAGGCTATTTGCAAACTTGTTTCATTCTTTTGTGTCTTAGAGACAGTTTGTGCTATCATTTCGTTCAAAGCTGTTGACGTACAGTGCGTGCTTGAATATGAAGTACGTCGACAGTAGTGCCTTAGGTTCCTAGCGGATAGTTTACTTCGACGGTGGAAGCAGGGCTTGTGTTGTCGCGCATAAGCGCAGGCCTACCAGGAAGCTGGGACGTGGGAGCAGGTATGCCCCATAATCCAAGCACCTGACTTCCAGTTCGTGCGATGAGTATCCTCTAGAAACCGGGGTGCGACAGTCAATGCGTCTCCTAGCAATGGCATGGTTCCAGAGTAGCCGACGGTACAGGCCGGTCCGCTTCAATAAGCTATTCTGAGAAGCAAAAGAAAAAAGAGTCAGGCAAAGTGATAAAGATTCAACCCGAGAAGGCGGCAACTCGGGAGAGTATCCGCCTACTCGGCCAGAATCTCGGGGACTGGGTGATGGATAAGGAAAAGAAGGAAAGTAGAAGAAAAGTGAAACGCAACTCGGGGAGGATGAGTAGAATCTTACCGTGTAAGATTGCTCAAGGTCCTCTGCAGCCTTGCGGTGGACGAACATCTTGGCGGCGAGTGTGTTGGAGTTGGATGAGATGGTCATGGGTTTGTAACCCATGTCCGCCTTGTTCCAATCAACACGCATGTGGTCCAAGTCGCCCAACTCCGTGCCGTCCCAGTTCGGGTTGCCAAGGATCTTGCTGTCCCACTTGGCGTCGATGAAGCCAACCAAATCGATCACTTGCTCAAGGCCCTGGGACGTCACCGCCTTGTCCTGAACCTCGCGCGAAGAAATGGAGATGGACTTGTCCTGATTTTTGGATGGGGGTCTGGAGTCCACTGCCGCGGCCTGCTTCCCTTTCTTAAGAGCAAGTCTCCTCTCCTCGGGGGTTAAGGCAACCTGGTACTGCTGGCTGACCTTCACCATGTAAGGTGGGAAGCTGGGCGGATCCGGGACGCTGGACGCTGCAGCGGCGTCAGTAGCCGCGCCAGGCTCGCGGATAGTAAGCTGACTGGACTTGGCGGTTGGTTTTGGCGGCGGCATCACGGCTGCATCTTGAGCGCGACCACGCGCCGGGTTCCTGCGAACGGCGACTTCTACCTGGCCAGCTGACTCCTCGGCAGCCCGCTTCTTAGAAGTCTCCTTCTTGGCAGTGGGCTTCTCGGCGGCCTTCTTCTCAGCAATCTTCGTCACGGCGGCCTTCTTCTCAGCAGCTTTCTTCTCAGCGGCCGAAGGGCTGGCTGTGGTTGTAGTCTTCTTCACTGGGGAGGCGTCTGGTGCACTAGAGGAGGTACCCTGCTCGGTAGGTGGCGCCAAGGGCGCGCTACCCGGCACGGCATCCGGCTGGGCGCTACCCTGTGCGGTGTCTGGTTACACCTCGCTCAGAGGGCATTGCTCCGTCTCATTGGTTACTTCAGCCCGGCGCTCGGCAGCGGGATCTTGATGCGAGGGATCTGTTGTTTCTACCCGCGTCTGGGCCGCGGGGTCTTCCTGTTCAGCAGCCCCTGTTGCTGGCTGCTCCTGTTCTGCTTCCTGCCGCTCAAGGGCGGCGTCGTCGTGCGTCTCGTGGTCTTGATCTTGGTTCTCCTCGGCCGTGGTGGCTGGAGGAGAAGGTGGCATCTCGTGGCGAGCAGCATCCTGCGCCTCCTGCTCGGCGCGGGACTGCTGCTCCTGCTCGACGTCGTGGGCATCGGTGTCCATATACCGAGCCTCGTCGGAGTCCTCTCTTTGTGCAGCCGCAGCTGCGTTCTCGTCGCCGTCAAGGTCGATAAGATTATCGACGTCGATGGCAGATTTCTTCTTAGTCTTGGTGGGCGCAAAAGCGGCGTCGGCATCCAAAGGGGCTCTGAAGAAAGAAACATGTTCAGAAAAGAGAAGAGGGCAGGAGAAACCGAGAAGAAAACAACGAGGTGTAACCAAAGAGAAAGTGCTTACCCTTTGCGGGTAGGGATTGTCCGTCCTTTTCTCGTCGCAGTCTTCTTGGTCGTCTTCCCGACGGCCGTTTTCTTCTTCTTGGCGGGGGGCTCTTGAGCGCCGCTACCCGTGCGTTTGCGGGTAAGAGGAGCAGCGACCGAGAGTGGCTTGCCGACAAGGGCTTCTTCTTCCTCGTCCTCCCCCTCATCCTCGGCATCATCACCATCTACGAAGTTGAGAAGAAGAAAAGTAACTCAGAAGCAGGAAGCAGTTGGTTTGCGCCACTCGCAACCAGACAGGATGAATTCAATTACCTTCGTCCTCGTCCTCAGTCCAATCACGGACAGACGCATCTACGTGATGCTTGTCCGTCTGAGTGGCGTGAGGGAGGTTGAGCTTGTCCGCGCTCTCGTAGGAGACCTCGTCGTCTTCTTCTCGGTCTTCCGACCAGTTGGACTCAAAGCGCTCACTGCTCTCAGCGAGCTGGCGATCAAGGACCTGAAGAATAGAGAAACATCGCAAATTAGCCGAGTAGCATATAGGCACCTTACCCGACTAGGCGTGCAAACACAAAGCACACTAAGCCTAGGGAAACTTGCTAAGTGTCCTACTCGGCAAGGCGTGCAAACACCAAGCACATTAAGCCTAAGCAATTCTCCTAAGTGTGCTACCCGACAAGGCGTGCAAACATCAAGCACACTAAGCCTGAGCAGTTCCGCTAAGCGCCCTACTCGGTGCAGAGAGCAAATGCTAGTCGCGGCAAGGAGAGAAGGCTGTCTACTCGGAGTGCGTATACAAGAAGCAGAGTAAGAAGTACATACCCGTTCAATCGGCTTCGTACGGATGTATGGGATGAAGCCATACTGCCAGTTGTCTTTGAGGTTGGTGGTCAGGATGGACCGCGCGTGAGCGGCAACATCCGCGTTGCTGAGCTCGAACGTGGTCGTCCGAGTACAATCGCGGGGGCCGCCCATGTAGCACATGGGGTGAGAGCGTTGCTGGAGTGGCAACACCCGCTTCGAGATCCAGCAAGCAATTGGGTCGTCACTCTTGAGCCCCTCTCCGATTAGATGGGCAAGGCGCTCCTCCATCTGCGTCAGGTTCCTGTTGTTGGACGGCTTGCTCTTCTAGTTCTGCCCTGGTAGGAGCTCGGTTGCTCCAAGGGGGCAGATTGATTCTGTCCTCCACCTTGGCTCCCTTCTTGGCGGGCATGTTCTTCACATACAAGAACGTCTTCTGCCATTTCCGGGCTGAATCCAAGCCCTTGATGCGGGGATGATTCGTTCCGGGGCGCTGCACCATCATGGCACTCCCGGTCTCGGTTATCCGGCTGCTGATGTCCGCGCCGTCCTTCTTGCCCTTGCTCTGTTGGCGGAAGAAGAAATACCTTGACCATGTCTCCGTCGTGGGGCGAACGCCGAGGAAGGCTTCGCACACCACAGCGTGGTAGGAGAGGAAGACGACGGCGTTGGGAGGAAGATGATGCATCTGGAGGCCGTAGTGGTCCAGGAAAGAGCGGAGGAAGTTTGAAGCGGGGAGCCTGAATCCTCGCGCGAAGTGCGCGAGGAAGACGACGTGCTCTCCCTCTTCTGGAGCCGGAACGAGCTCGCCGTTAGCCGGCCGGCAGCGAACACCGGGAGGAACCCTCCGGGTGTTCACGAGCCACTGGCAATCTTCGGCGGTGACCTCGGAGCCGGCCCAGCCGGCGCGGGCGTTATCGTCACGAGCCATGGCGTTGAGGAGGAGATTGAGGAAAGAGTGGAAGGATTTGGTGGATGAACCCGCGGCGGCGCAGAGAGTTGCGCGGCGGCGGAGAAACGAGAAGGCAGGAGGGGAATTGTGAGCGGAAGGAGAAGAAGGAGTTACCGCGGGGGTATTTATACCGCACCCCGGGTTACCGTTACGATCCGTGGTAGTGGGATCAATCGTGGCAATAATCGTGCGGCGTGGGGTCTGTGGGC
Source organism: Alopecurus myosuroides (assembly GCA_028641055.1). NCBI lineage: Eukaryota > Viridiplantae > Streptophyta > Magnoliopsida > Poales > Poaceae > Alopecurus > Alopecurus myosuroides. Next base: position 392,445,011 of record CM054058.1, on the reverse strand, counting down.
CGGTTAGAAACGCACACAGCGCGGAACGCGCGCGTAACGGCCGCATTAGATCCCACGACGAGATCGTGGGCACTTACTGCGCTTGATGGGACATAACGAGCTGGTGGGCCCACTCCGTGAAAACTGGGCGCGTGGCTTGTCAGGTCCTGGGCAGCGAGGCGTCGCGGTCCTGGATGCGGGACACGTGCCCAGTCGCGATGCGGAAAGCCGGATTGTGCTCTGCGCTGCAGAGATTCTGTTTGAGAAATTCCCTAAGTCCTTGTACTCGGTCACAGAGAAGAAGACTAGCTCTATTCGGAAGAGAGGAAACTCAAGGTACTTTCTGGAGTGATACTCGGAGGTTTTACTCGGCATCTTGAGATTCAAGGACAAGGTTGCCAGGGTTAGTTTTTAAGCTGGCAGGGCCCAGTGAACGAGTTCGCAGGACTCTACCAGCTTCGGGGACTGCTGTCGGGGGGTTACCCCCGAGTAGGGTAAAGGCAAAGGTCAGAAGAGATGTTTGGTCGAGTAGCCGCCTACCCGGTACTTGCTACCCGGTCGACTGCTACTCGGTCTTACACAAAAGATGATCAGAAGGTTACGTCAAGCAAGTTATGTTTGTTCGAGTAGAAGAGCTGGTCCGAGTAGAAATGGCGGGAACCTACTCGGGCCAGAGGTCAAAGGAGCCGTTCTGACACCGGATCCCGCGTATCCCGGGTCCGTACTTGGCACTATTCATAGCACTGTTCATCTGGGGACGGCGTGCCTGACAGAGACAGTGTGTCAGCAGGCCGTCGCAGGATAGGAGGGACCTACTCTGTGTTCCGCGCAGTGATACCAGACTGTTCACTTGGTTTTTGCCCAACGACTTTCCGGACAGGACAAGATTAGGAACCAAAGCTGTCAGCGGGAACTCGGAAGAAGGACGGTGTGCACACAATGTCGACATCTGTTTGTATTTGGACGTATCCGGCTGGGCACCAAGTATATAAGGTGCCCCGCCGCCTCCTGCGCGAGGCATGCTCGATACGCTGACCTAATTCCTACACTCGTAGCATATTCTTGACCTAGTTCATCCCGTAGAGAGAAGAATGGCTACTCGGTAGCAAGAACCATTGTACTGTGGCTACTCGGTGAGACATCAAAATACAGAGAGAAAGGCAGGAGTAGGGGTTTTACCTCCTCACGAGGGCCCTGAACCTAGGTAGATCGTGTTGTTTGCAGTGTTTGATCTTTACCTCACGCGGCTACTCGTCGCGTGATCCCTCCCCGAGCACCTCCAGCGTCCTTCGTCCCCACACTTTTAGCCATCCTATGGCATCTGTCTTGACACCACCACGACAATGACGAAGACGATGAGTAAGTTTTTGCTCCCTTGTTCTAGTCGAACGTTTCCTTTTTGTTTCTTCTTCTGATAAATTGTTTTCCTTCATGGCAGTCTCCAATCCATCATCCCTAGGCGGTTCGTCTCTTCCCTTCCTCCTGAAAAGAGGAAAAGAGCTGCTGCTGCGGGTGAAACCCCGACTACCGGCACTGTTCAAAATTCACCGAGTGCAGCCCCCGTTGCCGTGGCTACGGAATACAGGATTCCTAGCTTTGCTGCCGGGGCTTCGACTCTGAAGGAAGTGTCGGGTAGCTCGGCGGACCCTCTCTCCGTAGCTCAAGGCCAGGTAAATCTTGTCGTTTTCTTCTCCATGTTGCCACCTTTGTTTTGTTATGATTTTTTTACGGGAGTGAACGCTAGTGCTCCCGATGGGAAGTAGCCCCCGCAGGCTATAGTCAATCGTGTCACGATTGGCTACATGCTCAAAAACCAGCTCTCTTTTTCTTCATCTCCGTCGGGTGCACAGCGACAGTGCTCCCGATGGGAGAAGCCCCGAGGTTATCTCGAATGCTTTGCAATGGGTCTCGGTCTCCAATCTACTCTTCTCTGATTCTTCCATATTTATGTTTTTTGCAGTCACTCCTTTGACTCCCTTGTGGCCGTTGGCCGCCGCGTTATCTTGGCAGAGACGAACGCGGGGACATCTTCGGTGGATCGCGACTCGACTTGTCGCCGAAAACGAGCTCCTTCGAAGTAAGTTTATCGACCTCTTTTATCTCATCTATTCAGTTACGCCAATTTCTTCGACTCTGAGACCCATTGCTATGCAGCTCAAGTTGAATTTATGAAGGCTGAGAAGGCGGGCGCCGCCACTCGGGCAAGTGCCTAGGAGGCTCAGTTGGAGGTTGTTCGACAGGAGCTCGAGTCCTCTCGCAAGCTGTCGACTGACCTCGAGGGAAAGCTTGCGGGCGCCCAGGATGCTCTGAAAAAGCTAGAGGAGGCTGGCGCCAAGCAGGACACTGACCTCATCGACTTCCTTTGCCCTCTGGCCCAGCGTTTTTCGAGTAAGTTGCATTATATCCTTTGTCGTTTCCCGACTGTCTGTTAGGTTCTCGGATTTGAATGTTTCTTTCCGCAGGTCTTCTGGGCGTCCCGCTGGAGCTGCCTGGGGTCCAGCGGGTGGATGCTTTGACCGATTCTTGCGCTCAGCTTAAGAAGCATCCTGAGGGGATTTGCACCCTGCACCCTGACGCAGCTTCACGGTCGTCTCCTGGTCGACGTTGTGTCCCCGCCTACGCTGGGTGATCTTCTGAAGGTTTTCCTGGAGGGCAATCTCCTTGACGCCTACGCGGTTGCTTAGTCAGATTCCGGGGCGAAGACTGCTATCCAGTTTGCACTGGCGCACGGAGTCACGGGCTTGGAAGATGCGTACTCGGACCTTCCCGTCGATCCTTCTACGGGAAAAAAGGTAGCGCTTCGTCGTTTTGGCGATCCAGCTGGAGTCCTCGCCCAGAAGTTATCTGAGTTGATCACCCGTGCTAGTCGTAGGGGAAGCACTGCCGCAAGTGGAAGCACAACTGTAGCTCCTTAGTATATTTCTTCGTAGTTTGTTCTTTCGATTGTAATGAAACTTGGGATGTATTCCCGTATTTTCATCGTTTAATCGAAATGTTCTTCTGATATCTGAGATGCTTCCTGTGATTGATTTGTTATGTGTTTTCTCCCGATGGGAGTAGCCCCCGAGCACCTGTCGAATAGGTGGTAGTTTATATCTTGAATGGGGCATCTTATTCCTTAACTTCCTTGTATTCTTCCAGGTAACTGGAGTTGCTGCGGAGTCTTCGGGTGGACTTGCTGCGCAAGCGAATCCTCTTGTTGCCGCTGTTGGTACCTTTGCTAGCCTCCGTGACCGTGTTGTGGATGGTGAGCGCAAGCTAAAAGCTCTTCGTGGGGTGGCAAATGTAGCCAAATCCAAGCAAAAACTTGCGGTTGAACGTGAGCAGTTTGTGATGGATGAGTTGGCGGTTGTCGCTGGGGATTTGCTCTGCAAGTGTTTCAGCCCCCTAGCTTTTTGTGTCTTCTATCGTCCTTTGACCGTGTATCTTTGTTTGCAGTTGTTCAGCCGGATGAAAGGAGTGAGAAACAGTGGGTGGAGAACCACATCCTTCAGGAAGCTGGCAGTTCAAAACCCCATGCGAATAACTTTTGGTCCGATCGGAGCCAGGGTTTTGTGCTTGCCACCTTGAAGTCTCGAGTAATCCAGGCAAAAATGCTTGTGAGTTCCTTTCACGAGATTTTGATTGCTATGAATTCTGCTTTCTACCCGTTGGAGAGGGGTCCCGAAGATTGGAGCCATCTCCTCAGGACTTTCGGGCGAGAAGGAGAAATTCGCGAGTGTGTCCTTAGGAGGATGATCTGCGGCTCGATAGTGGCGCTTTCCTTTGTCCGATTGTGGCATCCGGAAGTGAATTTCAACTCTGTGGCCAGGCTTCCTGATGGTGAAATCGACATGTCTCCTCATTACAGTGTTGTTCGACCTGCATTAGAGGAGATTATTTGGTTGACCTCGGAAGAGGTGGATCAGGTTTTGGCCGAGGAAAAGAGTCGTCGCCATATGTAGACATAGGATGTATGTATCCTGCTACATTGTATAGTTGCCTGAAACTTTGTAAGGTGTCTACCTTGTTTGTGACCTTGTATATATGAAGATTTTCCTTTAATGCTAAGTTAGGCGTGTCCCCGTGTATTTTGGGGTGTATACCTGTCTCTTTTGAGCATGCAAGGATGGAGAACGCGAGTAGCTTTTGTTGAGAAACCATGTATTTTATTGCAATGACTGAGAAGTCATGTGTTTTTCTGTCGAGCTACAAGATAGCTAATATAGCCTTATTTGTATGAGTAAAGTAAATCTAGGGATAGAATTTGCGGAGTTGTGCAACATTCCAAGGGTTGGAGTAGATGCCTCCAGACGTCGGATTCTTCAATCGATAGGCGCCACCCGGGATAACTTCGTGTATGATGAAGGGTCCTTCCCATGGTGGCTCGAGCTTGTGTCCTTCCTTCTGCTTGAGCCGTAGCACCAGATCCCCTACTGTGATAGTTTCGCAACGACTGCTGGTATACTGCGGATCTTGCGAGTGCAATATCGCGTATTTCGTCGAGTGCGTCCATATCGTCTGTGAGTGCCCTGTTGGAGGTTTCTTCGCTGTAAGCAACGACCCGTGGGGCGCTGAACCTGACGTCCTCGGGAAGGACTGCTTCAGCCCCGTATACCATGAAAAATGGTATGTAATTTGTGGATCGATTTGGAGTTGTGCGGAGGCTCCATAGCACGACGGTAGCTCTTCTTCCCAATGTCCCGCTGCTGGGTGTAGGCGATCAATTAGTCGTTTCTTGATGCCAGCCGAAACTAATCCGTTGGATCGTTCGACTTGGCCGTTGGTTTGCGGATGAGCGACTGAAGCGAATTTGAAGATGATTCCCTTTTCTTCGCAGAACTGCCGTGTTTCCTTTGCCGTAAAGTTGCTACCATTGTCAGTAATGATGTCGTGTGGTACTCCAAATCTGCGTACGATGGAGTCGAGGAATTTGATGGCGCATTGGGCGCTAGCAGAGGTTACTGGCATAGCTTCGATCCACTTTGTTAATTTTTCGACTGCGACCAGCAGGTGTGTGTATCCACCTGGTGTGGACTTGCGTAATGGTCCAACCATGTCCAGCCCCATTGTGCAAAGGGCCAGGCGATGGGTATCATATGTAATTCCGTAGCGGGGGCGTGTGGTTTGGGTGTAAATCGCTGGCAAGCGTTGCACCTGTCAACCAATTCCTTTGCGTCTCTGGCTGCCGCAAGCCAGTAGAATCCTGCTCGGAAAGGTTTTCCCATGATTGCTTTCCAGCTAGCATGATGTCCACAATCTCCTTGGTGTATGTCTCGCAGCAATTCCTTGCCATCTTCGGGTGCTATGCATCGTTGCAGTATGCCTGAGATGCTCTGCTTATATAACTCGCCGTTGAGCACCCGAAAGGATTTGCTGTGTCTGATTATTTGTCGAGCCTCGCAAGGGTCTGCTGGGAGCTGTTTGGCGGACAAGTAGTCGAGGTAATTCTGCATCCAGACTGGCTCGACCAGAAAAACTTGTCGCGATATATTATAGCTGAACTCGATGATAGCAATTTGCGGGCTGACCTCTGTTTCCAATGCTGCGGGTGCTCCTGCAGTTTTCTTGACTTTGACTGATCGTTTGATGATCCGCTCGAAATATATCCCTGGCGGTATGGGTGTGTTTGTGGAACCCATGTTTGCCAGCTTGTCTGCTTCTTCGTTGCTAGATCTCGCAATGTGCTTCAACTCGCATCCTTTGAAACTTCCTTCGAGTAGGTTGTACATGTCACGATAAGCGACCCATGTTTTCTACGATAGCGTCGCACTTCTTCATTGTCTGTTGCACGATGAGGTTGGAATCGCCGTAGATCATCAGTCGGGTGGCTCCGCACGCGACTGCCATCTTCATCCCGTACAACAGAGCCTCGTACTCTGCGTCGTTGTTTGATGCTGGGTCGTCGGGTGGGAAGTCCAGTCGTAGGATGTACTGTAATTTGTCTCCTCTGGGTGATATTAGGACGATCCCAGCTCCTGCTCCTTCGTTCTCTTGGATCCGTCGAAGTACATGATCCAATTACTCGTGTATTCCGGCAGTTCGGTGTTTGTAATTCTGTCCACTCGCTCAGAAACTCCACGAGTACCTGGGATTTCACGGAATTGCGCCCTGCGTAGATGATGTCCCAAGCGCCCAGCTCAATGCTCCATTTTGCTATTCTTCCAGATGCCATTGGGTTGTTCATGATTGTACCGAGTGATGCATCATTAACCACTGTTACGGTATGTTCCTGGAAGTAATGCTTGAGCTTTCGAGACGTGAGAACAACTCCATATGCGAGCTTCTGGTAGTGAGGATATCGTTGTTTGCACGGCGAGAGCACCTCGCTGATGTAGTATATCGGTCTTTGGACTCCATATGCCTTGCCCTCCTCAGGTTGTTCGACCACAATGGTCGTGCTGATGACTTGCTTTGTTGCGGCTAGGTATAGGTAAAGTGGCTCCCTTTCTTGTGGTGTTGCGAGAATGCGCCTGCTCTGTAAGGATCGTTTCAGGTCTGCGAATGCCTGTTTTGCTTCTGGTGTCCACTCGAACTTATCCGTCTTCTTCAACAGCTTGTAGAAGGGTAACGCCTGCTCGCCCAATCGCGCGATAAATCTGCTCAAGGCGGCTAGTCGCCCTGCGAGCTGTTGGACTCCGCGCAGATTGATGGGCTCCTTCATTGTCAAGATTGCTTGTATCTTTTCCGGGTTGGCTTCGATTCCTCTCGCGGATACCAGGTACCCGAGAAGTTGCCCTGCTGGGACGCCGAAGACGCATTTTGTCGGGTTGAGCTTAATTCTGTATGCGTTTAGAGCGTCAAATGTTTCTCTGATGTCCTCGAGGAGTGTATCCTCCACTCGAGTCTTGATGACGATGTCGTCAACGTATACTTGTACGTTCTTGCCAATGAGCTTGCCGAGGAATTTTTGCATGCAGCGCTGATATGTTGCGCCTGCGTTCTTGAGCCTGAAGGGCATTGTCGTGTAGTAGTATACACCGTGAGGTGTGATGAATGCTGTCTTCTCCTCGTCTTCCTGCTTCATCCGGATCTGATTGTATCCCGAGTAGGCGTCTAGGAAGGAGAGGCGTTGGCAGCCTGCAGTGGAGTCCACGATCTGGTCGATTCGTGGGAGGGGAAAGTTATCCTTGGGGCAGTGCTTATTCAGCGATGTGTAGTCAATGCACACTCGAAGGATGTTGGTGTTCTTCTTTGGGACCAGCACTGGGTTTGCTAACCAAGTGGATATTTTGATCTCCCTGATGAATTTTGCTGCGAGCAATCTGTTTACTTCTTCTCCGAGCGCTTTCTGCTTGGGTTCTGAGAACCGTCGAGTGGTCTGCTTGATGGGCTTTGCGTCTTTGTAGACTTCGAGTGAGTGCTCGGCGAACTCCCTGGGTATTCCTGGCATATCTGAGGGCTGCCAGGCGAAAATTTCCCAGTACTCACGGAGGAGTTCGATGAGCGCTCTTTCCTATGCTGGCGAGAGGGTAGTTGAGACCATCGCCGTTTTCAATCTGTCGGGTGCACTTGATGTTTTCGAGTGTCGCTGTTGGCGCTGAATTCCAACTCTGGTGCGTTTTTCTTTGTGAGGGGCATCACGGAGTGGTCCGTGGTCTTTGCTATCTCCTCTAGTTCTTCTTGCATCCCGAAAGATTTTGCGATCTCGTTGAACTCGATGTCGCACTTGTTGGACATCTGGAAATCTCCGTCGATGGTGATTACACCATATTCCCCGGGTAGCTTGAGCTTCAGATATGCGTAATGTGGTACTGCCATGAATCTTGCGAATGCTGTTCGACCAAGAATGGTGTGGTACTTTGAGGGCCAGTCGACTACTTCAAAGTCGAGGAATTCTCTTCTGTAGTTACGTTGATTGCCCAACACCACCTCTAGATTGATTGTTCCGAGTGGACGGATCGCCTTTCCTGGAACTATCCCGTGGAAGGATGTTTCTGATTCTGCGAGTCCTTCCAGATTCATGTTCATCCGACGGAGTGTATCTGCGTAGATGATGTTGATGTCGCTGCCTCTGTCCATAAATACGCGAGCTAGTTCGTAATTACCAATTTGTGCTTGGATTACTAGGGCGGCGTGTCCTGGTCGATAGACTCGTGGGGGGTGGTCTTCCATGGAGAAGGTGATCGATTGATCCGCCATTTTCAGGTACTCGGGTCTTGTTGGTGGGGTTTGCACAGCCATGCATAGCTGCCGTGTATTTGTCTCCTGAGCTCTGCGGGATGGGCAGACTTTTTGTATCATCCCTAACTGTCCAGCCGGGTTCGGGTACGCGTTAGCTCCGGCGTTTGGAACGGGTGGCGCAGGTAGTGCGGCTAGCGCCGTGTTCGGATTTCCTGGTGGAGGTAGGGGTTGTGGCGGCTGGAACCCTTGGTGTCCTCCTCCTGGAAGTGGCGGGTCTTCGAGAAGGCCTCGTGGATGTCGATGAACTTCCGGCAATCCTTGAGAAGGTGTGTTGCCTTAGTTTTGCCCGTGCGCTTATCTGTAAATAGATGTAGCGAGCAATATGCGTCAAGGTCCTCCTCGGGAGTTTTTTCTTCAGCCTTTGGTTTCCATTCGCAACTTCCGCGGCGTCCACTATCGCGGTTTCGCGTGAATTCCGCCGCTACCGTCTCTTCCCGATCGTCATGATTGTAGTATTTCCTCCTTTTCTTTCGACCATGGCGGTCGTCCTCGGGTGCGGGCGATGATGTCCTCTCGTTGCGCATTGAGTCTTCTCCATTAGCCCATCTGTCGGCTATGACCATCAACTCTCCAATAGTCTTGGGCGCAGCTCGTCCCAGTTCTTCTCTGAAAGCAGTTCTTCGGGCGCCTTTTGCGAAGGCCTCAACCGCTACTTCCTCTGAGATATTTCCTATGGTGTTCCTGAGCGTGGTCCATCGCTAGATATACTCGCGAGTGGATTCATCGCTCTTCTGTTTGCAGGCTTGCAGCTCCTCGATGGTTGCTGGTCTTTTGTAGGTGGCCTGGAAGTTTTTGCAAAAATCGAAGTGCAGATCGTCCCACGACGCGTCGCAGGATCTCGGTCTTGCCTCCAGCCAGCTACGTGCTACTCCTACTAAGTGCAGGTTGAGGTATTGCATAGCCGTGTTCTTGTTCCCACGTTGGCATTTTACTACCGTGAGGTAGTCGTTTAGCCATGACGAAGGTTCGAGTGAACCATCGTACTTTGTCACTTCTGTGCTGAGCTTGGATCTCTTGGGTAGAGGTGCTTCACAGATGCTGCGAGCGAAGCACAGTGCACCGCAGGTCTCGTCATCCGAAGATCCGGATGAGGAGCGCGGGCGGTGCCTTGCTGCCCTCGCCTTGTCCACTTTATTTTGCGCGATATCAGACCGCGTGTTGTATCCTAGCTGATCACGATCGGTCTCTTTCCTTGGTTCCTTGCTGCGTTTTCGCGAGCAGCTGCTATGATGTCGCGAGCTTTTGTTTCTCGGGCTACCTTCGCTGCTGCTTCGACTGTCATCGCGTCGCCGGGCTTCTTTTCCTCGACCACGGCGAGGTGATTTGTCTCTTCTGGGCGAAGCGCTCCTATGCTTGCGCGAGGCTTCGTTTTCTTTCTCCTTCTCCTTTTCTTCAGCAGCTTTTCTGCGATCATAGGAGGCAAACCTTGAGGCCGCCATGCCTAATCCTTTCCGAACCTGTTTGTACTGCTCTGCTCGAGGGTCGTTCTCCCCTCGTTGGTTCATCTGCATGTAGGTTGCTGCGGCCAGGACTGCGGCAGCAGAGCAGGAGTTTGCGGGTAGATGTTTCCTTCCTCGTCAACCCGCATAAGGGAAGGTCCGAGTGATCTGCTGATCCCGCCCAGGGACTCGGCGTCCATGGATGCCGTTTTCAATGCGTATCCCTTCCTTGCAGGTCGGGTTCCGACCGAAGGTGTTAGGGACAGATCGGCCCGGCGTTGACTTGATTCATCCGCCAATCTCTTCCGATGGGCTAGGTCTTACCGAGCTTCTTTGATAGCTGTGGCCACTCTCACTAGATGATAGTGGTAGGCGACCATATCTTCGTGTGGCGCTCCAGCCACAGGCGGCTTGCTCGTTCGCATGGCCTCCTTGGCTCGATCCCAAGCGTCTCGCGAGACGCCGATCTCAGCGCGTTCTGCTGCGCTGTGTTCTGTTTCTGGGGGTGGTTGCTCCGATCCTGCCATGCAGACTTGAGCCAGTCGTGGCCCGTGAGTCCTAGGCGTGCTTTGAAGAGCTTTCTTGACCCGAGAAGGTTCGTCTGTCGAGAGGGTATGGAAGTTGCTGGAGTTGAAGCGGATGGACTCGCCACTTTTCTCTAGGTAGGGTCGCGAGTCGACGGCTCCTGACTCAGATCCTAATTCTTCAGGGAAGTGGAGGATTCCGTCTTTGTTGGTGTAGAACTTCAAGCTTCCGAACGTCAAGGTGGCGCTCTTTTCCAGATCGCTGAATACCGGGCGTGATTCCGGCGAGTGAGGGGTGACCACGACAGATCCGATCCGAAAAGGATTGGTCGGAGCCGAAGTCAAAGGTCTCCAACGTGAATTGGATGATGAAGCCGAAGATGCCCGAGATCCAGCGCCCGCCGTTCCCACAGACGGCGCCAATTGTCGAATCTGCGTATCGGCAATTCCCTTAGGTGAACCCATAGGGTTTCGAATAGGAGAACCCATGAGCGCTGGTGACGATCGTCGCCTACACAGGAGGCACGATTTACCCAGGTTCGGGGCCCTCGTAGAGGTAAAAACCCTTACTCCTGCCTCTGTTGATCTGTATTATCGAATAGATCGGTTACAACGGTGGTTGCTCAAGTCGAGAGTACGATCTCGAGCTCAAGGATTTGGTGGTGCAGGTATTGCTTGGTCCTCTTCTGGTGGTTCTCCTGGCCTTATATAGATGGCCAGGTCTCAAACCCTACCCGGGGAGGACTCGAACTCTAACCTATGTCGGTTACAAGTTTCCTATCTTAGCCCGCAAGGCATTGCGGGTGGGCTTCAAGTGGGCCTTCAGAATACTCCAAAGGCTTCCCTTCTTGGGCTTTAGCCTTGGGCCTAGGACCTGGGGTGTCCTTACTCGCAGGGTCCAACGGTCCATCCCTTCGTCACCAGGTGGGACCCATGGTCTCACAAAATGCATTTTCTTTCCCTGGGAATTTTCCCTAATTTCGTTGAGAAATAAATGAGTGGGAAAAAGAAAAAGGGAAATAAAAAATGGGAGGGGGATTGGACTCCACTTGGTAGTCCAATCCGAATTCCCCTAGGAGACTTGGTGCGGCCAAGGGAGAGGAGAGGAAACCAACCTTCTCCCCATGGCAGGTGCTCTTCCTTGACCCACTATATAATACACACCCCTCCTCTCTTTACAGACACACAATTGGATTTTGGGCCTCTCTCTCTCTTTCTCTTAGAATTAGAGATCTAATTAGAGACCCTCTTATTGAATTAGAGCCTCTAATTATAACCTATGTAATTGAATTAGAAGTTATAGTTAGAACATCTCTAATTTAATTAGAGCTTCTGATTAGATACCTTCTAATTGGTTTAGGGCTTCTTCTAATGGGGAGATGATGACTATCTCTCTTGATTAAAACTAGCTCTAATATCTCTCTCTCTCTCCAATGTGTTGGGACTTCTTCACCTCAATTGCAAACCTGCGGTGCCTATTCCTTGAATGGAGAAGCGCTGCAGTATTTTGATGGATGTATGTGCGCGAGCTCTCAAAGGGCTAACATGTAATACCCTCACTCTGCTGGATCCATAAGGTGGGATACGGGGGATCAGCAATAGTCCCACCGCTAGACTTAGCCGTGGGACTCTTCATCAGGCATCACCGATATCGTCATTGACACTACTTTCGCGCTTCGTGTCGGTAACAAATCAGATATATCGACGCCTTTACATGCATAGTAGATCATGTGTGCTACGTAGGAAGGAAATTTTTAAATTCTGCTACGTACACTAATAGATAACTCCACCTTCATATACACCTACGACGTCTAGTCGTGGAGCGTGAAGCGATAAAGAGTTAGCACCGACGTATGTGTGCATACTTGATACGTCTCTAATGTATCTATAATTTCTGATGTTCCATGTTGATATTATGCCAGTTGCTACATGTTTTGTATACACTTCATAGCATTTTTATGCATATTCTGGGACTAACCTATTGACAAGATGCCACAGTGCTAGTTCCTGTTTTCTGCTGTTTTTGTATTTCAGAAAAGTTGTTCTGGAAATATTCTTGGAATTGGACGAAACAAAAAGCCAAAGTACCTATTTTTCTGTCACGTGCACGGAGTCCAGAGGAGACTCGAAGGAGGCCAGGGAGGCAGCCACACCATATGGCGGTGCCCCTGGCCACGCTACCATGTGGTGTGGGCCCCCTGGGCACCCACCGACATCGCCTTTCCTCCTATATATTTCCTTCCTCGGGAAAACCCTAAGTACCCGAGCCTTCATCCACGAAAAGTTCTATAGCCGCCGTAGTCGTCAACCCTAGTTCGGGAGGGTTTTGAAGCTCTTCTCGGCACCCTGCCGAAGAGGGGAATCATCATCGGAGGGCTCTTCATCACCATGCCTGCTTCCGGATTGATGCGTGAGTAGTTCATCCTTGGACTACGGGTCCATAGAAGTAGCTAGATGAGTGTCTTCTCCTATTTTGTGCCATCATGTTTAGATCTTGTGACCTTTCTAACATGATCAAGATCATATTATTGTAATGCTACATGTTATATTTTTTGAGATCCGATGAATATTGAATACTATGCCAAGTTGATTACAGATCTATTATATATGTTATTTGTGATCTTGCATGCTCTCCGTTGCTAGTAGATGCTCTGGAAAAGTAGATGTTTGTGAGTCCAAGAGGGAGTATTTATACTAGATAGTGGGTTCACGGCTCCGGTAATCTGGGAGAGTGACAATAACTTCTAAGATTGTGGATGTGTTATTGCCACTATGGGTAAAACAACAATGCTTTTTCTAAGGATAATTGTGTTATTTACATTCCGCACTTTATTTAATGCAATAATTTGTTGCTTGCAACTTAATACCCAAAGTTTGCTCGGATGATGTCCTGAGGGTGAATTATTAGTCATAGATGCAGTTGGATAGCGGTCTATGTATCATGTTGTAATGCCCAAATGAATCTTATAGTAGTTATCATGTCAAGTATATGCATTACGGTGCATTCTCTATTTTTTGAATTTCCTAGCGCTAGTTTGTTCAGCCAGCATGTTATTTATCTGTTATAGAGAGACACCACATGTGAACTGTGGATCCTGGTCCATTCTTTTACACTGATAATACAAGCTACTGCAAACACTTTTCTCATTTCATTCACTGCAACATCATTTTCCACACTATACATCTAATCCTTTGTTTTCAGTAAGACCGGTGAGATTGACAACCTCACTGTTTCGTTGGGGCTAAGTATCTTGGTTGCGTTGTGTGCAGATTCCACGTTGCTGCTGAGCCTGGTAGTGCGTCCTGCCAACATCAGCTATCAACAACCTTCAGAAGTGATTTCTTTCTCCTATTGGTCCGATTAAATCGTGGTTTCTTACTGAGGGCAAATATTGTTGATGTACTCATCATACCTTCCTCTTGGGATCTCCAAACGAACGTGTGTTCACACGTCATCAATACTCTTAGAGGGTAACACGTGAGACGCTCACTCTGCTGGACCACAGTCTTGTGCGCGAGAATCTTCTACGGGTTTCATCGACAATGTCACCAACACCTCTTTCGCTACTATGGTGTCTGGTACACGATCTCGGGAACTATATCTTGGAATTTATATTCACTTGTATGTGCATAGTAAGGTCTTGGTTGTTGCGTAGCATGCATGGCAAAAAAATTAAATTCCCGTTGCGCAACCTAGCACTGTCCCCACCAGACCTAACGCGTGGAGTGACTGCATGTGGGCTTCAGCTCGTGGGTCCCCGACGGAATGTTGTATAGACGTTAGGTACGTAGTTTCTTGTAGGTGACCATCCTAAGGAGTTTTGGGCACCATGTACCCTAGGGTGATGTCTACCTCAAGGTTGAGCATATTAGTCGCACCTTGTACTGACTTGGCCATGCTAGAAAGGTGTTGGGTCTCCCGTTGTATTGGTTGCCGTTGGGTGTCCCTTGGAGATCGTCCAGCTCCTTCTGTAGTGTTGATGTTAATTTTGGATGACAAAGGGAGGGCATCAACATGAGCTTAAATGAAAAAATCGCCTAAACGGAAGTTGTGCGCCTCGTTGAAACAAACAATTTTCATTTTCGTACCATCTCGATCCGATGAAGTATGAAAATGCTATGGCCAATACATTGTTGTCAGTGCACTCAAAAAATCTAGGGCCGGATTATCCGTTTTTTAGACCAAATATCCGGCCCGATACAGAGGCTCACACACATTTTTCCTTAGCAAAACTTTTATGGGAGCAAAATATATGGTTTTTGGACCAAATATCAGGCCGGATACAGAGGCTCGTGCACTCTTTTCCTTAGCAAAAATCCATGGGGCTGGATAATCCAGTTTTTCAACCAAATCTCCGGCCTAATGATCTGGTTTTTACAGAGAATCGCCCGCAAGTTTGGATTGATTCATTTTTTTTCTGAAATTAACTCAAATTAGGTCTTTTTCAAGCATGGGAAATCCATCCACCCCTTGTATACCTGGGGGTGACGGACGATTAAAAACATCACACAATCGCAAAAAAACATCTACAAACTTTATCTCCCAAACCCTAATAGTTATCTTCTTCTTCGCTCATTGGCGTTCTTTGTACCAGAGAGCATCGATCCGCGAAGGCCTTGGGGTTGGGCGAACCGACCTAGGGCAGACCATAGCCGCCACGCGTCCATACGGGGTACCTCCTAGCCATGTGTGCTTTTGGATCTTCAAAAGTGCCTGCCAGATTGTCTTGTGTATAACGCTTCTGACGAGGCGGCGCTGATGACCCACAAGTATAGGGGGTGTATTGTAATACTTTGGAAAAATAAGAGTGTCGAACCCAACAAGGAGCAGAAGGTGTTGCCAAGCAGTTTCGATGAAAAAATAACTGTAAATACTGAAAGATAGATTTGTAGGGGTTTTTGGTATTGCAAATAAAAAAAGTGCGAGTAAATAAAATGCAGTAATAATAATTGCAGCAAGTGGCCCAATCCTTTCTTCAGCAAAGGACAAGCCGGTGGGTTTACTTATGATTAACAAACGTTTTCGAGGGCACACGGGGGGTTTCTGTCAAGTGCTTTTGTTCCATGCCACTGAATAATCTCTATGTTTTGATAAGTGTTGTGTGGGTGAACCTATGCTAATGTACCGTCCCATCCAAGACTAAGACATACTTGTGATTATACCCCTTGCAAGCATCCGCAACTACAAGAAAGTAATTAAGAAATAAATCTAACCACAGCTTTAAACTCCTGGATACTACGCTCCCTCATGTAATGGTTTCCTAACGGGGGTTTAGGTTTCTGTCACTCCGGCAACCCCACAACTAGTAGACAAATACAAGATGCATCCCCCTAGGCCCATAAATGGTGAAGTATCATGTAGTCAACGTTCACATGAAACCACTAGAAGAATAACACCACAACTTAAATATCAAACCATTAAATATTACTCAACATTACATCACTACTAACAACTTGACTTCTCCCATGTCCTTAAGAACAACACGAACTACTCACAGGACATTATATGGATCATAATCAGAGATGATATAATGGATGATAACAATCTAGTCATAAAGTGAAAACGCCGATAAATCTCACAAGCATCAACTACTAACAAGTAATCCACACCGGGAGAGAGATCTAATGTAAAACAACGATAGAGGCCCCTAATTGTTACATCGGGATGATCAGGGTGATGGTGCTACTGATGATGATGATGATGATGATGATGATGATGATGATGATGATGACGATCTTGATGATGCCCGGAGTGATGACGGTGACGATGGCGATGATTTCCCCTCTCCGGAGAGGAATTTCCCCGGTAGATTTCTCCCTGCCAGAGAGCTTTTCTCTCTCGGGTGTTTTCCTGCCCCGAGGCGGCGGCGAAATAATTCTTCAACGAGTATGAGGCTTAGGGTTCCATGGGGGCCAAGTACGCCAAAAATATCCACCAGGGGTGGGCCAGGGTGGCCACACCACCTGGTGGAGCGACCAGGTGGCGCGCCACCTCATGGTGTGGGCCCCTGGTGGCCCCCCTCTGGCTCCCCTTCTGGCTTGACTCCTCCTCTGAACTTCTAAGACACCCCGGGTGTACCCCTTCTTCTGATGTTCTGAAATATGGTATCTCGACGGGGCTTTTTCCATCAGATTTCTGGTCCCGGTGTTTATTCTCCAAAAATTATGAAACATGCAAAATAATATAAAATAACATAAGGGATGCATCATTACATGAAATATATCGATGAATAACAGAAAATTATGATATAAAATAGTGATACAAAATGGACGTATCACGTCCCCCCAAGCTTAGACCTAGCTTGTCCCCAAGCGAAACTGAACTCGGTAAACATGACCATAGTTTATGGAGCATCACATTTATCTATGCACCAATCATTATAGATAACAACTTCCTATCATATAACTTAACTTGAAACGAGTAATGGTAGTCACAAACAAAGATGCAAAAGAGAGAATCAAAATTGGTGATGGCAAACTTTGTTCTTGGTCAGAGAACATTTAATGATATCATACTTATCTTAGGTGAAGTCTTTATAACGAGTCTTATATTGTAGATCTTAACATGTTTAATTATAACAATCCTTTTACAGTGATTCATACCTTTCAAAGTAATATTCATTCAGATAATAAAGCATGTGCTAAACAAAGAAGGATAGAAAACATGATTGAATAAATCAACATATAGATGGTGAGATCACAACAACTCAAATGCTTGCTGGAGACAGAAGGAAGTAGGTTTACTGACTCAACATAAAAGTAAAAGATAGGCCCTTCGCAGAGGGAAGCATTGATCACTCATGTGATAGAGCTTTTATTTTAATAAATAGAGGTATAAAATGCATGACACTCCTTCCATCCATCTTACACAAACCATGGCTAACCGAATCCTCGGGTGCCTGCCAACAATCACAAACCGTGGAGGAGTGTCTAAATTTTGAGAGATATGTATGTTTATGTCAACGAATGGCAAACAGAAAATACAGTACGTCACAAGCCAACTAGACTCACAAGAGCGTCTCCATAGAAGGACACAACTGGTATAGATTGTCATCCCTCTTTCTTTTTTGTTTACATAATTATGCTTTGACTGATAAATCAAGGGAAAAAAGAGTGAAGAGAATTTGTATTATTATTTGGGGTTGGGAACCCCGCTTCCAGCTCTTCTAGCATCTGGATAGGCGGATGAAGCCACTAGTCTAGGTGTGTGAGTCCAATCAACAAGTGAGATAAAGATTCTCTATTTGCATCCTCATGAGCTAAAACAGGAACACAAAACAGGGATAATTTTGAAGGTTTCAAAGGTAACACATGATCAATTTACCGGGAGTGGCAGTGAAATACCACATGTAGGAAGGTATGGTGGGCACAAATGACAAGTTTTTGGGGCTCAAGGTTTGGATGCACGAGAAGCATTCCCTCTCAGTATAGGGTTTTTGGCTAGCAAGGCTAGGTAGCAAGCATAAGAGTTGAGGGAAAACTAACAAATATACATATGATGAAACTAATCATGCAATCTTCATTGAAAGCACAAATGATCTTAACTTGTGAATACTTAGTTTATGAGCTAATAGGAAAATTCCTCTTTCTTATGCTAGAATCTCAAATTATTATTTCTACTGACCCAAGCTAAGTTTGCCAAAACCAACTAGATTAACTTGATGATCTCCAGAGTGATACCAAATACTAACAACAAGCTTAACCATATGACAGAAATTGAAAACTAAAATAAGGTGTGCAGAAAGTAAATGATGAAACTTCTCATTAATATTTCAAACCGGCAACTCACACCAACGGATACAACGATAACCAACTAAGGAGAGACACTTCCATACTGCAAACTATCCTATATGATAACCTCTCTACTCATGATATGGCTCTACTAAAAAGGTAAAAAGATGAAAGATAGTGATGTGATACCGCGGCACTCCCCCAAGACTGGAACAAGCTAGGGGGATGCCAATACCAATGACGAATACATTCTTCGGTGGTGGTGGTGAATCCTTCTCATCCTCGGTATTCCAAGGTAAAGGCTCTCCATCCACAAATGATGTCCTGGTCTCCAACATCCTGAAACTAGCAGCAGAGCTTATATGTTTAAACTTGTTCTCATACTCACAGTTCTGGTTCTGCACATCATAGAGTTGTGCTTGCAAATCATTGGTGGTCTTGGTGAGTGAGAAAATCTCCTCCCAAGCTTCAAATTCTCCCTCTTGTATTAAGCGACATGTTCTGTCTTTATCCTGTGGATGATCTCAACTTCACGCTTCTCCATCTTCTTGTACCTAAAAACTTTTTGCTCCAGTTCTTCCATCCTAGCTTCCAGACTTCCTTTTCCTTTAGGGCCCCGAACATCTTCAATATGCACCTTCCCGTCCTTGAGCAGCAATTCCTTGGGATGCATCTTCAGCTCGTTCATGTACGGGTTGAGGACGTTCTCAAAGAAACTGTCTTTGGGAGATCTAGGAGAGGCCATTGTTGCTCTAGATCTGAAGATGTATTCTGGCAGAAACAACTCAAAACAGAAACACGACGATAAAACGATATACGGACCCCAGGGGTTCCAGGGGATTATATAGCAAAAAGTTTCATAACGAAAGGAAAGTCAAGGTCGAAAACGAGTCGGAGAGGGGCTCAGGGGCGCCCACACCATTGGCTGGCGCGGCCAGGAGTGGGCCCGCTCCACCCCATGGTGTGGAGCCTCCGGGCTCCATCTCCGCCTCGTTTCCGGCTCATAATTTTTCATATTTTCCAAAAACAGTAAAAATCAAAGTTGGAAGATGTTTCGCGAAAGTTTTCTTACCAAAATTGATACCTATTCGAAAACTGATTGTGTAGTTTCTAAAATGTGCTTCTTATTAAATTCCTCCAGGATCATGGCTCGAATACAATCTACATTTTCATTATAAGGATCTCCAGAAATATAATGCTTGAGTCTTTGGCCATTCACAACTTGTGAAGAGTTTTCTTCAAGGGAAACAATTTTTATTTCCTCCGAAGTATATACCTCTTTGATAACAAAAGGTCCTTCCCATCTCGAGAGTAATTTTCCTGCAAAAAATCTGAGACGAGACCTATACAATAGCACTTTCTCACCAACATGAAATTCTCTTTTAATAATTCTCTTATCGTGCCACCTTTTAACTTTATCTTTAAGGATCTTATCATTTTCATATGCTTCACTCCTCCATTCATCTAAAGAACTTAAGTCAAGCAACCTTTTCTCACCAGCAAGTTTAAAATCTCTATTTAGGTCTCTCACTGCCCAATAAGCTCTATGTTCTATTCTAGGGGCATGTGACAAGCTTTTCCATAAACCATTTTATGAGGAGACATGCCCATGGGATTTTTATAAGTAGTTCTATAAGCCCACAACACATCATTTAATTTTTTAGCCCAATTTTTTCTAGATTTGTTAATAGTCTTTTGCAAGATATATTTGATTTCTCTATTTGATAATTCTACTTTCCCACTAGTTTGAGGATGATAGGGTGAGGAAATTCTATGATTAACATCATATTTAGCAAGAGTCTTTCTAAAACCACCATGAGTAAAATGAGAACCCCCATCAGTCATAAGATATCTAGGCACACCAAACCTAGGGAAAATAATGTCTTTAAGAATTTTAATGAGGTTTCACCATCAGCACTTTCAGTAGGTATACCTTCTACCCATTTAGTAACATAATCAACAACAACAAGAATATAAGTGTAGCCTTTTGAAGGAGGGAAAGGACCCATAAAGTCAAAACCCCAACAATCAAATGGTTCAAGAACAAGAGAATAATTCATAGGCATTTCATTATGTCTAGAAATATTTCCAAACCTTTGACATTGATCACAACATAAAACAAACTTTCTAGCATCTTTAAAGAGAGTAGGCCAATAAAAACCTAATTGTAGAACATTATGTGCAGTTCTATCTCCAGTGTGATGTCCTCCATAAGCACTACTATGACATTTTCTCAGTATCTCTTGTTGTTCATTTTCAGGAACACATCTTCGCATAATACCATCAACACCTTATTTATATAAGTGTCGGTCATCCCAGAAATAATGCCTCAAATCATAGAAGAATTTTCTTCTTTGCTAGGAGGCAAATACTTGGAAACAATAAAGTTAGCATAATCAGCATACCATATACTCTCTTGAGAGCTCACTTTTATTGCAGCTAACTGTTCATTTGGAAAACTATCATTAACATGAATAGGATCATAAGAGATATTTTCTAATCTAGACAGATTATCAGCAACGGGGTTTTCAGCACCCTTCCTATCCACAATATGTAAATCAAACTCTTGTAAGAGAAGCACCCATCTAATAAGCCTAGGTTTAGCATCTTTCTTTCCCATAAGGTACTTAATAGCAGCATGATCAGTATCAATAGTAACTTTAGAATGAACAATATAATGCCTAAATTTATCGCAAGCAAAAAACTACAACTAGGAACTCTTTCTCAGTGGTAGCATAATTCTTTTGAGCAGCATCAAGAGTTTTACTAGGATAATGAATAAAATTTAACCTCTTATCTACCCGCTGTCCAAGATCAGCACCTACAACATAATCACTAGTATCACACACAATTTAAAACGGTAAATTCCAATCAGGTGGTTGAACAATAGGGGTAGATATTAAAGCCTTCTTTAAAATTTCAAAAGCTTATTTACAATCTTCGTAAAAAAAAAAGGTACATCCTTTTGAAGAAGATTTGTAAGATGCTTTGATATTTTAGAGAAATCTTTAATAAACCTTCTATAGAAACCAGCATGACCAAGAATACTACGAATACCTTTGACATCCCTAGGACAGGGCATTTTCTCAATAGCTTCAACTTTAGCTCTATCAACTTCCATACCTCTTTAAACAAAATTATGTCCAAGAACAATTCCTTCATTAACCATAAGTGGCATTTCTCCCAGTTAAGAATAAGATTAGTCTCCTCACATCTCTGCAAAACTTTATCAAGATTCTGCAAACAATTAGCAAAAGAAGTTCCATAGACAGAGAAATCATGCATCAAGACTTCCACAATTTGTTCACAAAAACCATGAAAGATATCAGACATGCATCTTTGAAAAGTAGCAGGAGCATTCATAAACCAAAAGGCATACTTCTATAATCATAGGTTCCAAAAGGACAAGTGAAAGTTGTTTTCTCTTGATTAGGCTTTCTAACAGCAATTTGAGAGAACCCAGAATAACCATCAAGAAAGCAGAAATGAGTTTTCTTAGACAACCTCTCTAACATTTGATCAATAAAAGGCAAAGGATAATGATCTTTCTTAGTAACCTTATTAACTTTCCTAAAATCAATACACATCCTATAACCAACCACTACTCTTTGAGGAATAAGTTCATTATTTTCATTTGGTACAACAGTCATACCTCCTTTCTTAGGGACACAATGCACATGACTAACCCTTCTACTATCAGCAATAGGGTAAATAATACCAGCGTCAAGGAGTTTCAATACCTCATTTCTTACCACATCCTTCATCTTAGGATTTAAATAAAATACGGACAAGAAGCATAACATTTATCTATGCACCAATCATTATAGACAACAACTTCCTCTCATATAACTTAACTTGAAACGTGTAATGGGAGTCACAAACAAAGATGCAAAAGAGAGAATCAAAATTTGTGATGGCAAACTTTGTTCTTGGTCAGAGAACATTTAATGATATCATACTTATCTTAGGTGAAGTCTTTATAACAAGGCTTATATTGTAGATCTTAACATGTTTAATTATAACAATCCTTTTACAGTGATTCATAGCTTTCAAAGTAATATTCATTCAGATAATAAAGCATGTGCTAAACAAAGAAGGATAGAAAACATGATTGAATAAATCACCATATAGATGGTGAGATCACAACAACTCAAATGCTTGCTGGAGACAAAAGGAAGTAGGTTTACTGACTCAACATAAAAGTAAAAGATAGGCCCTTCGCAGAGGGAAGCATTGATCACTCATGTGCTAGAGATTTTATTTTAATAAATAGAGGTATAAAATGCATGACACTCCTTCCATCCATCTTACACAAACCATGGCTAACCGAATCCTCGGGTGCCTGCCAACAATCACAAACCATGGAGGAGTGTCTAAATTTTGAGAGAGATGTATGTTTATGTCAACGAATGGCAAACAGAAAATACCATATGTCACAAGCCAACTAGACTCACAAGAGCGGCTCCCATAGAAGGACACAACTGGTATAGAAGGTCATCCCTCTTTCTTTTTTGTTTACACATTATGCTTTGACTGATAAATAAAGGGCAAAAAGAGTGAAGACAATTTGTATTATTATTTGGGGCTGGGAACCCCGCTGCCAGCTCTTCTAGCATTTTGGTAAGCGGATGAAGCCACTAGTCTAGGTGTGTGAGTCCAATCAACAAGTGAGATAAAGATTCTCTATTTGCGTCCTCATGAGCTAAAACAGGAACACAAAACAGGGGTAATTTTGAAGGTTTTAAAGGTAACACATGAGCAATTTACTTGGAGTGGCAGTGAAATACCACATGTAGGAAGGTATGGTGGACACAAATGGCAAGTTTTTGGGGCTCAAGGTTTGGATGCACGAGAAGCATTCCCTCACTGCCATCGTCACCGTTCTATCATCTCTTATTATGATCCATATAATGTCCTGTGAGTAGTTCGTGTTGTTCTTGAGGACATGGGAGAAGTCAAGTTGTTAGTAGTGAAATTATGTTGAATAATATCCTGTGAGTAGTTCGTGTTGTTCTTGAGGACATGGGAGAAATCAAGTTGTTAGTAGTGAAATAATGTTGAATAATATTTAATGTTTGATATTTAAGTTGTGGTGTTATTCTTCTAGTGGTGTGATGTGAACGTCTACTACATGATACTTCACCATTTATGGACCTAGGGGAATGCATTGTGTATTTGGATGCTAATTGTGGGGTTGCCGGAGTGACAGAAACCTAAACCCCCGTTAGGAAACCATTACACGAAGGAGCGTAGGACCCTAGAGTTTAAAGCCGTGGTTATATTTATTTCTTAATTACTTTCTTGTAGTTGCGGATGCTTTCAAGGGGTATAATCGCAAGTATTTATTAGTATTGGATGGGACGGTACATTAGCATAGGTTCACCCACACAACACTTATCAAAACACCGAACATTATTCAGTTGCATGGAACGAAAGCACTTGACAGAACCTCCCGTGTGTCCTCGAGAACATTTGTTAATCATAAGTAAACTCACCGGCTTGTCCTTTACTGAAGAAAGGATTGGGCCACTTGGTGCAACTATTACTACTGCATTTTATTTACACGCACTTTATTTATCTGCAATATAAAAAAACCCTACAAATCTATTTTCCAGTTTTTACAGTTATTCCTTCATCGAAATTGCTTGTCAACGCCTTCTGCTCCTCGATGGGTTCGACACTCTTATTTATCAGAAATACTACGATACACCCCCTATACTTGTCGGTCGTTGATGCATGTAAAATGCATAGATGAATTTTGCATATTTTTCACATGGTTTTCTATTACATATTGCATCATATAAGGGTATAATTGAATGTTTTATAGTATTTTGGGGTTAAATTACAAAGTCCCCCAACTTTTATGGAATTAAGCCTGCTTGTCAGAAACCCTGTTTTCTATATTTTTGACGTTTCAGGGGGCAAACTTCCGCGAAATCACCTGAAAATCTGCGGGGGTCATTTTCTTGGAAGGAGAAGACTTGCGGGCGAAGGATCCACGAGAATTGGGCAAGGAGGCCCAAAATAGGACCCTCCACGCGGCCAGATTCCTTGGCCGCGTGAGAGGCCCCCTTTTGTCCCCGGTGGCCCCAATTCCTTCCATCTTCGACTTACCGGCTCCGTCTTGACCTAAAACCGACTATAAAAAGGGTCCCCCGTACCCTTACAGAGAGGAGCGCCGCTGAAACACCGAAACAGAGACCAGAAGTTCCAGATTGGAGGGGGAAAACTCCGGCGGGGCGCCGCCGGTGTGATCTCCTACCCCTCCAACGTCATCTCCATCGACATCTCCATGAAGAGGGAGTAGTCCACCCCAGGGCTATGGGTTTGTGCAAGTAGCACTTGTATCTCTCTCTCTATGTGCTTCACTAATTAGATCTGTATGAGCTGCCTCACATGATTACGGGCACCGTTGTAATTCCTATGTGGTGGATCTTTTCTATGAGTTATTGAATCTGAGATTGCAATTGTTTATCTTGAGTTATTTGAGTAGATGTATCTTATGTACCCCGTTATTATTTGCTAGCTTTGATCAATCTAGTTCTTGAGAGCGTGTGTGGGGTGATGGGTGCATTAGTTGGAGTAACGGGGGGTGGCTAGTGCTGTGAAAGTGACAGAAGTTCAGCGATCCACTTAGGTTTTGTTAAACCTTTCTTAGTTACCTCACTAGGGATAAAAAGGAGTACCTTGTTACCGGGGATTTGAACTGACACTAATTAATCTCCATGACTAGATCTAGCAAGTTCCTACTTCAACTTCATGTTACATTGCTTAAAGCTATACTCTGGTTTTTCCTTAATTATCGAGGTGTTATGATTTATTTCGCATCTTGGTGGAGTATTAGAGGGATCAATATGACCGTAGAGATCTCTATGCTAGGACGTGATGCCCATATGAAAGTACTCAATGTTAAACATGTTATTGTAATCTCACATGTAATTTTTATGTCCACCGTCTACTTTATTTGAGACAATGCAAGTGTGAAACCATGAACCCGGGTCCTATTTTAATTATAAGAAAACACTCTAGTTACTTTGCTGCAATTTACCTTACTTGCACTTTACTTTACTTGCATCTCCAATTCGAATTTACATTATCTCCATCACCACTTGCATCACAAAAATACAAAAACAATTCATTGCATATTTATTTTCTCATTTGCATTTAGTAGTAGATTTAATTATTGCACATTTACTTTCAGTTTTGCATTGCAATTTAGCAGTCTCACACCTTGTGCTTGACAACCACTTGGTGAGGTTGAGGGCACAAAATTCTCTACTTGTTTGCAGGATCCTGGAGGAAGCTTGGAAGACAACTGCTGAAATACTGGCTCCCCAAGAGTTCGATATAAACCCTTGAGTCACCCTCGTGGGGAAGAAGGCTTGCCACTAGCTACACACTCTGCACTTGGAGTCTCAACCTAGCCATCAGTCGTCACCACACCACCTGGTGGCGCGGCTAGGAGGGCACGCCACCTCATGGTGTGGGCCCCTGGTGACCCCCCTCTAGCTCCCCTTCTGGATGGACTCCTCCTCTGAACTTCTAAGGCACCCCGGGTGTCCCCCTTCTTCTTCTGATCTTCTGAAATATGGTATCTCGACAGTGCCTTTTCCATCAGATTTATGGTCCCGGTGTTTATTGTCCAAAAATTATGAAACATGCAAAATAATATAAAATTACATAAGGGATGCATCATAATATGAAATATATTGATGAATAATAGAAAATTATTTTATAAAATAGTGATGCAAAATGGACGTACCAGGCTCCTCCGGCGACGTGTCATGCATATCGCGATCGACATTGGGGGTACATGTCGATTCCTCGGCCTTCTGAAATCAACACCGAAAATATCATCAAGCCAAGCTTCGATGAAGTTTCGGAGGATCAACGCCAAGCTTTTGAGGCGCTAGACAAGAAGGTCCGGATCTACTTCAAGAGGAGCATGAGGCGAGGATGAAAAGGCTGACCAAGGACAATAGGCAAACATACCTTGCGAGCTTCCACAAGGATCGTCAGGGCACAATGACCCCGCTTGGGGAAATCAAGCTTTCGCAATTGCCCGACAAATCAGCCAATTCCTCTGTAAGAAATGTAAAAGTTTACAATGCACTAATGGAGCGAGATGTTTCTAAGAAGAATTCTCCTCTGCCTAAACCGTCCACATCATATGTGCCGATGAATTCATATCATGTCCAAAGCAACCAAATTTTTACTGCACCATAGTTTCATACCCCTCTCAAAGTATACCTCATTCAGCTATACCGCCTAATTCGGGTTCATGTTTTCCTTACACTGGTGCGGCACCGAATGTTTGTTCGACGCTAGCAGCTAAACCATCACCAGTAGGTTCATCCATATTAGAAGAGAGGTTAGCAAAACTCAGGGAAGATTTAGATCAAATTTCTTTGAAAAATATGGGATTAAAGCCACTAGTCAAGATTATCATAAATCTTGCCTTGGATATTTTTATGATTTGCCATACCCCTAGCCTGATTTTGCCAAATTCAACGGGGTAGCTAGCAAGACAACTCGGAAACATGTTATCCAATATCTAGCGCAGCTAGGAGAAGCTAGCAATAGTGATGAATTAAAAGTGCGCTTGTTTCCTTTGTCTTTAATTTGTACCATTTTCTCATGGTTTTCAGCTTTACCTTATGGTTCTATTAATACCTGGATTCATCTAGAAAATAAGTTCCATGGGAACTTTTATAGCGGTTATAACAAGCTTAAGTTGGCACATCTTACATTGGTTAGGCAAAAGCATGATTTACCAGTTAGATAAAAATATTTAAAGATACTAAAAACCGATGTTATAACTTAGTGATAACTGAAAGAAACATGGCGTACTTGGTTCTTAATGGTTTATGGACTCATATTAAAGAAAGAATCAACGGTCATGAGTTTTTGAATGTTAACCAAGTTTTGCAAAGGGATTTGGCTCAGAAAAGCCGGACCAAAGAAATAAGAGATATGCATAGGTCTAAATATGACCGTTCTCATGTTAATATGGTTGGATATGGTAGTGAAAAGTCGGATGATGAGACTGATATCTATGTTCCTGAATTTGTTTGGCCCTCAAAGGCCAAACCTTATACTTGTGAAGCTCTTAAGCTGATTCGAAACAATCATGAAGATGAGATGAAATTTAGTTATGATGTAGCCAAATTTGATAAATATTTGATGCTATGTTGAAAGACAAACTTATTAGAATGTCTCATACTTTGCCATGTCAGAGGAGTTGAAATGGCATGCTTATTGTAAACATCATATGTATTTTTCTCATGCTACTAATGATTGCAATGTTTTTAGGCGATAGATACAATTGGCTATCAATGATGGGCGATAAATGTTTGCCTATATGCAAATTTACAAGCAGCCATTCCCAATGAATACTTTGAAGTTGCACGGGAGAAAGGTGTTAATTTGGCTTGAAGTGGCCGGATCCGCTAATAAAGATAATGTTGTTGTTGGTGACCCCAGGAATAGCAATGAGAATGGGAAGACCTCCAAAAGGGAGATTTTTCTTGACAAGCAACCCGATGGCAAGGATACATTGAAGATCACTATAAAAAATTCCTACACACAGGGGGAAACAACAAGTGCAACAGAAAGCTCGTGCCAAGTTCATCAACCGAAGTGTCCTGAGGTTGGAAAGTGGAGGAAGAATGAGTATACTGCTCAATATAAGAAGATCAAGCCAACCTTTGACATGTTGTTGAACAAATATACACTTCAAGTGTCCGGTTCAAGTTACAATCGGCCATCACGTATTAAGAGTCAAAGATCAACTTCCAGGGAGAGATCTCCACACAATGAAAGCTCGTACAGACAGTGGGCGCCGGAACCATGGATGGCACCATCACCTTACACGACATTCTACTTTAATGGAGGATGGGTGCAGTCCCCTATGGCACCGTGTGATTTTCATCCAGAATGGGCAGCGTCTAGGAAATATGTCCATGATGGAATTACCGTCCCGTTCGAGACCATTTGAGCTATGGTGCAAATAGGTCATCTGAAAGCAAAAATGCGCAGAAAGAATGGTGTCCTAAGTCGCCATGTGCTAAAGCTTCGGAATCTGATAAACCAAAGGATCATAGTACCAATGTGTGATTCCGTTTACTTGGTACTCAGTAGTTAAAGCTCAAGGAGCCGGTTGTTGGCGAACCGGCTCATTCTAGTGAACCTAGTTTGGTTATGTCGCGTGTCAAAACACGGACACCGGGAGAGACCAACATCCACTTCCCGTTTTGTTCGGCAGATGGGCATAGGAGACTCTTGCTTCCCGACTCAATGTTGATGAAAAGAAGGAGCACGACGCAACACACATGAACATGAATTTTACCTAGGTTTAGGCCGTCGCGAGATGGATCCCTACATCCTGCATGTCCGATCTAGTATTATGTGGATGATGAAGGGTGGTACAATGGTGGATCTAGCGGATCGCTCCGGGAGCGAGGTGCGTCTCAGGATTTCTAACTACCACCCTCTTCTCCTCTTCAACACCTCTATTATTTTCTCTTTTTCCTCCTTCGTTTTCCTTCCCCGAGTGTTCTAACCGACCTCCTCCTTTTCTTCCTCTCTTTTCTATCAGGAATGGTGCCTCCTTTTATATGAAGGGGCCACCACACACCTATCATAGTGTTTGCGTTCCAAGTGTTCAGACACGTGTCATCCGTGTCAGATAGGTGGTGCGACCAATGTGCGAGGGGGGCGGCTCGCCTTCGGTCTTCTCCCCGTGCACCACACCGCAACGTCAGTCCTTCTTTGATCCTAAACATGCTACTTTCCCACCACGTGGCATCTACATGTCGTCTTCCCTTCACGTGGTACTCTAACATCTTCCAGCGGTGCTCCCGGGGCGAGCTTCCGTGGAGGCGCCTTCTCCAGCAGTTTTTCTACCCTGGTCGAGCCACCTAAGCACGGAAGATGTACTCCCCGCAGGTGGGACAACGACTGATAGAAGGTTATCTCGGAAGTAATCACGTCATACTGACTAGTGGGCTCGCGTTATCCGCATACTCCGACACCCCCAGTGGAGCGGGTGTCGATAGGCTACCCAATCGAATTCCTTGGCTAATTACCATGAAGCTAGTACAAGAAAAGCTAAGCCGAGGGGTCCTAAATACACTTAGCCAAAGTGGTGTCCTCTGGGATTGACTAAAACTAAGAAGAGGAGCCTGTAACATATGAGAAACAAACAAAAGGTGCAGGCTGAGGCAGAAAAGTGGAGAGACGAGTTTGTTGATGATATCCATCCTATATCGTCTAAGGTGTGGAATCGCAAGGACATGGAGGCTGAAGTTTCCATGGAGATCGCAATAGTTTCTGTGCCATCCGAAGAGGCGAACATGAGCATTGATGCCTCATCTACAACACCTCACACAATCCCGTCAATTGATGAAACCCCAGAGTCGGTGTTCAAATTAGGAGATGATGAAGAGGAAGTGGATTTCGAGGACATGACGACCAGGTTAGGTATGAATATTGAAATGGTTTATTATTTACCTACAGAATTCCGTGCCTTGGACGAAGAGGGAGAGGCAACACGGCTGGACTTGGTTCCCAAGAAAGCCATCTTTGAGAAGCCAAAAGAACCGGTAAATTACTTGAAGCCACTATATGTTAAGGGGCACATTAATGGATCGTCGGTTGCCAGGATGCTCGTTGATGGTGGCGTTGTGGTTAACCTTATGCCATATTCGGTCTTAAAGAAATTGGGGTTGGACACAGATGACTTGATGCATACCAACATGGTTCTTAATGGTTTTGAAGGCAAGGAAAGCACATGGGCCAAAGGTGTCATGAATGTGGAGCTTAGCGTGCGAAACAAGACTTTGCCCACCGCCTTATTTCTTGCTGAGGTGCAAGGTAATTACAACATCATATTAGGCCACGATTGGCTCCATGCAAATCAATATGTGCCATCTAAATTGCACCAGTTTTTTATACAATGGGTTGATGACGAAGTGGAGATTTTCATGCGAATAATTCGGCTTGTGTGGCTTTGGCCAATTCATTGATGGATTGGCAACATCACAATGCTACTTGCTTGACAGGGTATGACCTTTAATATTTTGATTTCATAGTGCTACAAGGAACGGCTTCGTGCCGGTTTCTCTAAAGCCGATTGATGATAATCGGTTCGTAAATATGTGATTGGATGGATCCCAACAAAGAGTGGCTACAGAAGCGGCTTGCTGAATATCGGTCCGATAAGAACAATATGCACAGGTCTACAAATGAATTGGATTACATAGATGAATTGGTACATTAACTACCTCGATCTCTCTACGGAGAATACTTAAGGAGGCTCTATTCGAGTGGGTGGCAAGAAGGCTAAAACACACATATGACCGATAGACATACTTATCTCTCTTAGCACATATGGCCGATATAATTTTATTTTATTTCCCTAAGAACATATGGATGGTGGAGTGTTGACTTCGTCCTTAACAAAATTAGTGAAAAAATATTTTTCGGCACACAAGGTTTGCCAAAACACGGGGGGCATGTGTTGATGGTCAATTTTGCCTCACAAAGGAAGGGCACCAAAATGAGCTCAAATGGAAAAACGGTATGAATAAAAGTTGTGCCCCTCATTGAAAAAAACAACTTTGATTTTTGGACCATCTCGGTCCAATGAAGCATTCCAATTCTATGGTCAAAACATTGCTGGCAATGCACTCAAAAAATCCAGGGCCGGATTATCCGGTTTTTAGACCAAATATCTGGCCAAATATCCACCCCGATACGTAGGCTCGCGCACTCTTGTCCTCAGCAAAAATTACAAGGGGACAAATATCCTGTTTTGGACCAAATATACGGCCCGATACCTTAGTGAAAAATCCATGGGGCCCGATTATCCGGCCCAATAATTCGTCTTTATGGAGAATCGTGCCCAAGTTCGGTCTGATTCATTTTTTTTTTGAAATTAACTCAAATTAGATCTTTTTTACGGGATTTTGTGCCCCAGCCTTGCATGGAAATTCCATCCACCCCTTATATACCTAGGGAATGAAGGCCGATTGAAAAACAACACACGGTCACAAAAACATATCTACAAACTTTATCTCCCAAACCCTAGTTATCTTATTATTTGTTCATCGTTGTTCTTGGTACGGAGAGCATCGATCCGTGAAGGACTTGGGAGCGGGAAAACTGACCTAGAGAATCACATAGCCGCCACGCCTCCAGACGGGGTCCCTCCCGGCCACGTGGGGTTTTGGGTCTTCAAAAGCGTCAGTCGGATTGTCTTGCGTATCACGCTTCCTGCGACATGTC
This sequence comes from Alopecurus myosuroides, assembly GCA_028641055.1. Classification (NCBI taxonomy): domain Eukaryota; kingdom Viridiplantae; phylum Streptophyta; class Magnoliopsida; order Poales; family Poaceae; genus Alopecurus; species Alopecurus myosuroides. The sequence goes on along the minus strand of CM054058.1, from coordinate 392,413,888 downwards.
CTGCGTATCGCGCTCGACATCGGGGGTACACGTGAGGTGTTTGTGTGTCAAGATGTAGTTTCGATATCTTCCTACATTGTCGACTAAAAGCATATCGATATGCGTAACGAGCCTCCTTCGTAGCGCCCCGGGGCACATTTTTCTAGGATGTTACTAGGACCGGAGTGCAAGGGCGCGGTTTTTTGAGCCACGACAATCCTTTGCAGATGACTCGGGGACCCGCGGAATTTCTCTTCCTTTTGTTTCCTCCTTACGGGAATTCATATCCTTGTCCTTGTTCTTATCTCTTCCTTCTGTTTCCTCCTTATGGGGAATTTCTCTGCCTTTTGTTTCCTCCTTACGGGTTTTTGTCCTCAGATCCATCTTCTTCTTCTCCCTTTGCTTGCACGGGACCGCAGGGATATTTGGGTTCTTCCTCCTTGTTGTCATCCGGATTCGGGGCGCCCGAATCTTCAGTTCCAGAGGGCTCTACACGGTGCGTGATACTTCATAAATGTATCCTTAATTTCTGATGTTCCATGTTGTTTTGATGTTGTTTCCCACATGTTTTCTATCCACTTTATGTCATTCTTATCGATTTTTCGGACTAACCTATTGACAATATGCCATAGAGCTAGTTCTCTGTTTTCTGTTATTTCGTTTCAGAAAAGTTGTTCTGGAAATATTCTTGGAATTGGAAAACTCAAAGCCTGGAGGTCCTAGAATTTCCGAAGGTTCCACGGAGTCCCGAAGAGACCCGAAGGGGGGCCATAGGGGGCCCACACCATAGGGCGGCGCCCCCTGGCCACGACATGGGGTGCTGTGGGGCCCCCATGCCCCCCACCGTCTTTGCCCTTTCGCCTATTTATACCTCCCGAGATGTAAACCCTAAAGATATACCACTTCGTCTGGAAAAACACCCGAGGCCGCTGTCATCGTCATCCCGAGATCGGGAGGGTTCTGGAGCTCTCCCCGGCACCCTGCCAGGAGGGGAATTCATCACCGGAGGGGTCTACACCACCATGCCCTCCTTAGAAGTGATGCATGAGTAGTTCATCCCTGGACTACGGGTCCATAGCAGTAGCTAGATGGTTGTTCTCTCCACTCTGTACCTCATGTTTAGATCTCGTGAGCTGCCTCACATGAAAGAGATCATCTTTATGTAATGCTACATGTTGTGTGTTTGCTGAGATCTGATGAATGTTGAATGGTATGTCTTCTGATTATCAATCTATCATGTTATCTTCATGCATATGTTATTTATGATCTTGCATGATCTCCGTTATTAGTAGATGCTTTGGCCAAGTAGATGCTAGTAACTCCAAGAGGGAGTATTTATGCTCGATAGTGGGTTCATGCCTCCTTTGCATCTGTGCTCGAGTGACACAAACGTGACGGATGGAGGATGTGATGTTGCCATTAGGGAGAAAACAACGGTGTTTATCTAGTTTACATTGTTTACATTACACACTTTGCTTGCTGCGATAATATGTTGCTAGCAACTTAATACCCAACGTTTGCTCGGATGATATTCGCAGGTTGGATTATTAGACATAGATGCAGTTGGATGACAGTCTATGTATTTTGTTGTAATGCCCCGCATGAATCACATAGTAATCTTTATGTCTTGCATATGCACTACGGTGCAGCCTTCATTTCTGTCAATTGCCTAGCTGTAATTTGTTCACCACACATGTTATTTATGTTTCACGGAGAGACACCCATAGTAAACTGTGGACCCCGGTACTTTTTTCCTCATACCGATAAAACATCTGCTGCTTTCATACTGTATTCCTATTGTTTTCCCTATCATATATTTAACCTCTTTGTGTTCGGGCAAACCGGTGAGATTGACAACCTCACTGCTTTGTTTGGGCAAAGTGATTTGATTGTGTTGTGTAGGTTCCATGTTGTTTCTGAACCAGTAGTGCACCCTACTGATACGTCATAAACGTATCCCTAATTTCTGATGCTCCATGATCATATTATGCCAATTGCTACATGTTTTCTCCCTTCTTTATGTCATTTTTATCGATTTTTCGGACTAACCTATTAACAAGATGCCACAGAGCCAGTTCCCTGTTTTCTGCTGTTTTTTTTAGTTTCAGAAAAATTGTTCTGGAAATATTCTCGAAATTCGAAAATTCGAAGCCCGGAAGTCCTATTTTCCCCGGAAGTATCCAGAAGACCAAAGAGGAGGCAAAGAGGGGCAGCAGGGGGCCACACCATAGGGTGGCGTGCCCCCTGGCCGCGCCAGCTATGGGTGTGCCCCCACCCCCCCGGCCTCCACCGCCTTTGCCCTTTCGCCTATTTAAGCCCCCCGAATGGAAAACCCTAGGCACCTGATCAAAATCCCCGAAAAAGTTCCGCAGCCGCCGTCACCGTCAATCCCAGATCAGGGGGGTTCTGAAACTGTTTCCGGCACCCTGGCGGAGAGGATATCATCACCGGAGGCTTCTACATCACCATGCCTGCCTCCGGAGTGATGTGTGAGTAGTTCATCCTTGAACTACGGGTTCGTAGCTGTAGCTATATGGGTGTCTTCTCCTCATATGCCTCCATGTTTAGATCTCGTGAGCTGCCTATAATGATCGAAATTGATCTTATGTAATTCTCTGTACTGCGTTTGCTGGATCCGATGAATATTGACCTTAAGCGTTGATTATAGTCTTTATTTGCATATGTTATTTGTGATCTTGCATGCTCTCCGTTGCTAGTGGTTATTCTGGCCAAGTAGTTGCTAGTGACTCCAAGAGGGAGTATTTATGCTCGATAGTGGGTTCATGCCTCCTTGTTGCCTTGCCCGAGTGACATAAACGTGAAGGGGGAGGATGTGTTGTTGCTATTAGGGAGAAAACAGTGGTGAGAGTGCCCGTGTGCATAATCATTGCTTACATTACACACTTTGTTTAATGCAATTATCTGTTGCTTGTGACTTATTACCTGAGGGGGTTCGAATGATAACCTGCGGGTGGATTATTAGTCATAGATGCAGATGGATGTCGGTCTATCTATCTTGTTGTAATGCCCGCACTAAATAGCGTAGTAATCTTCATGTCATATTGTGCACTACGGTGCAACCTCTATTTGTCAATTTCCCAGCTTTAATTTTTTATCCAGCATGCTATCTTTTATGGAGAGACACCACTAGTGAAACTATGAACCCCGGTCCATTTTTTCCACACTGTTAAACAAACCACAACAATTTCCTGCTTTCTTTACTTTCTACAAGCATACACTGTTTTCCACACTATACGTCTAATCTTTGTTTTCAGCAAGACCGGGGAGATTGGCAACCTCACTGTACCGTTGGGGAAAATTATTTTGGTTGTGTTGTGTGCAGGTTCCACGTTGTTGCTGACACAGGTGAAGCGCCAGCACCACCGCCAGTGGCATCAACCTTCCGAAGGACCTCTTTCTCCTACTGGATTGATAACCTTGGTTCCTAACTAAGGTGAAATACCTACCGCTGTGCTCATCACACCCTCCTCTTGGGGTCTCCCAAGAAACGTGTGTATCACGAGCATCACCTTCCATCTCAGCTACTTCAACCTTCTGAAGTTACTCCTTCCTCCTACTGGTCGATTAAACCTTGGTTTCTTACCGAGGGAAAACTTGTCGTTGCACTCTTCACAACCTTCCTCTTGGGGTTTACCAACGAAACCAAGCAGATCCCATCAAGATTTTATGGCGCTGTTGCTGGGGAGGAAGAGAATTTCTGCATGGGGAGTCTCTCACTTCCAATATCTTTTCTTTGTTTTTTGTTTTGCTTAGTTTATTTTATTTTATCTTGTTTCCTTCTCTTAATAAAAAACACAAAAAAAAGTAGTTCTTATTCTAGTTGTTACTATTGTTACCTCGTTGTTATTTTTCATCATGTTGTTCCCTAAGTTTATCCTGAAAGATTTGCCGGTAGGAAGTGGTTCTATACTTGGAAAGGATACCATTAAAGAATTCTTTGATCATGTTAGTAAGAATGATAATTTTGAGGAAAAATCCATAGTACAACTTGCCCCAAATTATGAGACTGTTGCAACTTCTTTAGTTCACATGTTAGAAGCTAGGTTTGTTAACCTTCATCCCATATTACAACATATGTTCCTCAACTTGAATAACATTGAATATGTTGAGAAAAAGAACCTTATCTTACAAACCATGCTTAAAGAATTTGGACATGTTGCTATAGAGGCTAGAAAAGTTTTTTATCATTTCAATATGCTAGGCTCATGTGTAGATATTGTTGGTGCTCTTGAAAAAAAACTGAATCTAATAATGAAAAGGATAAAATACCAATTCCCTTTAAATTGGTAGCACTGCATGAAGCCCAAGAAAAGAATTTTGATTGGATTGTTCCTGAGAATTTATTTGATGAGAATAGTAAGCCTAAAACTTCTAAGAGAGGAGCTTCTGAAACTCACTTAGATAAAATACAATGCATTACTAAGGAATTTCCAAATCTTGATTTGGATGCTTCTTCACTCGAACACACTTGATTCCACTTTTCTGAGCCTAGCTAAAAGGCATTAAAGAAAAGCACTTCTTGAGAGATAACCCATGGTTTTATTTTTTGCTTTGTTTTTCTCTGTTTTGTTTGAGTAAAGGGGTTGTATGCTTCTGTAGAAAATCCTTTGTATCTTTCTTTTCATGTTTTAGTAGTGCCAAGTAAGGTTTCTGACGAGAGTTGGAGTTGGTTTTCGGATTTCTGCGCAGGAAACATATTTCTGTTGTCCACCGTCAAAAATTCGTATAAATCACAGAAAAATCAGAATGACATGAAATTTCTTGTGCTTATTCCCCGGCTAATTCGGAAACTTTTTTGTTATTTAATTTTTTCTATCTGAGCAACTTAAGTGCCCCCAAAAAATTCATCTTTACAGACTGTTCTGGTTTTGGCAGATTCTGCCATTTGTTCTTTTGCAATGTCAAGTGGATTTCTTTACTTCACGAAACATCAGTGGTTGTATCTAATGTTTAAAAGTATCAATAGAACTTGTGCCCTTACATAACCCATGGATTTTTTATTGTTTCACTAACCCTCTAATGTGAATTACTCTTTGAGTGTGGTGTGAAGGAAGTTTTCAAGGGTCGAGAGAAGAGGGTGATATATGTGATCAAGAAAAGTGCTGGGTAAAAGCTTGGGGGTGCCCACGTGGTTCATCCAAGCATATTTTAAGAAGACTAAAGAATCTAATCTTGGGTATGCCCAAGGCATCCCCTTCTTCATCAACAATCTATCAGGTCACTTCTAGTGAAACTGTATTTTTATTCGGTCACATTATATGAAGTTTACTTGGAGCGTGTGTTTGTTTTTATTTTGTTTTCTTTTGTTTTCTCTTGTTTTTTTTTACTTGCTGCAATAATATAGTTGGACCCTATAATTACTTGTTTGGGAGAGACACACGCTCCGCTTTTTTGTTTGAATACTTGCTATGCTAGTATTCTTAGTTTTCCTATTTAGCTCTTGTTTTCATTGCATCCCTTGTTCAGAGTTGTTAGTTTTAGTAGTGTTATGTGAGTAATCTCATGTTTGCTTGCTTTAGCATTTATAGATTTTTTGTGAAATCATCTTTTGTATGGTGCTTAATGGGAAAAGAAACTGTTGCTTGAGGTAGAATTTACAACGGTGCAAGTAGAAACTTGTACATACTGTGGCTAGATTTTTTCATATCATGCTAGATGTTATTTTAATTCGAAATCCTTGTGGTTATTTAGTAGCATGATTAGCCTCAAATAGCTGAGAGTTATTAATGTGCCATTGAAAGAATCATGAGTTGTTCTTGTCATATTGAAGCATAAATTTGTGGTATTCTCCTTTGAATGTTTTATTTGGTTGACTTGGCACATGCTCACACCATGTTTATGACTATGAAGCTGTCACTAATATCCTCCATGATAATTTAGTTTTTGAACTTGTGGTACCATTTATGCTTTGATTAATGGGGTTTATGTCGCTATGCATGATTATGGATCGTATGCTCTCTTGATTTGTCGCTCCCAGTCTTTTGCTATCCTCCACCTATACCGAGTATGAGCTCTACTCATGCATCCAACTCCCCAAAACCAAATTTTTCCCATTGTGTCCACCATACCTACCTACATGTGGTATTTAACCGCCACTCCAAAGTAAATTTCTCATGTGTTACCTTTAAAACTTTTAAAATTACTCCTGTTTTGTGCTCATGTTTTAACTCATGAGGACGTAAATAGAGAATATTTCACTTGTTGATTGGACTTTCACACCCTGGACTAGTGGCTTCATCCGCTTATCCAATGACAGAAGAGCTGGCAGCGGGGTGCCCAGCCCCAAATTAATAACAACAAATTATCTTCACTATTTTTGCCCCTGATTTATCAGTCAAAGCATAATTGTGTAAACAAAAGAGGAAGAGGGTTGACCTTCTACCCAGATGCGTCCTTCTATGGGAGCCGCTCTAGTGAAGTCTAGTTGGATTGTGACGTAACGTATTTTCGGTTTACCATTCCTTGACATAAGCATACACCTCTCTAGAAAATAGACACTCCTCCACGGTATGTGATTGTTGGCAGGCACCCGAGGATTCGGTTAGCCATGGTTTGTGTAAGATGGTTGGGAGGGGTGTCAAGATTTTATACTTTTGCTTAAAAAAATAAAAGCTCTAGCACATGATTTGATCCCTGCTTCCTTCTGCGAAGGGCCTTTATTTTACTTTTATGTTGATTCTCCATCTTCGAACTTTATGCGCAGTTGAGAGTGAATAGTTGCCATTATGAGTTTTATGTGCATTTGTCCCAGAAACATTATTAATTGATTCATGATGTGTTATTGCTTGTTCTCTAATTATTTTTTCTAGTCTTCCTTGTGAACTTTGAAGGTGTCCTGGCATTTATGTTTTGCCCCACTAAAAGACTAGCAAAATATCACTTTGCCATGTTTTCTCTATACTTGAAACAAACGTATATCTTTTGATGCATTGTTATTCATGATCTTTTATTTGTGTTACTGCTCATGATGCAAGGTGACTGCTATGCTTTATTGTTAAAATTCTATTTATCATGCTTGTGTTGAAGTTCTATGATCTCATCTTACTTATGCTTTTACATTTTCGATGATCAAGTTTATGTTGGTAGCATGTCACCTCAGAAATTATGTGTTTTTTATCGTTTACCTACTCGAGGACGAGTAGGAACTAATCTTGGGGATATTGATACGTAATAAACGTATCCTTAATTTCTGATGTTCCATGTTGTTTTCATGTTGTTTCCTACATGTGTGCTATACAATTTATGTCATTTTTATCGATTTTCCGGACTAACCTATTGACAATATGCCACAGAGCCAGTTCCCTGTCTTCTTCTGTTTTTAGCTTTAGAAAAGTTGTTCTGGAAATATTCTCGGAATTGGAAAATTCGAAGTCCGGAGGTCCTAGAATTCCCGAAGGTTCCACGGAGTCCCGAAGAGGCTCGGAGGGGGCCACACCATAGGGCGGCGCCCCCTAGTCGCGCCATGGGGTGGTGTGGGGCCCCCAGGCCTCCACCGCCTTTGCCCTTTCGCCAATTTATACCCCCCGACATATCAACCCTAAATATATACCACTTCGTCATGAGAAACACCCGAGGCCGTGATACATCGAAAACGTATCTCCTTTTCCGAACACTTTTCTTATTGTTTTCCTCTAAACTTGTGTGTTTTGAATACAACTAACACAGACTAACGTTGTTTTCAGCAGAATTACTTTGGTGTCTCGTTTTTAGGCAGAAATATCAACTTTTGGGAAAATGCCCAGAAAAGAGCACATTGATGTTTTCACCTCGGAAGACCCCGGGAGCCAGAAGGGGGCCAGGAGAGGAGCCACAGGGTGGGCACACCCCCTGGCGTGGGCCCCCTAGCCGCGTCAGCATAGGGTGTGGTCCCTCGAGAGCCCCCCCCCCGGACTCCCCTTTCGACTACAAGTAGCCTCCAACCCTAAAACCCGAGGGGGTTCGTCATATTCCACAGAAACAGAACAGAGCGCCGCCGCCGTCCTGAACCTCGATTCGGGGATCAGAAGTTCATGTTCTGGCACCCTGCCGAGACAGGGAAGTGGAGGAGATCATCGCCACCGTCATTACCAACGCCTCTCCATCGACCATCCATGTTTCCTCCATCCATGTGTGAGTAATTCCCCGCTATAGGATGAAGGGGATGATAGGTATTGGATGAGATCGTTCATGTAATAATGCCGTGATTGTTGGGGCATAGTGCCTAGTTTCCTCTATTAGTGCTATTGACATTGTTGCAACTTGTTATGCTTAATGCTTTCCACTTTGGGCCTGAGTTCCATGATCTCATATCTGAACATGTTATTGAATCACGATGATAATTATTGTTTCTTGATCATACCTGCAAGTTGTTTACACATATCGTTGTCCAGAACCCGAGGCCCCGAAGTGACAAAAATTGGGACAACCGGAGGGGATGGTTACGATGTGAGGATCACATGTGTTCACGGAGTGTTAATGCTTTGCTCCGGTGTTCTATTAAAAGGAACACCTTAATTACCAGTAGTTCCCTTGAGGCCCCGCTGAAACGGGATGGTAGGACAAAAGATGTTTTGCAAGTTCTCATTGCGAGCACGTACGGCTATTTATGGAACACATGCCTATGGTTACTTAGTGCTTGGATGCTTTATCATATTTATCTGCAATGCCCCTGACATTATCATTATTAGAAATTTCTTATCCATGCAACGCGTGTTCATCCATCCCTATGCCTATAGTATTTAATCCGTTGTTTACTTCAAACATTACTGTTGTTGTTGTTTTCATTCTACTGCTGCTATTATTTCACTACTGATGTTACTATAAAATGGTTACTACTGATAAACCACTGCAAACACAAGTACTTTCAGGTGCATGTGAATTGACAACTCACTTTTTAAGGTCCACAAATATTCTTTGGCTCCCCATGTGTCAAAACAATAAATTTGGGTTTTACTTCCCTCGAAGACTGTTGCGATCCCCTATACTTTTGGGTCATCAAGACTATTTTTGGGTGCCGTTGCCGGGGAGCATAGCTTTATTTGCGAGTTCACCGGAGAGTATTATTATCTACTGCCAATCATTCATCATGGGTAAGACTCGTGATGGAAGAGTGCCTATATTACCATCCACTACAAGAAGGGGTACAACTCTGAACACCTCTGTTGCTCTTGATTCACCGTCTGTTATGAGTAAGCTGCTTACACCACCACTTGCTACACATGCTACTTCTGCTGAATCTGAAAATGCTTCTGATACTTTTGATGATGCTTCTACTATGCTTGATGAGAGTGGTTCTCTCGGTCCTTTCTTAGATGCTACTATTGCTAAAGCTAAAAATATTGCATACACTGAAACTCATGATAAAAATTCTGCTACTCCTGCTTTTTCACCCGAGCTTAGAGAGAACCCTAGTGATGATTTAGATGATGCTTACATTGAACTGAGTGATGATCTTATTGATGAAATACATGCTATAAAGGATAAAGATCCTTCTATACGTCTTATGGAAAGTCGTTTAACAATTTTCCTCCTGCATATGTTATTTATGATCTTGCATGCTCTCCGTTATTAGTAGATGCTCTGGCCAAGTAGACGCTAGTAACTCCAAGAGGGAGTATTTATGCTCGATAGTGGGTTCATGCCTCCTTTGCATCGTGAAAAAAACGTGACGGATGGAGGATATGTTGTTGCCATTAGGGAGAAAACAACGGTGTTTACCTAGTTTACATTGTTTACATTACACACTTTGCTTACTGCGATAATCTGTTGCTAGCAACTTAATACCCAACGTTTGTTCGGATGATATTCGGAGGATGGATTATTAGACATAGATGCAGTTGGATGACGATCTATGTATTTTGTTGTAATGCCCGCATGAATCACATAGTAATCTTTATGTCTTGCATATGCACCACGGTGCAGCCTTCATTTTTGTCATTTGCCCAGCTGTAATTTGTTCACCACACGTTTTATTTATCTTTCACGGAGAGACACCACTAGTGCACTATGAACCCCGGTCCTTTTTCCTCATACTGATAAAACACCTACTGCTTTCATACTATTTTTCTACTGTTTTCCACACCATACGTTTAACCTCTTTGTGTTCAGCAAAACCGGTGAGATTGACAACCTCACTGCTTCGTTTGGGCAAAGTGATTTGATTATGTTGTGTAGGTTCCACGTTGTTTCTGAACCGGTAGTGCGCCCTTCCCTCTCAGCTGCTTCAACCTTCTGAAGTTACTCCTTCCTCCTACTGGTCGATTAAACCTTGGTTTCTTACCGAGGGAAAACTTGTCGCTGCACTCTTCACAACCTTCCTCTTGGGGTTTACCAACGAGATCAAGCAGCTCCCATCAGTGCGCCATACCGACGAAGTGGAGGAGGTAAGGACGGACATCGTGTTCCACTCTAACCTTGCTTTTGGGTCCGATGGACGTCAACATGGCGACTAACTGGGTAGGCGGACACGTCGAGTCTCGAAGGTTCAAAACACCCGTGCGGATAGCACGGAAATTCAGATCACGAATGTCAAGTTGATGCTCTTGCTGATGGAGTCAAAAGCCAGGCGTAAAGCCGGCGAGTGCTCGCTGAAGTCGAGGGACCCATATTTAATCAGACCATCTTGATCGCCAAGTTTTTTCTTGAGGTTGATGTCGAATCAGCCACGAATCCACCGCTCCAGATACACACAGACGGTGCCAAATGTCGTGGGGGTTCCACAACATATCCCATTCTTGTTAGGCTAGGGTTTCGTTGAAAGATGAGCGGAGGTGGACTTCTAGGGTTGATAGGACTCGGAAGGCAGGATTTACCTAGGTTCAGGGCCCGTCGGGACGGTAAAAGCCTACTTCCTACTTGTCTCTTCATTTTTATGAGTAAGACCTCGGTTACAATGGTGTTTCGTCGTATGTTGTCTCTTTTCTCTCTCTCTCTCTCTCTCTCTCTCTCTCTCTCTCTCTCTCTCTCTCTCTCTCTCTTTCTCTCCTTGATTAGCTACCACTTCTATGACCCCCTCTCGGCCTTTATATATGAGGCCAGGTCTCAGGAGTTCATGTACAACTCAGACTCCCTTTATAGTCGGTTTCCAAACTTACTTCTTGACCCGAAAGGTAAGTCTTTTAGGTTGGTTTGCACAGACTCCTGTTAATGGGCCTGGGTCTTCATACTCCAGTAGGCTTTCCGGAAGGTTCCTGTAATTGGGACGCACCCGGTATCTTCACCGTGGGGGGTCCATTAGGCATCCCCGCGTCAGTGAGAATCTGCAGAGGGGAGTGGGGCGGAGTAGTAGCAGGGCACCACGGCAGCGGAAGCGTCCGGTAACGTCCAGGACGACGGCCGAGCGGGGTGGCGATGGCAGAATCGCCATAGTGCGGAGAAGGGGAACGGGAGAACGAGAGGACTATGTGCGTGCAAGGTAAGAAGGGCTCTCAGGGGCTGTTTGGATTGAGCCCCATCTAGCCTACCAAAATATTGGCATGACCAAATGCAGGGCATAGCCAAAATGTTGGCAACTTGTATCTGTTTGGATTGTAGCCCATAGTACCAGCCAAAATTTTGGCAAACCCATTGGCTTCCGTTTGGTTTCAAGCAAAATGGCTTGCCAAATAGTTGGCACGTTTGATCGTGTTGGGTTTGACCAAACCCGAGCTAGGCCTGGCCTTTTGGGCCGAAATCAATTGGGCTCTGCCCATTAAATCATTAGAGAAAAAATATATTTCACCTTTAACAAGATCCCTTTAAAAATCAAATACTCGGATCAAATCAATATTTCTCTATATCAAGAATTTAAACAAAACACATTAAATTATAAGAAAATACTGTTTGATATGATAAGTGATAATAGTATGTATATAATATTTTTACTAACCAAACAAATCTATCTAAAAATCATTAAGTCTTTAATTGTCAAAAGAATTATTTGAAGTGGAATAAGTAACTAAAATTTGTTTAATTGATTACTTAAAATTGAGTGAAATGTGCACCCAACAATTACTTAAGTATATTAAAGGCAAAAAAAATATTGTTCTTAACTTTATCTTCTATCTCAATTTTTTTATAATAAGATTTATTCTCAAATAAATAATATCTCCTTAAATAAATACTCCCTCCGTCTCAAATTAATTGTCGCAAAGTTTGTCAAAAGTGGATGTATCTAGACATAATTTAGTGTTAGATACATTCATATTTGTCAAACTTTGCGACAATTAATTTGAGACGGAGGGAGTAATTATGAAGAAAGCCTATGTTGCTCCAAATCATTCTTCCAAATAACCTGATCTTATAAAGTAAATAAAAAGCAATAATTACCTTAGTCATTATAGCATAACCTTTTAAAAGGACTTAACAAACAAGTAAATCATCTCAAAACACTATAACTTTATGATACAACTACTCATCAATTCCTAAGTAATAAATGGTATCACCAAGAAGTAAAGAAACATCTCCAAGTCAAGTAAACCAAATGAAATCAAAGTATCACGTAAGAGAAATTTTATTCACTTAAGCTTGGGGTATTTTGGAGATTTCATGATGCATCTCATGACTATGCATAATAGCATCTTGCCAATGGTTCCTGTATACCTTATTAGGATATATTATTATTTTAGAACTCAGGGTTTTAACGAAAACCCTAGAACCACGAAGGTTTGGACTGCCACTTCTACCACAGGAAAGTTCCTTCTTGCTCATATCCGTTGAAATATTTTATAAAATTATTTACAAAATACTACACATCGTTACTGCATGCATTAAAAGCAAATTCCTATTTCTGAACGATTGATTGGCGGGCGATGGAACCACAAATTGATTGATTTGGTGGAGGTTCCATCGCACGGGAAAGTTTAGGATTAATAACAATTGTTCCACGGCCTGTCCAGCACCGTATGACCACGTCAACCAAGAGTTCTTGTATGGGCCGGAAGGGTCATGCGTATCTTCTTCTTTCACATATCCTCGAATACACTGCCTGGTTGGGATACGACCAACGTAACATACATTAACTAACATACCAGAATTTTGAACCCGAGCTTTTGAAGCATTACTTTCACCAGTCACTTCAATATTAAATACATGATGAGTTTCATCATACGTGAACTTGACAGTATGATTGACTGTGATGACATAGCATACACAAAATGCTCTCCACTATGGCTCACATATACAGGCCCGAATACGGGGTTGTGTGTGTGCAATATAACTTCTCACACATATTTCTCAAACACATTTCCCACTTGTCTAGGCAGAAGTAGTAATTGTCTCTTCGTGCACACTTACAAACCATCCACTTCTTATGGGTGCCAACGGCAAGGTTATCTAGCCGATATTTTAAAGAGCATGGCGCAATCTACATTGTGATATAAAAACAAATGGAAAAACTAAGAACACACGTAAACTTCCCCCGGTGAGTTCGGTGAAGGTATGTGGTATCTCGCGTGGGGTAACAGAGATGGATCGGGTCACGTTGTGCCAACGATCTGGTTTGTTACGAAAAAAGGGCGGATGTGTGAAGTGAAGAAGTACTCGGCATGTACCTGAGACCTTAGACTGGACTCTGTACGAAGAAAGTACGGACGAGCATATCACTCGGATAAGTAACAAGGCTAAGGCTACTCTTCGGAAAAGTGACGCACTTCTGCAAAGTGTACAAAATTGTGATGGTTATATCCGTGTCCCTAGAAGGAACTAAGTTCGCGGCGGGAAATGAGTCTTAACTGACTCTCAAGCCCGTGAGGATTGGGGAACATAGTTTTTAGACTAAAATCAACCTTTTCAAGAAACCTTTTTTAAAAACTTGCATCTATGCCTATGACCTTTGGTCATTGTATTAGCTATGCATTCAAACACCTTGTCTTTTCTTAAAATAACTTGTTGAGTAACGCTCGTTACTCAAACCTTCCGTTGAACCCCTGCTTAGACTTTAGAGTCATCCAAGAAGTAGCCAGCTCTCCATCAACGACATGGAGGTCTTCAACGAAGAGTCAAATCTACCTGATGGTGTTTGAACGAGTCAACAACCACATCACCAACAGGAAGAACGGCGACAATATTGCCAATGGTGTATACGACGACAACTAGATGAAGGAGTTCAACCCTCGACAAAGATAATCCAGAGAGAATAGATTAGTGTTGATTAGACCACATTAGTTGATTAGTAAGTAGAGCTTGAGCTGTATTCAGCTTAGAGCTACGATTTGGATCGTCTTCTGTTTCCTTTGCACGAGACTTGCCTCTATATATCCAGGAGATTGTCGAGGTTTTGTATTATAAAGAATGGTATCTTATAGTGTTACTTGGACCAACTTTGTTTCTGTTGTACTACTCTGTGGGATGTAATATTTATGGATAAGGGATTCCATAAGTATTATGTCAATGATTTGTACACTACGCATGCAGTGGTGTACTGGGTCACCGCACTAGCCCTCTCGCTCGCCTTACCATACACCCTCACATCTCCTCGAAGACCCAATGGAGAACAAGTGGGAAGCCGACGTCTCGGGACGCAGCAGCCAGAACCTAGAGAACGCGTGGGAGCTCCATTGTTATGGGCTTCTCGCCCCTCCAGACTGTCAACTTCCCAAGCAGTGGAGGGTTTCTGTTGGCAGCTTCGTCGTGCCACCGGTCCCTGGGACGGCGCCGAAAATTTGGTGCAACATCGCGCACCGCCGGAGCTGGATGACGCGGGAGGAGCGCGCCCACCCCCAAAACGACGAGAACGACTGGCACTGGTGGCTCGCCGATTCGAAGCGGAGCGCTAAGCCGTCATCGACACCGTGGATGCCAACGCCGTTGGCCTCGAGCGAGATCGGCATAACGCGGTCGAGCGACACCGATGGTGGGAAGGCATCGGCCACACCATCGTGAGCGCGATCGCAGCGGCTCGTCGGCACGTCGATGGAAGCAACATCCCGCTACGGATGATGTCGATCGCGAGGTGGTCCGATCATCCGCGACCCACCCCGCGGGGGGGGAGGGGGCAGATCATCCGTGACGCTCCACGTCGCCACTCTTCCCCACCTCGCCGCCACTCTTTCCCTCCGCGAGATCGCCTATTCCTTCGTCTACACCGCGAGGAGCCGCAACGGCATGTCGCCAAGGAGGTGACACCGGTAGTTGTTCCAGACGGATACTCCGTGTCGTCGCCGTTGCGCACGCAATACGACGCAAACGTTCCGAGCCTCATGTCTGTGATCGCGGACTCGATGGTGACGCTGGAGAGAGACATGCCGAGATTCACAAGTGTGATCATGACCTCCATTGCGGAGGCCTCCTCCTCATCCGGCCGCACGTCCTGCATCCGCACGACGCCTCCAGCAGTTGTCCACCCCGGGACGGTGCCTGCACTAGCCGCGCCGCCTGCTGCTCCACCATGTTGGTCCTCGACGACGACGACTTGGAAGACAAATTATCATTTTTAATTAATAATTAATTTAAATGGGAGTTGTCGGACACTTTTGTTTTTATGAGTGGCGGTGGAGATGCTCGGCTGAAAGCTGAAACAGAACGTCCATCATATAGATTCATTGTGGGCTCGATCCAACGGCCACGAGCGACCTTGAGGAAGATCGGACGTCCCTGGGAAAATTGGAGGAGGGGGCCGTGCGTTGAGCCTCGGGGAAAATTGCGGCGGGTCCCTCCTCGGCTTCCGCTTGCTAAGCTGTCACCGGCGCTCGCCCCCGCCTATCGTTTCCTTTCCTCCCCCGTCCGCTGCGGATAAAGAAGGAAGAGCAACTCCCCACCGCCACGCCTTCGTCTCTCCACCGTACTCCTCCCGCGAATGCCCGCGAGCAAACGAGCCGGCGTTCGCGTCGTCTGCGGCAGCGAATGAGGTGACGCAACTACCCAGAGCCTGGTTAATTTGTTTCCTTGGGCTTCAGCTGTACGCCTCTGCTCCTTCTTGTTTTCTGCTCAATTATGCTGTTGAGGACGAGCTCAGAGCTTACCTGATGTTGTTTAAGCAGATTCAACTGCGGTTGTATGCCTTCTCCTCTTCTTGGGTTCCGAAAATTTCTCATAAAAAAACTGTGTCTTGCATCCCTCTGTTTTCTCACTTGCATCCCTTCGATATACTGTAGTATAAAGTTCAGCAGCACCAACACTGAGAATGTACCGCAAATTATGTGTTGTTCCGATTTTAGTGCGCTTAGCTACACTAATTATTTGGAATATGGTCCTTGGAAATATTATGGCTTCTGAATCCTGACATTACTGCCCAGGTTGAGGACCTGACTTGTATGTAGAAGCATAGTGGTACACACTACAATGGTAGAAAACAGTGTACAGCTGACACCGACATCCACTTCGAACAACACAGGCAAGACAAAACAGCTGAACGGATCCATGGTAAGCAAATTGGATGATTTTTATGTAAATGTAAGAGAGATTGATCGAGTTGTTTTTTGGGTTACTTTTGTGGCTGGTGATCTCAAAGAAGCTCCTCCGTGTGTGTGTTCCAGGAGGAGAAGCAGGAAGTTGATGGCGGCGCCGTGCCACCAGCACCAAGCGTGTGCACGACGTGCGCCAAGGGGCACGCGTGCCAGACCGTGATCACCCGGACGCGAG
Organism: Alopecurus myosuroides; assembly: GCA_028641055.1. Lineage (NCBI taxonomy): Eukaryota > Viridiplantae > Streptophyta > Magnoliopsida > Poales > Poaceae > Alopecurus > Alopecurus myosuroides. The sequence goes on along the minus strand of CM054058.1, from coordinate 392,397,352 downwards.
AGATGCGAACACTGATTGACGCAAAGAAGCCTCATCAAGTGCAGGCCGTGTTCGAGCACCTCGCCGACGAGGGCCACCGACCGTCCCTGGTGACGTACACCACCCTGCTCTCCGCGGTGACGAGCCAGCGCACGTTCGAGGTGATCCCTTCGCTGCTCTCCAACATCGACGCCGCCGGGCTGCGTCCGGACTCCATCTTCTTCAATGCCCTGATCAACGCCTTCGTGGAGGCCGGGCGGATGGGCGAGGCCACCAGCACCTTCTGGAAGATGAGCCGGCACCACCCCGACTGCCGCCCCACCATCAGCACCTTCAACACGATCATCAAGGGCTTCGGCATCGCCGGGCGGCCCGAGGAGTCGCAGCGCATCTTCGACATGATGGGCGGCGGCGGCGAGGGAGTCGCGTCGACGGTGAGACCGAACCTGACGACGTACAACATCCTGGTGAAGGCGTGGTGCGACCACCGGAGGATGGAGGAGGCGTGGGGCGTGGTGGGCAGGATGCGGTCGCGCGGCGTGGACCCCGACGTGGTCACCTACAACACCGTGGCCAGCGCCTACGCCAAGAACGACGAGACGTGGCGGGCGGAGGAGCTGGTGATGGAGATGGTGCGTGCCAGGCTGCGCACCAGCGAGCGCACCTGGGGCATCATCGTCGGCGGCTACTGCAGGGAGGGCAGGCTGGAGGAGGCACTCCGGTGCGTCCGGCAGATGAAAGAGGCCGGCGTCCTCCCAAACGTCATCGTCTTCAACACCCTGCTCAAGGGCTTCCTCGACGCCAACGACACGGCCGCCGCCGACGACGTAGGCGTCTCCTCAGAGCTCCATGACAAAACTGCATTACACTCTGCTTCTTGAACCGCGTGTATTTGCCAATGGGTGGGGGGTGCAGGTTATTGGGCTGATGGAGCAGTTCGGCATCAAGCCGGACATCGTCACCTACAGCCACCAGCTGAACGCGTTCAGCTCGGTGGGGCACATGGCGAAATGCAACAGGGTGTTCGACAAGATGGTGGAGGCCGGGATCGAGCCGGACCCGCAGGTGTACAGCATCCTCGCCAAGGGCTACGTCCGCGCGCAGCAGCCCGGAAAGGCGGAGGAGCTCCTGCAGCGGATGTGCCGCCTCGGCGTCCGCCCCAACGTCGTCACCTTCACCACCGTCATCAGCGGGTGGTGCAGCGTCGCCGACATGGACAACGCCACCAAGGTGTACCGGAAGATGCGCGAAGCCGGCGTGCGCCCCAACCTCAGGACATTCGAGACGCTCATTTGGGGTTACAGCGAGCAGAAGCAGCCGTGGAAGGCCCAGGAGGTGCTCCAGATGATGCAGGAGGCCGGTGTCAGGCCGAAGCAGAGCACCTACAGCCTCGTCGCCGATGCGTGGAAGGCCGTCGGCCTGGTCGAGAACGCCAAACGTGCGCTTGGTTCACCCGATGATCGTCGTCGCCGCAACGCGAACGATGACAAGGAGCCGGACCACCGTTCGGATGACGCCGACGACGATGATGAAAAGCTGCAAAGATTGGGAGGAAGTAATGAGCAGGCAAAGAGTGATCATCCATCACATTCCAGTTTCCTGCAAGTAACAAGCGCGCTAGGCACAGGCAAGGTTGAACAGTTCACATCATCAACACCATCGTCGTCGCTCCAACGATCATGTCAGCTCCGAATGCGATCCTCGGGTTTTTGCAGGAATCTATGGCAGAAGCAGGGTGGGTTGTACAGTCAGGGCATCAGCTCATTCAAGATCATGGTGTTCCTCAGTTAAGAGGCCGTGTTATGTATGTACACTGGTGTAAAAACACAATTTTCCCCCAATTCCTCCAATCTCCTGACCGTAGATGCTGGTCATTCTTGTATGATTCTGCAGATACATTGGTCTTGTGCTTCGCCAGGCACTAGCTTCAGATGTCTCCCATTTTCTGAAAGCAGGCTCAAATTATGTGATGTATCCTACCAACGGTATGCTATCATCAGGTGTTGATTATTAATCAGATGTTTGCTACGGTCATGAACAATCTCAATATATATGGGATCAAATCTTTTATTACTACCATCAAGAACATCTGAAACAACCACATCATGTATAAATGCAGGCACTCTCGGTGAACCTGATGGGCCTATCGCTACGAGAACTCAAGATCACCGGGCATTTTGCACGCATCGCGTGTGTGACACTGACAAGCCTACCGATGACATACCCTCTGGTCTTCACCGCCAAGTGCAGCGTCAGCGGCACCGCGCCTCCGGCGTCAGAGAACGTAGCCCCAGCTCCGTAGAGAGGGACCTTCTCGCCGTGCAGGATCACCCAGGCCACATGCCGACTCGCCTTTGGCTGGTAGAACTTCTCCAACTGCAGAGCAGAGCATTGTATAGTTGGGAGAAGTTTCAGAAAGGGGAAATTCTGATGTTTCCTGAGGTGCTACAGTCACTACCTGACCGTCGGCGATCGGTATCTGCAAGTAGATGAGCTTGATCGAGGTCGAAGAGACGTGGATGCCGAACATCGTGGAAGGGTTGTCGACGTCGACCTCGAGCGAGCAGTTCACCGTGACCAGCTTCGTCGGCACCCCGGTGCGGTCCACGCCTTCACCGGTGTAGAAATTCTCCACCTGTCAAGCTCTGCAGAGAACACACGAGAGCAAAATTTTAGCGGATGCACATTAGTTTCAGGAGTTGAAAGATGAGAGATGTAACCGATCGAGGGCGATGTACGTACCTTGACGAGGACAGTGGGCTTGTGACGCCGGGCAGCGCCCCACACGACGAGGCAGACGAGCGTGAACACCAGGACCAGAACCGAGAACCAGAATGCGGCGACGCAGCCCCTGGAGATCTCTCCGTCATCGTCGTACTCGTCATCGTCCTCGTCTATCACGTCCACCTCGTGCCACCCCTTGCCGTGCGCGCGTGGCCGCTTCCGGGTAGCGGCCCTGCCGCCGCCGAATGGTGACCTGAGGAGTGTCCCGGAGAAGCGGCTGGCGGCGGAGGAGTGGTGCGACGGGGAGTCGAGCGGGCTGTTGTACACGGGGGTCGCCTGCATGGACGACGACTTGTCGCCGTCGTCCCGGGAGTCGCGCGACGGGCTCACGACGTAGTAGGCGGACGCCTTGGGCGACCGGGACGGCGACGTGGTCGCGAGGCTCGTCACGTCGGAGTCCGATGTCGTGTGCTTCATCGTCGCTAGATGACGAAAATCTGGTTCTCGCCGAAACTGGCCTGAAATGCTTGCAGAGAGGAATGAGAGTAAACACTCATCTGAAGATTGACAAGCAACTTTGGCGAGGAAGGAAAGGTGGGAAACGCTCATGGCATCAATCGCTATAATTGGGCAAAAATTGATTCAGGAGCGGACCGAAATTGTTTGGAAGCAAATTGAAAATCATAAATCAGTTCTTATTTTCACTCTTAAAAAAAAATCATAAATCAGCACAATTACATCAGCATATAACGAAAAAACAAACGTGGTTGAGTCTCTATATAAAGTATATACTATATACTCAGCTTCTACATTATTATTAACTTTTATTCCGCTAATTGAATATGCGCCAACTCAAACAGTTTTTGGTGCTCCTCTATCTTGGCCACGCTACAGAAACAGAAGATCAAAGAGAAGAGTGCTGCACTTTGCACCAAAATCGTCTCACCGGAGAATTTGTGTTGCCACGTGTAGGTCCAGCTAAGGGGTGTAGAAATGTGGCATTCCTGCCAAAATCTCATCACGAAACCGTTCGAGCAGGCAGGCACTGAATTTTCAGGCAAAATTCAGGAAGGGGTGAAAGAGAAAAAAAAAAACATCGGAGACACGGCAGCAGCAGCAGGGAAGGAATCGTCGATCAGGTCTATGGCAAGTAAGTGGATCGCAGCGAAGGAATCGTCGATCAGATCTTCCACCACGATCTCAGCCGCAATCAAATCACAGGATTGAGACGTACGGAGTATTTTTCGTAAGAAAAAACGAGACGCGGACAGGATCGACGATCTCATGATCTCACCTCTGACCGGGAGCGCGCTTCGACGATGCAGAAGAAATGGGCGAAACGAAGGAGATCAAATGCGCCCCTCCCGCGAGAAATCAGGCAAAGGGAATACTAATCCGTAAGAACGGATTGTGGCGGAGCACTCGCCTGTTCTTCGCCGCGTATACCCCACGTCGAACGGTACAAGCGGCGGCGCGCGAAAGCTGCAGCGCGGCAACGAGTGTCTGCGTGGGAAGGGAGACAGACGAGAACTCAGTGCTCGATCGGGCTCGTGCAGTCCCGCCTTGAAGCGACTGTCCCGCGGCCCGCTCCACCACGCAATGCGCGGGTCCTGACTGTTTCTCGTACTCCCTCCCTCCTGAGATACCGGTAGGATTAGGATCCGGCGTCAGTGAGGATAGTGCCAGATCCTAAAATGTGAAATGGGCAGTTCGGACTCACCATGGTGGGCAGATTTTTTTTCAACCGGGCTTCCACGGAGGCTTCCACCCCTTTCCATTAAAACGGGAATGTTCAGTTTACGTGTGAGAAAGAAGGAGGAACAGAGGGAACAAAGAAAGCGAGTTGGCGCAGGTACAGAAACCAGTGAGAAGTGCTCACCATCGAGCACCACCTGTGGGGCAAAAACCTGGTACCACGGGCGAACTCTAGTGTCAAACAAAAGCAACAGCCGAGCATATCATATCAGTTGATATGCCACCCTGTCTTGCGACAAAATCAAGGACAACCGAGCATACAACACACACTAACACAACCCAACAACTAGAAAGACTAAGACTACTACATCTTCAATTCTTCCAAATCCTGAAACCCACGACCAAGGACAATCCCCACAAGACGCCCTTCAACTGTCAGTTGATATGCCACCCTACCTTGCGACGAAATCAGCATGTCTATTGCCATGCGAACGAATAGATGGCGCCGTTTCCACCATCCTTTCAGCACCCAAATCCAGAAGCTTCTTGTCGTCGTCCTTGTGCAGACCTGACCAGTAAGAAACCAAAGCAGATGCATGATAAATGATTTCACAAGGTATTCTCAACTTATGATCCTCGAAGGTGACTTTACTTCTCGTTTTCTAAATGGCCCAGCAAATGGCAGCCGTCCCAACCATGAAGAGCATGTCACCGTTAGGAAGAAAGGAGTGAAACCAACCCAGAGCCTAACGGGTGTTATTAGGACAGTATGAGGTTCCCAAAGTGCTACACAAAGCACCCCACACGACCCAAGCGACAGAACAACAAAAGAACAAGTGATTAGCAGTCTCTACTTGTGAACAAAACGAACAAACAGGAGACCCGAGCCACTTCCTCTTTTTTCATATTATCCCTCGTCAACACCGCGTTTTGAAACAATTGCCACATGAAAATTTGATTTTCAAAGGAAGCTTCGCCCCCCCCTCCCCCCCAAATACAACTATAATTAGCACCCGAAACATTATTTTCCAACAGCTTATACACAAACTTAGTAGAAAAACACCGTTTGAGTTCAAAGACCAAGAGATTCTATCATTAGCCTCCCCCAAATTCAAAGATTTCACCAAATTTATGATCTCGTTCCATTGAGATAAAAGTACCCCTTGCAATCTCCTCCAACAGGGGGAGTTGAAATCCTGGGCAATAACATTTTTAATAGTGCAATTATGAGCTTGAGAGATATCAAAAAGTTCATGATATTTCTCACATAAAGGCAGAGCATTTGACCCAAACTTGTCTTTCCAAAGCCTACAAATATTTCCTTTTTGCGGAATAACTTTCCTACCCATAAGGTAAATGTCTCTAACCTTCATAATAGTTTCCCAGCAAGGGAAATCACCGCAACAAATCTTGATATCAGTAATAGGTTTTCCTTTCAAATACCGAGCAATCACAATAGATTGGCCAATTCCAGATTAATTCTCAAGTTTCCAAAGCCACTTACAAAGCAAGCTTATATTTTGCCTCCTCAAGCTCTTGATCCCCGAACCACCTTTGTTCTTAGATCTACAAACCCTGCCCCACTTCACCATATAATACCCTTTCTTCACTTTACTTCCATGCCAAAAGAAATTCCTCATATGTCCGTCTATTTTCTCAATGAAAGACTTGCTCAATAAAGTCATCAACATATGATACAAAGGAATCCCAGATAGGCTAGAGTCAACTAAAATTAGCCTCCCCCCAAGAAGAAGAACTTGCCAAGCATCAAGTTATTTTTTATAAAACGAGAATCGATGAAATCGCAGTATGAATTTTTTAAGGCTCTAAAACTCACAGGCATACCAAGATAATGAAGAGGCAAACATCAGATTTTCCACCCCAAAAGTGCCAGCATAAAGTCGGCAATATTATTATCCCCACGCACGAGGAAAATATCACTCTTAGAGTAATTTATTTTAAGATCTGACATAAGCTCGAACGTATACAGAAGCAACTTCATATTCAGAGCACTCTCGCAGCTATGATCGAGACAAATGACGGTGTCACCGGAGTATTGCAACACCGCAACCCCATGATTGATCAAGTCAAGTTCGATCTTTTGATGAGATGAAGATACGTCGATTATGGTCGAGTTCGACCTTGGCGATCCGACTACTACGCACATGTACGCAGCGCCAATGCAATCGCTAAACAAATCTCCGTGAGTTACCGATCCTGCGGAAGCACGATCAGCCTGACCTATTGGTCTAGTTCTACCTGCAATCGATGAACAAGTAAGAACCAATAATGCAATCGGAATTGCGGATGAAAGAAGAGCTATATTTAATGGCGGTATTCTGCGAGTGCGTAGTACAAGAGGTCTAGCCGACACTCGTGCCTATGGCGAAAACTAGCAATGACTGAGTTCTTTTTAACTAAACAAAATCCGAATCTAAACGAAGCCCTAGGACGATATTTATGGGGGAAAAGAGAAGAAATTCGTGCTCCCATGTGTGGGGCCACGAATTCTAGTCTATCTCACTTTTCCCTATCAATGCGGACTCTAAAAACTACCCATAAAGGGGTACGACGAAATTACATGGGTCTGGCCCAAAAATAAATGTGTCGCAGCACCATATAAGGCTATGGACGGATTTCTAAAATATCAATATGAATATTTCATCCAAATCTTCATTCATCTTTATGGTGGCCTCATGTCGCGGTCATCTCCATCCGTGGAATCATCCTCTCCATCACTAGCACTCATGTTGCCATCTCCCTCCACGAGCATGGTCCAATGCTTGGTCCATCATTTCTGAGAGTCACAAACACATTTGATTTAGGCAACGTCATATTCTCATGTATATTAGGAACATTTCGTAGAAACAAAAGTACTTGACAATTAAGTTGACGGGCACGATCTCTAGTCATAGGTCCTTGTATGTGCGTTGGTGTAGTGGTTGCGGTTGCATCCATAGTAGGGATGTCCTCATCATCCTCCCCTCCTTGAATTGATGTTGTCCTCGACGCTATCTCATCATTTTCTCCCAAATATGACTTCGAATCTGCAATGTTAAATATGAGACTAACCCCAAAATCTACAGGAAACTCAAATTTTTATGCATTATCATTGATCTTCTCTAACACCTTAAAAGGACCATCAGCACGTGGCATTAATTTAGACTAGCACAATTCAGGAAAACGGTCTTTGCTCAAATGCAACCAAACAAGATCTCCGGGTTCGAATACTATTTGCTTCCTTCCATTATCCCCATACATTTTATATTTAGCATCCATGCGTTCAATATTTTCTTTAACAGTGGCATGCAACTTTAAAAGCAAATCAGCACGTTGTGTAGCATCTAAATTATTGTGCACCGAAGATGGAAGGGGTAATAAATCAATAGGTGCACGAGGAATAAAACCATACACAATCTCAAAACGGCCTAATTTAGTAGTAGAATGCAGCGAACGATTATAATCAAATTCTATATGAGGCAAGCATTCTTCCCACTTTTTTAAAATTCTGTTTTAAAACAACCCTTAGCATAGTAGACAAGGTTCTATTAACTATTTCAGTTTGTCCATCAGTTTGGGGATGGCATGTAGTACTAAACAACAATTTAGTCCCCAACTTAGCCCATAAACATCTCCAAAAGTGGCTAAGAAATTTAGTGTCACAATCAGAAAATATAGTATTTGGCACACCATGCAAACGAACAATTTCACGAAAGAACAAATCAGCAACATGTGTAGCATCATCACTCTTGTGACAAGGAATAAAGTGTGTTATCTTAGAAAATCTATCCACAACAACAAAAATACTATCCCTCCCCTTCTGTGTGCGAGGCAATCCCAAAAGAAAGTTCATAGAAATATCCTCTCAGGACACACTAGGAACAGGAATAGGCATATATAAATCATGTGGATTTAAGCGTGACTTAGCTTTTTGACAAGTAGTGCAGCGGCCAACATATCTCAACGTAAGGTCTCATGTGTGGCCAGAAAAAGTGTGCAGAAAGTACATCCTCCGTCTTCTTCACTACAAAATGACCCATCAATCCTCCTCCATGCGCTTCCTGCAACAACAAAATACGCACGGAACTATGTGGAATGCATAACTTGTTAGCACGAGACACAAATCCATCATTTAGGAAAATGTTGTTCCATGTTCTACCTTCCTTACAATTCTGCAATACATATTTAAACTCAACATCATGCACATATTGTTCTTTAATAGTTTGCAATCCAAATATTTTAAAGTCAAGCTGAGATAACATGGTGTAACGTCGAGACAAAGCATCAGCAATAATGTTGTCTTTACCCTTTTTGTGTTTAATGACATAAGGAAAAGACTCAATAAACTCAACCCACTTAGCATGACGATGATTCAATTTTGCTTGACTACGAATATGCTTCAAAGATTCATGATCAGAATGTATAACAAATTCTTTAGGCCATAAATAATGTTGCCAAGTTTCTAAAGTCCGAACAAGAGCATACAATTCCTTATCATAAGTAGAATAGTTCAGACTAGGTCCACTCAACTTTTCACTAAAATATGCAACATGTTTTCCTTCTTGTAATAACACACCTCCTAATCCAATCCCACTAGCATCACATCTAATTTCAAAAGTTTTACTAAAATCAGGGGGTTGGAGCAAAGAAGCATGTGCTAACTTAACTTTCACGATCGTGAATGCTTCCTGTTGTGCATCAGCCCAAACAAAGGGCACATCCTTCTTCGTTAGTTCATTCAGCAGCGCCGCAATAGTACCAAAGTCCTTAACAAAGCGCCTATAGAACCAAGCAAGGCCAAGGAAACTCCTCACTTGGGTGACCATTTTAGGAGGCGGCCAACTCAAAATCGCCCCAATCTTGGCTGGATCCACTTCAATGCCCTGCGCAGTCACAACATAGCCAAGAAACACAACTCGATCAGTGCAAAAGGTGCACTTCTCAAGGTTACCAAATAAACGTGTGATGGCGGGTAAACACACACTCGTTGGAAGACCCCAAGTGTAAGGTATGAAGACTGCAGCGGCAAGTCTTCCCTCAGAAAGAAACCAAGGTTGAATCGACCACTAGGAGAAAGAAATCACTTCTGAAGGTTGATGCAGCTGATGTTGGCAGGGCGCACTACCGGTTCAGCAGCAACGTGGAATCTACACAACACAATCAAATTACTTTGCCCCAACGAAGCAGTGAGGTTGTCAATCTCACTGGTTTCGCTGAAACAAAGGATTAGATGTATAGTGTGGAAAGTAGTATTTGTTTGCAGTAATGAAAGAGAACAATAAAAACAGTAGGAAAATAGTGGTCACAGTGGTTGTATATCAGTGCAAAGAAATGGACCAGGGTCCACAGTTCACTAGAGGTGTCTCTCCAAATAGATAGATAACATGCTGGGTAAATAAATTACAGCTGGGCAATTGACAGATATAAAGGCAGCACCGTAGTGCATATGCATGACATGATGATTACTATGTGATTCATGCGGGCATTACAAAAATATACATTGACCGTTATTCAACTGCATCTATGACTAATAATCCACCCTCAGAGTGTCATCCGAGCAAACCTTGGGTATTAAGTTGCAAGCAACCGATAATTGTATTAAGCAAAGTGTGTAATGTAAACAATAACATCATCCTTAGACAAAGCATTGTTGTTTTCTCCCTAATGGCAACAACACACCCCCACCCTTTACGTTTCTGTCACTTGAGCGTGAGTAAAAAGGAGGCATGAACCCACTATCGAGCATAAATACTCCCTATTGGAATTAAAAGCATCTACTTGGCGAGAGCATCTACTAGTAACGGAGAGAATGCAAGATCATAAATAACATACACATGAAAAGAACATGATAGATTGATAATCATTGTACATAACATTCAATATTCATCGGATCCCAGCAAACACAACATGTAGCATTACAATAAGATAATCTTGATCATGTTAGGCAGCTCACAAGATCTAAACATGGGGCATAAAGAGGAGAGAACAACCATCTAGCTACTGCTATCGACCCATAGTCTAGGGATGAACTACTCACGCATCACTCCGGAGGCAGGCATGGTGATGAAGAGCCCTCCGGTGACAATTCTCCCTCCCGACAGGGTGCCAGGGAGAGCTCCAGAACCCTCCCGAACTAGGGTTGACGATGACGGCGGATGCGGATGTTTTTGCTGGAAAAGGCTCGTATCTCTAGAGTTAACCCTCCGAGAGGTATAAATAGGCGAGATGGCAACATCGTGGGAAGCCAGGGGGCCCACACCACCCCTGGGGGCGACCAGAGGGGGGAGGCGCCGCCTCATGGTGTGGGACCCCTGAGGCCCCCCTCCAGGTCTCCTCCGGACTCCGTGTGCGTGATGACTTTCTAAGACTTATGGGTTTTGTTTCGTCCAATTCCGAGAATATTTCCAGAACAACTTTTCTGAAACTAAAAACAGCATAAATCAGGAACTGGCTCTGTGGCATCTTGTCAATAGATTAGTCCTAGAAAATCCATAAAAATAACATAAAGTGTATAAGAAACATGTAGCATAAGGCACGGAAACAACATGGAACATCAGAAATTATGGATACATTTGAGACGTATCAACGTGCATCACTAAAAGCATCAAAAACAGCACGCCAATGAGTCACATGGTCCTCTAAAGATTTGTTGTATATCAATATATCATAAAAGTAGACCACCACAAAACATCCAATGAAAGCACATAAAACTTCATTCATTAATCTCATGAAAGTACTAGGAGCACTACTTAATCCGAAAGACATCACTAACCACTCATATAGACCAAATTTAGTTTTAAATGTTGTTTTCCATTCATCTCCTAATTTCATACGAATTTGGTGGTAACCACTACGTAAATCAACTTTAGATAACATGGTAGAACCACTCAATTCATCAAGCAGATCATCCAAACGTGGTATAGGGTGTCTATAACGAATAGTGATGTTATTAATAGCTCTACAATCAGTACACATGGGTGATGAAGCATCTTTCTTAGGTACCAATAATATAGGAACAACACATGGACTAAAATACTCGCGAATATAACCTTTGTCGAGTAGTTCGTGAATTTGTCGTTCTACCTTTTTAGTCTCCTCGGGATTGGTGCGGTAGGCTGCACGATTTGGAAGTGAAGCTCCCGGAATCAAATCAATTTGATGCTCTATTCCTCTAATGGGTGGCAGCCCCGGTGGCATGTCTTGGGGAAAAACATCCACATACTCCTGCAAAATGTTAGCAACAGCATGTGGCAAAGAGGGAGGCATGTCTTCATAAAAAACAATACCTCTTTACGAACAATTGCATAACAAACAGAACTATTCACATCCAATTCAGAAATATCAGATTTTGTAGCAAGTAAACTAGGATGTTTCAAACAGATTTCATTGGGTAGTTTAGAACCAGATTTATTCCAACTCTTATGTGGCATTACTTCATTAGCAACAATCTATTTCTCACTCTTTTGTTTCTCCTCATTTTTTGCTCTACTAGCTCTAGCAAGATCATCTCTTAAAATAGTTTCAGGAGTCATAGGTGTAAGACCAATTTTCTTTCCATTATGCACAAGAGTATATTGATTAGTTTTACCATTATGAACAGATTATTTAGCAAATTTCCATGGTCTACCAAGTAACAACGAAAAAGCTTGCATAGTAACAACATCACAATCAACAAAATCAGAATATGTCCCAATAGTAAAATGCACACGTGTAGTTCGTGTTACCTTAAGTCTACCTGTGTTGTTGAACCATTGAATGTGGTACGGGTGAGGATGTTGTCTGATGGATGCCTAGATGAGAGGCTGTTGTTCGTTGGAAGACCCCAAGTGTAGGGTGTGAAGAGTGCAGTGGCAAGTTTTCCCTCAGAAAGAAACCAAGGTTGAATCGACCAGTAGGAGAAAGAAATCACTTCCAAAAGTTGAAGCAGCTGATGTGGCAGGAAGCACTACCGGTTTAGAAGCAACGTGGAACCTACACAACACAATCAAATCACTTTTCCCCAACGAAGCAGTGAGGTTGTCAATCTCACCAGTTTTGCTGAAAATAAAGAGGTTAAATGTATGGTGTTGAAAACAGTACTTGTTTGCATTAGATGAAAAGAGAACAGTGGTGGCAGTAGGAAAACAGTATGAAAATAGTGATTGAAGTAGTTGTATTATCAGTATAGAGGAAATGGACCGGGATCCACAGTTCACTAGTGGTGTCTCTCCAAAACAGATAGATAGCATGTTGGGTAAACAAATTACAGCTGGGAAATTGACAGATAAAGGCTGCACCATAGTGTAGATGCAAGACATGATGATTACTATGTGATTCATGCGGGCATTACAACAATATTCATAGACCGTTATCCAACTGCATCTATGATTAATAATCGACCCTCAGAATGTCATCCGAGCAAACCTTGGGTATTAAGTTGCAAGCAACAGATAATCACAGTAAGCAAAGTGTGTAATGTAAACAATGTAAACATTATTGTTTTCTCCCTAATGGCAACAACACATCCCCCACCCATTTACGTTTTTGTCACTCGAGCATGAGTGAAAGGGAGGCATGAATCCATATCGAGCATAAATACTCCCTCTTGGAGTTGCAAGCATCTAGTTGGCCAGAGCATCTACTAGCAACGGAGAGCATGCAAGATCATAAATAACATACACATGAAAAGAACATGATAGATTGATAATCATTGGACATAGCATTCAATATTCATCGGATCCCAGCAAACACAACATGTAGCATTACAATAAGATGATCTTGATCATGTTAGAAAGCTCACAAGATCTAAACATGAGGCATAAAGAGGAGAGAACAACCATCTAGCTACTGCTATGGACCTGTAGTCCAAGGATGAACTACTCATGCATCACTCCGGAGGCAGGCATGGTGATGAAGAGCTCTTCGGTGATGATTCCCCCTCTCGGCAGGGTACCGGGGAGAGCTCTAGAACCCTCCCAAACTAGGGTTAACGATGATGGCGGCTGCGGATGTTTTTGGTGGAAAAGGCTCGGGTCCTTAGGATTAACCTCCCGAGAGGTATAAATAGGAGAGAGGGCAATGTCGGTGGGTGGCCAGGGGGCCCACACCACCTCTAGGCACGGCCTGTCACACCCCAGTTTTAGCACACATGTAACACATAAGGGAATCCAGTTTTGAGAGCCAACAAAAACTTTTTATGGCCCTTGTGTAATCCATCATGATGTATTGAGCTATGACTATCTATGCAAGCAAGTATTTTTGATTTAAAAGCCATTCACTAGTTTCTAATGTTTTTGATCATTTATGATTTATTTTCCATTTTAATAATCTTTGTTACCCTAACTCAAAACTCACGTGGCAATATTGAAAACAACTTATAATTAAATACTAAATCAAATGGAATCAAGAAAAAAAATTAACAAATGTGAAATCAAATGTTTTCCTTAAATTTTTCTAATAAAAACCAACTCTGAAAAACAAGCCAAGTAGGGGTTTTTCACCCTTGTTATTCATATGCTAGGAATTCACATTCTGTGTTTTTAAGGCATGGATGTGATCTTTAGTATATGAACTACAAATTGGTTAGCTCAGTTTGAAAAGTTGAATCACTGAAACATTCTTTTGCTTGATGTTTTTATGCTAAGAAAATAAGACAGAAAAGTTGATTTTTGCAAAACAGAGAAAAACTCCAATTAGCCCTTTTTCCACCTTGTTTTCACCAAGCATTTGATTTTCAAATTTAGTTTTCTTTGCTGTTTTTGAAAGTACATTTGTTGCTTAACAGAACCATGCTTGGAAAACAAACTTTGGAAATTATTTGAGGCCTGAAAACAAATCCAACATTCAGCTAACCATCACTGTAAAATCCGACACTTAGCCAAAATTCAGAAATTGAACTTAACTGAATTTTTTCAGCAGAACAGTGAAATGGTTCGATTTTCGAATGCACATATCTTTTTACTCACTCAATCTTTTTGTGCACGGTTTGGACCTTCTAGAAGCTGAGTCATCCCACCTCATTTTCTTTACCTTAGCCTGCAAGTGGATTGACCAGAGCGTGAGAGAGAGAGAGTTTCAGAGGGAGAAAAATGGGAGGGAGGGATGGGCTCTCTGATAGCCTCACCCTATCCCGAGCCACAGTGGCTCTCCTCCGCATTCCCGTGTGTTTGCACCATTTGCAAGTGGGCTTGACCCCCTCCTAGTGGCCATGGAAGCATCCAAGGGGCCAGGGTGACGTCGTGGTCGTGCCAGAGCGTGCACGGGCATGTCCCGCGGGCGCACGGCCACCCGAGCGTGCGCCACTGCCTTCCCCTCTATAAAAGCAACCCCCGTGCCCCTACCCCATTGCACCTCACTCCCCACCTCTCACTGTCACTTCCCACCTAGCTAGATAGCCCCGAGCTGCCCGCGATAGCTAGAATTGCCGAAATCTTGCCGCGGCCACCACGACAGGCAGAGGTGAAATACTCTCACCTCGGGCCACCGTTGCCCGCCTATCCACCCTAGATCTACTCCACACTCTCCGTAGACCAAGCTTGACCATTTTCCACGGCCTCTCGTTTGCAGAGACGCTGGGAACCTCGTCGGAGCCGCCGCGGAGCGCGTGCACGGTGCCGTCGACTGGAGCCATCCCGCGCCCTAGCTGCTGCACCCCTGCATTGCATCGACCTCACGCGACCTCCCTGACAACTTCCCCTTGGCCTGCAACCCCTCTAGGTGAGCCCTGGTTCGAATCTCGCCGCCGGTCTCCTGTGCGCTCGCCGGAGAGAAACAGAAGAGAGGGAGAGAGAGGAAGAACGGTTGTGCGTCGTAGATCTCCAGATCTACGGCCACGCTTAAACCTCAAACCGGTACGCTCGTTCCCGCGTGTTGCGGAAACGAGGCGGGCCGCCAGGCGCTGTTTGGCCGCGCCACCGTGCGTTGACCAGCTCACTGCCCTGTTTTATTTTCTTTTTGTAAATCTCCAGAAAACTGCTGTTTACTTTATTCAAAAATCAAAATGCTAAACTCAATAATAAAATGAGCAAAAATTACCAGAGATGCATGAACGAAATCTTGAACGTTGGCAACTGACAGAACTGGTTTTGGGTGAACTGAGAACGAATGATAAATGATGAACTGGGCACTATCTGTGAGAATGAAAATGGCATAACTTTTGAATGGAATGTCTAAAATGAGCAAACTAAAATTACTAGAGTACATCTTGACTATATCTACCAATAGTACTTGACCTCACCCCAAGGTGAGATACCATTTTGAAATGGTATCCATTTTGGTAAAGTACCAGTAGCATGTTCTGTGAATTTTAGGATTTATTTTAGAGCACCTTTTGATGTAAATCCAATTGTATCTGTTAGATATTACGTAGATCTATGTTATCCTAGAGTTGTGTATTTTTTATAGCTCTAGAATTAATTTAGCAACAGATCTAAAAAAATGCACTTTTCTGTTAGGAATAAAAAGAATAGATTTGTTTTGTAAATAATTGTTTGCTAGTGTCAATCTGTTTTATAGCATGTGTAAATGATGTGTTGAGTGTTCTTAAGTAGTTTACTCACAGAGATGCCATGTTAGAAGAATCCATGCATGTTTAGGATTTGTTTGGACATTAAAATAAGCATAGTAGTAATCCCTAGTTTATTTTCATTTAAAATTTGTAATGGAATGTTTGGCTAGATTTTTATCCTAGTTGTTAGAAGTATTTTCACTTGGATCCAGTACCATTTTGGTACTGGTTACTTCATGTTTTAGTCTCTGTAAGGTTCCTTTTATTTCCTTTAGAATGCATGTATAAGTTTAATATTATTTACTAGTGCTATTGTTTTCACTAGAGTGACTAGTAGCAATTTTTGCTATGAAATTATTGTGTGTCCACAAGATGGACCAGAGGCATAATACCTCTAAAATGACATGGAAAACCTAGTGGAACACCCACTGGTTCCATCTCATTTGGTTAAAAAATCAATTAGTTCAACCATAGTAGTTGTAGCAATATTAGTGATTAATATTATTTTGGATGCATGTTTGTGTGGGATTATTATAGAAGCTTGTATGTTATTTTTGTGAGTTCATTGCTTGCTGTATGTTATAGTTGAGTCAAGTTGTTGCTTGGTAAGGTTCTGATATGATGTCTTTCTTTCCTTTTACGACGATAGAAAATGACGAAGAGATAGTCGGGACGGGAGGATATTATTACCATACTTGTTGCGAGCAAGACCAAGATCCTCATTACCTCCAAGGCAAGCCATCCTTAAAGCTTGCTGTTATATTCCTACTTATCATTATGCATTAACTATTTCTGAAGTTTTCAAAAACATGATTACCAAAACTATTTTGTTGAGTGAATACTATTACTATTAATATATATAGAAAATATGCCCGTGCGTTGCAACGGAGAGAAAAAAATATGCCTCCCACACAACTACAACTGACTTAATAAGATCCTCAACCGTTGGACGAAATTTTTGGCAGAAGGACATCGTGTCACCTTTTTTTAGTAATCGAATAATTTATACATCGTGCACGACATTACTTAATAGAAATATAGGAGCCTTTTCCAATTATAATCAGATTGACCTTTATAGCAAAATTTAGATATATCTTGTGCAGCTCCTTTTGCTTCTCGTGGGCAATATTTAAACTCGACCTTCTCAATCGCCGTCGCCGTTGTCACACATTTTGCATAAATAGTTTCAGCTCCACTCCACTATGATTTTCTCATGCGTATGCATCCGTAACTTCCCATTGCTTCATGATTATCTGCTCGGCCTAGAGTATAAGTCGTAGCAATATGATTCATAAGGTGCAAGCTGAAGGTGACAGTAGGTGTGGCTCCAATTTTGTATATTAAAAAAACGACGCATCCACGTTAAGCTTGCCAAAACCTGATTCAGGTGTCTTCCATCTCCTCTATCTTGGTATGATAATCTGCATAGATGTTTTAGCATAGTTTGAAGTAATCGCTAGAATAAATAACTGAACAGATCGTGTCTCCTAATTTGCTGTATCTAAATCTTTTCTTAACACGTTGCTTGATTACCTATATCTAAAACCGAATGCATATAGTCTGACATAATTTTTTAATCACCTTCAAAGTGTATTTTACGTTCGTGAACTTTGTACCATTAGCGACAGCATGACTGTCTTCTGCAGTTTCTTCCCATGGGAACAATCACAATTTCAATGTGAAATAAATTTTGATATTCAAGTGCTCCCAGTTGACCATCTCTATTTCTAATCATGTGTGTGTAGTGTGTACGCATCAGCCTGTAGCATCTTGGAGCCGAGCACGAACATCATCTTAACCATTTGGGGTGCATCACACCAAACGAATCGCAAACAATCTCTTGAAGCTGAGGTGGAAAATCTGAAGCACGTAAAGTACCAGTACCAGCCCTTTCCAAACATGTGCAGGTGTAGATCAGATGAGTTTGCAATCAGTCAGTATAGTAGGGGGTTGCTCGTCTTCAGCTGTGTAGGGAGGTGTATCTTCTGAAACTTCATCAAATAGTCCTTGGAGATGGAATTGTAGTAGAGGAAGCAACAGCTACATGCCTACAGGCGATGGAAGCAACCGCTTGAATTTGACAACTCGTGGAAAAATCTATCGAAGCACGGAGTGACAAAGAGGCATCTGGAGCCGTTCGTGGGTGGTCAAGGTTCAGGCGGGTTCAGGCGGGTTCAGGCGGACATAGTGACGGGCTGACGGCGTCCGCCATAGCCGTCCACATATGTTTCCTCCGCCAACCTTTCTGCATCCGGGGGCGCACAATCGCGATGATGGCCAGCCCCGAGATTGTGGTCTTCTCTCAGACCAGCTTCATGATGTGGGTTACCTGGTACTCGGCCACCTCGTCGTCGAGCGCGGCCTGGAGTCTTCGTGTCGCGGCCGAGAGCGGGTCGGCACCGAGCCTGGAGAGCCCAGCGAGGCGAGCGCCGAGTCGTCTCGCTGGACAATGAGGGCGGGGACGTCGTGCGGGCGGCCTGTCGGAGGAAGGGGACAAGATGGAGGACCGGTCTGGACGCGCGGCTCCGGACAGAGATACCAGATGAGGCAGATTTCGGGCTGGGCACACGAAGCCAGCATGAGGCTGAGAGCGGATTTGTGGCTCTCGGCGTCCAAGCGGCGGCGGGAGGAGTATGACGGCTGAGCCAATCGTCCAGCAAGCTGTCGGACGGCGATGGAGTTCAGCACACACGTTTCCTCTTTTAGATCGAAACTGGACGGCCCAAGTAGGAAGAGGTAGAGAGGTGCCTGGAGACTCAGGAAATTTCGTTCAGGGTGGGTAGGCGGAAGCTAGCCGGAAGAATCGGAGAAGGCGGATGGGGATAGAAGCGGCGGGTTGGAGGAGACGCAGTTTTTTCTTTTTCTTACCTATGAATCATTTTGTGGCAAAACGGTGGTAGTATGTGGTTTGGTGGGAGGGCAAATCGGTAAATTCTTGTTGGACGAAAATTTTGACAGAAACCTTAATGCTTTTATTAGTAGGTATAGATATATATTATATATCACCTGCCATTAGTCAACTTGGTGTTACCAAGCCCTTAGCCACCATAAGGTATGTGAATACCGTCTAAGAAAATAATCTTGAGTCCCTAAGTGGACACCTCTAAAATGTGCTTTTGCAAAACAAAGATGGTTCCATGAGAAGTCCATGGTGGAAAGGCGGGACCTTGTTCACCGGGGAATCTGAGAAGATGTTTTCAAATGTTTTCCAAAAGGCACATAACCTAGTCTTCGCTGGACAACCAAGATGTACTGCCACTCTACCCCTATATGGGTATGGGGCCTATCTAGATGCTTGAACTTGTTAGTGTGTGTTTCGTTCCAAGATGCTATAGAGAGGATGATTCTCTGAACCTAAGTGTCGCCGGGAGGGAGAAAGGGGACATACACAGTGAGGGATTAAGTTCTCCTCCGGAAGCGACAGCTGGGCCTCCTGACTAGGCAGGGAGGGACCTGATGCCGGGGAGACTACCCCACCGGAAGGGAGGAACTTATACTGAGTTTGGTGTCAGAGTGGACAGTTAGGATCAATTCTCTGGTGCTTGCATATCGCTGTGTCGATCCATGGGTGGTCCATGACAGAGTTTTGGATCTAGTGGAATGTGTACCACCTCTGCAGAGTAAAACTATTCAGAATAGCCGAGCCCTCGGATATGGGCAGTTGAAAGGCCATGTAGCTAGTATTGTGCTGATTTTTCAAAAGATGTTTTCAAACAGAAGGCTTGTACCTGAGAGGTACCGATGAAGTTTTGGACATGTTGTTCCAAGAAGTTTTGCAAAGAAAAACTTCCTTTTATAAAACAAGTTTATAAAACCTCTTGTACATGCGATATCTACAAGAGAAAGAAAACTATACTATTTTCTTCTGAAGTATCTTCTTCAACGAAGATACAGATTAATATGACTGCAACTATGGTGTCATCTTATATGAACATCATTGGTAGTGAGCCCTATTTATGGCCTACCTATCCACCATATAAGCATGATGCATTTGTAAGTGTATAAAGGATGACTTGCTGAGTACATTCAAAAGTACTCATATGGTTTCGCCCCTGGCTATTTACTTGGCCAGACTATGAGGACGTACCGCCTGAGGAGGAATACGAGGAGGGTTGCTTTTCCGACCACTACGCGAACTAGGCCCGGCTCCCGGTCAGCAGCCTGTTGGTGATAGCGTGACATGGGCTACCTACGTTTGTTTTCCGCTGTGTTAGTTTGTTGTAAGACTTTGTCTGTCCTGCGTGGCAGTAAATAAAGACTTGGTCATGTGACCATTGGCTTGTAAGACTGCTTTTATTCGTGTAATGGATAATGTACCTGTGTACCACTTTCGTATGTTGTTCACGACTTATTTGCCTGGGATCGTGAATGTATGCATATGAGGGGTTCTGGACCTTCCGGTTTGGGGCCTCTACAAAGTTGGTATTAGAGCTATCCTGACCCTAGGAGCCCTTAGTTAGCATGGACGTCAACTAGTACTATATATATACTAATATACTTAAGTTACAAAGCTTTAAAGATTCTTATACCCATCTTCCCTATTTTCTCAAACTATACTTACATTAAGTTACATCATGTTCGACTTTAAAATTTTGCACACTTGGGAACTAACTCAACCTTACTTAAAATTTTGTGTAGATGGATGTCGTTTACACGGAGGCTTGCCAGTTAGGACTGGCCAGGGACTTCCCTTTCTGCTTCGAGCGACGACTCGTTGCGATGACCGAGCTGCTTGACCGTCCCGTTCCCGAGCTTCGGGGAGGGATGATCACTGGGTCCCCCATAGAGGGGGAATGGTTGGTGGAGTGTGTGATACTCCCTCCACTGACTACTCCTACTGCGGAGGCGTTCTTCTTCGCCACCGTCGAGCACTCCTAGCAGGAGGGAGCGGTGCGCGTGATCCAGGAGGCCATAGCGCGCCTGGCTCACTTACGAGACTACCGTTTCGTAGGGACTGCCTACGAGTACCTCGGGAGGAGGGACGAGACCGGCACACCTATGGCTGTGTCTCAGGATGTTGCAGGTCTTGGTGCACACCAGGACGACATGGAGATCCTGCTCTACCGCACCCAGCGTCGTCTCGACGATATGGGTATCTTGCAGGGCACCACCGCCTCTGAGTGCCGTCTTCTCTGTACCCATCTGGGGAAGACGATGCTCGATCTAGAGACCGCTAATGCGCGATCCCGTGCCTTGGAGAGGCAGTTACGGACCACCCACCGGGCCCGTGACCGTCTCAACACCAAGGTAGGATCCCTTCAGGAGGCGAACGCAACCCTGCATGACCTCCTGAAGACCGCTAGAGAGGAGTTGGCCACTCGAGACTCCACTCTCGAGGGATTAGAGGAGGAGAACTCCGAGATCCGCAGGGAGAACGAGGACCTCCTCGTTGATGACGATGTTATGTCCGATGCAGAGGGCATGGACATGAGCGAGCAGAGCCTGCAGGAGGACGACGACTCCGTTGAGGAGGAGGACCCAGAGGAGATCCTCTTCGACATCGACAGCGCTTAGGCTAGTCGTAGTACCTCCTAGTTATGGAGTAGTGCCAGTTAGATGTACGCCGACCCTATAAGGCGAATCCCTCCGGTGTAGCTCTGAGGAGCGTAGTTGTGGTAGATGTATGTTGGTGTGTTGTGCTATGTAAGAACTCGATGCTATTAGTATGATGTAGTCTGTATGTTTCATGAGCTTGATGAATCGTCTCAACCCTTGAAGAACAAACCATTAAACCCAAATTAAATCATCCATCATATTTCACTAAAATTAACAAAACACTCCTTTAAGTGGCTGGAATTTTTAACATCTTAACAACATTATGTCTTGCTGCATAGTCTTACACATGTCTCAATAAACAGCATGCCGTCGCGTCGGGAACCACCACCACCACCCCCGCCGTTAATGGAGGCATTTCTAGCACTTCTGATGGAGGACCGCCAGGCCGCTAGAGCCGAGAGTGCTGCCACAATTGCTGCCCTGCAGCAGTTGGCCGCTGCCAGCGCCAACCACAATAACAACCATGGCGATGACAACGGTAATGGCGGGCGATCGAAGCTGAAGGTGTTTCAG
The DNA here is from genome assembly GCA_028641055.1 of Alopecurus myosuroides. Classification (NCBI taxonomy): domain Eukaryota; kingdom Viridiplantae; phylum Streptophyta; class Magnoliopsida; order Poales; family Poaceae; genus Alopecurus; species Alopecurus myosuroides. The sequence goes on along the minus strand of CM054058.1, from coordinate 392,375,400 downwards.
CAGACAAACCCTCCGGTGTTCACAAAGATCGTGGAACCACTTGACGCTGACGACTGGCTTCGCACCATCGCCAACGATCTGAAAGTGGCGGGAGTCGACGAGAATGACAAGGTTCTCTTTGCTACCCATTTTCTTGCTGGGCCAGCGAGGACTTGGTGGGAGACCACCTGCGACACCGTCGCTCCTGACTATGTGTTCACCTGGGAGGACTTCTCTGCCCGTTTCCGCAAGTATCACATCCTTCAGGGGGTGATGAGCATCATGAAGGACAAGTTCCTGAAGCTGAAGCAGGGAGGAATGTCTGTGTCCAAATACTGGGAAGAGTTTACTCTGTTAGCCCGGTATGCACCAGATGAGGTCAATACTGAAGCCAAGAAGAAGGAAAGATTCCTGAATGGGTTGCACGATGAGTTGCAGTGTACCCTCGTGGTCATTCCATTTGCGGATCTGGAGTCACTCGCGGATGCCGCGATGATGATGCAGCACACGAGACAGAACGTCTTTGGAAACAGGAAGAGGAAGATGCAGTTCCAAGGAGGATCAAGTGCACCCAAAAACCGCCCTACCCCATATACCAGGCCACCACCCCACAGGGCGCCTACTTTTGCGCCAAAGAACCACCATAACAACCACAACCACAACCACAACAACAGCCACAACAACCACCATAACAACAACAACAACCGTGGGTCTTATGCACCCAAGCCTGGAGGCAATGGGAATGGGAATGGACACAAACCCAACCATGATGCCAAGCCAAACCAGAACACCAAACCCAGTGTAAACTGCTTCACCTGTGGCAAGGAAGGACACTATGCACGGGAGTGCCCAACCAAGATCACTCCACCAGCTCAGAACAATGCTACCAAGATGACACATTCCCCAGGGCCCAAGAGGCAGAATGTGACCAGAGGACACTTGAATCACGTCACTGCTGAGGAGGTTCAGGACACGCCAGAGATGGTGATGGGTACGTTTCCTGTCAACTCCGTACCTGCTGAAGTATTGTTTGATTCGGGTGCATCGCATTCCTTCGTTACCTTGCCATTTGTTGAAAAGAGTGGGATGAAACCCTCCGTCATGCAAAATCCTATGTTAGTACAAATACCCGGAGCAAGCACAAAGACCAACCGTGTTTGCAAAGAAGTACCCGTGGACATACAAGGGAAAACCTTTCATGCCAACCTCATAGTACTGGGATCCCAAGGTATAGAAGTAGTACTAGGCATGAATTGGATGACCAAGTATAGTGGTGTGATTGACTGCACCAGAAAGTCCATATCATTGACTGCCAGTGATGGGGAAAGAGTTGCCTTTGCCGCAACCAAGTCAAAGCTAGAGAGCCACTGCCACACTGGTATAGCCACACCTGCACTTGAGGAAGTTCCGGTAGTATGTGAATACCCGGATGTGTTTCCTGATGAATTACCCGGTATGCCGCCTGATCGGGATATCGAGTTTGTGATTGAGTTGATACCCGGTACTGGCCCCATAGCACAGAAACCTTACTGGATGAACCCGAAGGAGCTTGATGAGTTGAAGAAGCAGCTGGATGACATGTTAAGGAAAGGTCTGATTCGCCCTAGTGCATCACCATGGGGATCACCTGTCATTTTTGTGGACAAGCGGGACGGTTCCTCACGTCTATGTGTGGATTACCGTAAGTTGAATGATGTCACCATCAAGAACAAATACCCGCTGCCCAAAATTGAAGACCTGTTTGACCAGCTAAATGGGGCAAGAATTTTCTCAAAGATCGATCTTCGTACTGGTTACCATCAGTTGAAGGTTCGTGAGACCGATGTTCCAAAGACCGCCTTCACCACACGTTACGGGTTGTATGAGTACACCGTGATGTCTTTTGGTCTAACCAATGCCCCCGCCTACTTCATGAATCTTATGAATAAGGTTTTCATGGAATGCTTGGACAAGTTTGTCATGGTTTTTCATTGACGACATTCTTATTTACTCCAAGAGTGAAGAGGAACACGAAGAACATCTGAGAATTGTTCTCGAAACACTTCGACAGCATCAACTATATGCTAAGTTCAGTAAGTGCCAGTTTTGGTTGAAGGAAGTTGGATTTCTTGGACACGTAGTATCCGGAGGTGGAATCTCTGTTGACCCTGCTCTGGTTCAGTCTGTCGCTAATCGGGCTGCCCCGACAATCAGACTGGAGTCAGATCCTTTCTGGGATTAGCCGGATATTATCGCAAGTTTGTTCAAGGATTTTCCAGTATAGCCAGACCACTCACACAGTTGCTCAAGAAGGATAGCAAGTTCGTTTGGACGGACAAATGTGCTGAGAGTTTTCAAGAGCTGAAGAATCGACTGGTGACAGCCCCGGTACTCATTATGTCGGATGTCTCCAAGAGTTTCGATGTGTATTATGATGCTTCTAAGCTTGGACTTGGGAGTGTTCTCATGCAAGAAGGAAAGGTCATCTCATTCATCTCACGCCAGTTGAGACCTCATTGTTGGGAATATGCCCTAGAGGCAATCATGCATGATGTAATTCCCAATGTATTCATAAAGTTATTAAGTTGTGCTTGTTTTGAACATCTGATATATGTCATTGAATATGTGATTAGATTGTGGAACTATGTATTCATGTTGTTCATACTAGATTGTCCTTGGTCATTTAGGTTGTGCTGGACACACACCCTAGACTAATGTGAGTGTTGGCTGATGACACGGTTCCACTTGTCATGGGCATGGTGATGCCATTCCAACGTTCACGGACTTGGCTAAAGAGTTTAGCAAGTCGGACTGACCCCACATTGAGATGCAACGATCAAGTCGTCATTTGCATGTCTCAATCAATGTAATCCTTAGACCTGAGGTTGTCGCACAATCCGAGTTGTGGATCACCGACCTAGGTTCTGTTAAACGCTGCTCTATGACAAGGCAGTTATAAAGGTAGAGTTCGGGTCGAATGAGAAACAAGCTGCGTGATGTGCATAATCAAGATGGGATTTTGCCCCTCCGAATGGAGAGATATTCTCTGGGCCCTCTCGAGTGATATGATTCAGGAAGCATGGCCATGCGCGACTCATTTAAATGTTAACTGTGTCTGTTGACTAAGAGTTAGTCAGATGAATCACATATCACGGATCGAGAAGAGAGTCGAACTATTTAAGGGATGACGATAAATCGCCTATAGTTCGACAAGGTATATCGTGAGGCAAAAGGGACTAAGATGAATATCACATTGAAAGGTATGTCGTCATGACTCAATGGGACTTGGGAGTCAGCACGTTCTTCTAGGAGCCGCTACCGATTGATCGATTCAGAGTCGAACTCCAATCGTGTCCAAGTCGCCATGAGCATGCAGGGTCGCACACTTAAGAGCGGGAGCAAATGTATTGGTCGGGTTGGACCCGAACCGTAATTGGACTGGTTTTGTGAGTCGGACTCACAGAGGGAATGGGCCACAAGTGTTGTGAAGCCCACTACCATTCGCTATATAAAGAGGGGCGCAGGTTGCCCAGCGGGCACGTTAGTCCACTCCCATGCGTTGGGAACCCTAGCCCCACTCAGTCCAGCCGTCGCACCAGACCTAGCAGTCTGCCGTCAGAGCTCCTCCTCGTACGTGTGGATACCGGCAGAGGTGATGTACGTTCACCACTTCGATGTTCGTGGGATCGGATCGGCTAGATCGGATCATGGACTGCACTGCCCCGACGCGCTTCATCGATAATCCGCAACCGCGCATCTAGTGGTAATCATCGTGGCCTTCTACCTCGGCTAGATCTTGGAAGTACCGCGTAGGAAAAAGTTTTGTTTATCTCTACGCGTTCCAACACTCATGAGATGAATTATCCTACTCATGACTTAGAGCTTGCTGCTGTTGTGCATGCTCTCAAATCATGGCGACATTTCCTTATCGGAAAAAGGTGTGAAATCTATACATATCATAAGAGTTTGAAGTATAACTTCACACAGAGTGAACTCAATATGAGGCAACGTCGTTGGATAGAGCTCAAGGACTATGATCTTAGTATCCACTACCACCCTGGAAAGGCGAATGTTGTTGCGGACGCTCTTAGTCGAGAGCCGGTCTCTCTGAATTCCAGGATCCAGATCAGACAACCGGAGTTGTGGAAAGAACTTGACCAGCTTGGTATCGAGGTGGTCAGCTATGGCATGTTGGAAGCCATGGACGTTCAACCAACCCTAGTTGATCAAATCAAGGAAGCTCAGAAGGTCCAGAAGAGCATTGGGGGTATTAAAACCCGCATGGAGAAGGAAGAAGTTGCCGGTTTTACCATTGATTCCGATGGAGTCTTATGGTATAAAGAACGCATTTGTGTTCCGGCTAAATCTGAGTTGAAGCAAACCATCATGACTGAGGCTCATGACACTTTATACTCTATTCACCCTGGAGGAACCAAAATGTATCAAGATTTTAAGGAGAAGTTTTGGTGGCACGGAATGAAGCGAGATATTGCCTCGTTTATAGCCAAGTGCCATATTTGTCAGCAAGTGAAGGCTGGACATCAGCGTCCCGCTGGTTTGTTGCAGCCATTGCAAGTACTTGTTTGGAAATGGGATGAAGTTGGGATGGACTTCATTAATGGACTGCCACGGTCCAGTCGAGGAAATGATTCGATATGGATAGTCGTTGATAGGCTCACCAAAGTTGCACACTTTATACCTGTCAAGACCACATATCATGGAGACCAGCTTGCTGATCTCTACATTTCTCGGATAGTCAGCCTACATGGAGTTCCCAGCAGGATTGTGTTAGATCGAGGATCACAGTTCACTTCTCGATTCTCGAAAAAGTTACACGAAGCCTTGGGAACCAAACTAGCCTTTAGCACAGCCTACCATCCGCAGACTGATGGACAGACAGAATGTGTGAACCAAATCTTGGAAGACATGCTTCGTGCCTATGTTTTGTCCTATGGAGTTAAGTGGGAAGACTGCCTGCCATTCGCACAGTTTTCCTACAATAATAGCTATCAGTCAAGCCTGCAGATGGCACCTTTTGAAGCACTGTATGGACGGAAATGCCGTACCCCTCTGAACTAGACTGAAACAGGAGACAGTCAGATCTTTGGAGTTGATACTCTGAAGGCTGCACAAGAGCAAGTGCATTTAATCCGTGACCGTCTTAAAGCCGCACAATCACACCAGAATAATTATGCGGACACTAAGCGTCGCGATGTCTCTTTCACTATCGGAGATTTCGTGTACCTTCATGTTACGCCACTCAAAGGGATGCAGCGTTTTCATGTCAAGGGAAAGGTCACGCCCCAATATATTGGCCCGTTTAAAATCCTAGCCCGTCGTGGAGAGGTATCTTATCAGCTGGAGCTACCTGAAGAGTTGTCAGCCTTTCACGATGTTTTTCACGTGTCATTGCTCCGGAAGTGTCTTCAGGTACCTGAGCAGAATCTCACTTACGAAGACATTGACTTCAAGACCATTGACCTCAACGATGATTTGACCTACCGTGATCGACCCCTGCGGGTACTTGAGGAGAATATTTGTGCTACCAGGAGAAATGCTTTCAAGTTCCTTAAGATTCAGTGGACGAATCATTCTGAGGAGGAAGCAACCTGGGAGCATGAAGATTATATCAGGAAGGAGTTCCCTCGTTTCCTCAAAGACTAACCCCGCGAATCTCGGGACGAGATTCTTTTAAGGGGGGGAGGTCTGTCACACCCCAGTTTTAGAACACATGTAACACATAAGGGAATCCAATTTTATGAGCCAACAAAAACTTTTTATGGCCCTTGTGTAATCCATCATGATGTATTGAACTATGACTATCTATGCAAGCAAGTATTTTTTTATTTAAAAGCCATTCACTTGTTTCTAATGTTTTTGATCATTTATGATTTATTTTCTATTTTAATAATCTTTGTTACCCTAACTCAAACTCATGTGGCAATGTTGAAACCAACTTATAATTGAATACTAAATCAAATGGAATCAAGAAAACAAATTAAAAAATGTGAAATCAAATGTTTTCCTTAAATTTGTCTAATAAAAACCAACTCTGAAAAACAAGCCAAGTAGGGGTTTTCACCCTTGTTATTCAAATGCTAGGAATTCACATTTTGTGTTTTTAAGGCATGGATGTGATCTTTAGTATATGAACTACAAATTGGTTAGCTCAGTTTGAAAATTTGAATCACAGAAACATTCTTTTGCTTGATGTTTTTATGCTAAGAAAATAAGACAGAAAAGTTGATTTTTGCGAAACAGAGAAAAACTCCAATTAGCCCTTTTTCCACCTTGTTTTCACCAAGCATTTGATTTTCAAAATTAGTTTTCTTTGCTGTTTTGGAAAGTACATTTGTTGCTTAACAGAACCATGCTTTGAGAACAAACTTTAGAAATTATTTGAGGCCTGAAAACAAATCCAACATTCAGCTAACCATCACTGTAAAATCCAACACTTAGCCAAAATTCAGAAACTGAACTTAACTGAATTTTTTCAGCAGAACAGTGAAATGGTTCGATTTTCGAATGCACATATCTTTTTACTCACTCAATCTTTTTGTGCACGGTTTGGACCTTCTAGAAGCTGAGTCATCCCACCCCATTTTCTTTACCTTAGCCTGCAAGTGGATTGACCAGAGCGTAAGAGAGAGAGAGCTCCAGAGGGAGAAAACGGGAGGGAGGGATGGGCTCTCTGACAGCCTCACCCTATCCCGAGCCACAGTGGCTCTCCTCCGTGTTCCCGTGTGTTTGCACCGTTTGCAAGTGGGCTTGACCCCCTCCTAGTGGCCATGGAAGCATCCAAGGGGCCAGGGTGACGTCGTGGCCGTGCCAGAGCGTGCACGGGCATGTCCCGCGGGCGCACGGCCACCCGAGCGTGCGCCACTGCCTTCCCCTCTATAAAAGCAACCCCCGAGCCCCTATCCCATTGCACCTCACTCCCCACCTCTCACTGTCACTCCCCACCTAGCTAGATAGCCCCGAGCTGCCCGCGATAGCTAGAATCGCCGGAATCTTGCCGCGGCCACCGCGACAGGCAGAGGTGAAATACTCTCACCTCGGGCCACCATAGCCCTCCTATCCACCCTAGATCTACTCCACACTCTCCGTAGACCAAGCTTGACTGTTTTCCACGGCCTCTCGTTTGCAGAGACGTCGGGAACCTCGTCGGAGCCGCCGCGGAGCGCGTGCACGGTGCCGTCGACTGGAGCCATCCCGCGCCCTAGCTGCTGGACCCCTGCACTGCATCAACCTCACGCGACCTCCCCGACAACTTCCCCTTGGCCTGCAACCCCTCTAGGTGAGCCCTGGTTCGAATCTCGCCGCCGGTCTCCCGTGCGCTCGCCGGAGAGAAACAGAAGAGAGGGAGAGAGAGGAAGAACGGCTGTGCGCTGTAGATCTCCAGATCTACGGCCACGCTTAAACCTCGAACCGGTACGCTCGTTCCCGCGCGTTGCGGAAGCGAGGCGGGCCGCCAGGCGCAGTTGGGCCGCACCACCGTGCGTTGACCAGCCCACTGCCCTGTTTTATTTTCTTTTTGTAAATCTCCAGAAAACTGTTGTTTACTTTATTCGAAAATGAAAATGCTAAACTCAATAATAAAATGAGCAAAAATTACCATAGATGCATGAACGAAATCTTGAACGTTGGCAACTGACAGAACTGGTTTTGGGTGAACTGAGAACGAATGATAAATGATGAACTGGGCACTGTCTGTGAGAATTAAAATGGCATAACTTTTGAATGGAATGTTTAAAATGAGCAAACTAAAATTCCTAGAGTAGATCTTGACTAGATCTACCATTAGGACTTGACCTCACCCCAAAGGTGAGCTACCATTTTGTAATGGTATCCATTTTGGTAAAGTACCAGTAGCATGTTCTGTGAATTTTAGGATTTATTTTAGAGCACCTTTTGATGTGAATCCAATTGGATCTGTTAGATATTAGGTATATCTATGTTATCCTAGAGTTGTGTAATTTTAGAGATCTAGAATTAATTTGGCAACAGATCTAAGAAAATGCACTTTTCTGTTAGGAATAAAAGGAATAGATTTGTTTTGTAAATAATTGTTTGCTAGTGTCAATCTGTTTTCTAGCATGTGTAAATGATGTGTTGAGTGTTCTTAAGTAGTTTACTCACAGAGATGCCATGTTAGAAGAATCCATGCATGTTTAGGATTTGTTTGGACATTAAAATAAGCATAGTAGTAATCCCTAGTTTATTTTCATTTAAAATTTGTAATGGAATGTTTGGCTAGATTTTTATCCTAGTTGTTAGAAGTATTTTCACTTGGATCCAGTACCATTTTGGTACTGGTTACTTCATGTTTTAGTCTCTGTAAGGTTCCTTTTATTTCCTTTAGAATGCATGTATAAGTTTAATATTATTTACTAGTGCTATTGTTTTCACTTGAGTGACTAGTAGCAATTTTTGCTATGAAATTATTGTGTGTCCACAAGATGGACCAGAGGCATAATACCTCTAAAATGACATGGAAAACCTAGTGGAACACCCACTGGTTCCATCTCATTTGGTTGAAAAATCAATTAGTTCAACCATAGTAGTTGTAGCAATATTAGTGATTAATATTATTTTTGATGCATGTTTGTGTGGGATTATTATAGAAGCTTGTATGTTATTTCTGTGAGTTCATTGCTTGCTGTATGTTATAGTTGAGTCAAGTTGTTGCTTGGTAAGGTTCTGATAGGATGTCTTTCTTTCCTTTTACGACGATAGAAAACGACGAAGAGATAGTCGGGACGGGAGGATATTATTACCATACTTGTTGCGAGCAAGACCAAGATCCTCATTACCTCCAAGGCAAGCCATCCTTAAAGCTTGCTGTTATATTCCTACTTATCATTATGCATTAACTATTTCTGAAGTTTTCAAAAACATGATTACCAAAACTATTTTGTTGAGTGAATACTATTACTATTAATATATATATATATATATTATATATCACCTGCCATTAGTCAACTTGGTGTTACCGAGCCCTTAGCCACCATAAGGTATGTGAATACCGTCTAAGAAAATAATCTTGAGTCCCTAAGTGGACACCTCTAAAATGTGCTTTTGCAAAACAAAGATGGTTCCATGAGAAGTCCACGGTGGAAAGGCGGGACCTTGTTCACAGGGGAATCTGAGAAGATGTTTTCAAATGTTTTCCAAAAGGCACATAACCTAGTCTTCGCTGGACAACCAAGATGTACTGTCACTCTACCCCTATATGGGTATGTGGCCTATCTAGATGTTTGAACTTGTTAGTGTGTGTTTCATTCCAAGATGCTATAGAGAGGATGATTCTCTGAACCGAAGTGTCGCCAGGAGGGAGAAACGGGACATACACAGTGAGGGATTAAGTTCTCCTCCGGAAGCGACAGCTGGGCCTCCTGACTAGGCAGGGAGGGACCTAATGCCGGGGAGACAACCCACCTGAAGGGATGACCATATACTAGCTTGTGTCAGAGTAGACAGTTAGGATCAATTCTCTGGTGCTTGCATATCGCTGTGTCGATCCATGGGTGGTCCATGGCAGAGTTTTGGATCTAGTGGAATGTGTACCACCTCTGCAGAGTAAAACTATTCAGAATAGCCGAGCCCTCGGATATGGGCAGTTGAAAGGCCATGTAGCTAGTACTGTGCTGAGTTTTCAAAAGATGTTTTCAAACAGAAGGCTATTACCTGAGAGGTACCGATGAAGTTTTGGACATGTTGTTCCAAGAAGTTTTGCAAATAAAAACTTCCTTTTATAAAACAAGTTTATAAAACCTCTTGTACATGCGATATCTACAAGAGAAAGAAAACTATACTATTTTCTTCTGAAGTATCTTCTTCAACGAAGATACAGATTAATATGACTGCAACTATGGTGTCATCTTATATGAACATCATTGGTAGTGAGCCCTATTTATGGCCTACCTATCCACCATATAAGCATGATGCATTTGTAAGTGTATAAAGGATGACTTGCTGAGTACATTCAAAAGTACTCATATGGTTTCGCCCCTAGCTATTTACTTGGCCAGACTATGAGGCGGTACTGCCTGAGGAGGAATACGAGGAGGGTTGCTTTTCCGACGACTACGCAAACTAGGCCCGGCTCCCGGTCAGCAGCCTGTTGGTGATAGCGTGACATGGGCTACCTACGTTTGTTTTCCGCTGTGTTAGTTTGTTGTAAGACTTTGTCTGCCCTGCGTGGCAGTAAATAAAGACTTGGTCATGTGACCATTGGCTTGTAAGACTGCTTTTATTCGTGTAATGGATAATGTACCTGTGTACCACTTTTGTATGTTGTTCACGACTGATTTGCCTGGGATCGTGAATGTATGCATATGAGGGGTTCTGGACCTTCCAGTTTGGGGCCTCTACACGTCCAGAGGGGGGTGAGCCGCCCTATGGTGTGGGGCCCATGTGGCCCTCCTCCGGGTCCCCTCCAGACTCCGTGTGCGCGACAGATTTCTAAGACTTCTGGGCTTCGAATCGTCCAATTCCTAGAATATTTCCAGAACAACTTTTCTAAAACTAAAAATAGCAGAAAACAGGAATTGGCTCTATGGCATCTTGTCAATAGGTTAGTCCCAGAAAATCGATAAAAAGGCATAAAGTGTAAAGGAAACATGTAGCATATAGTATGAAAACAACATGGAACATCAGAAATTATGGATAAGTTTCTGACGTATCACTGTCGTGTAGGTAGAGAAATCTTCTCCACCATCTGAATGCTAGCCAAGTTGTTGCAGCTCCCACCATCAATGATGATCCGAATAGCACGCTCCTTCACAACACCGCGTGTGTGAAATAAATTATGGCGCTGGTCTTGTTCGGCTTTACTCAGTTGCACACTCAAGGCACGCTGTGCAACGAGGCTCGGATATGCATTAGTAGCTTCGGCGCCCATCACCTCTATGTCCTCGTTAGACTTTGCAGTATCATTGCATTGTCCAGAAATAAGTGCCAATGTATCTTCATCATAATCACTCGCAGAATCATACTCGCCATCTTCTCGCACGATCATCACGCACTTGGTAGTGCACTCGCGCTCGAAGTGTCCATAACCCCAACAACGACGATATTGGACATCCTTGGTTTTACCCGTGGATGCCACCGAAGATGTGCTACGCGAAGGGACTGTGGAAGGTGGTGGAGGCGTGGTAGATGGCCCTCTAGTAGGTGGCACGCTGAACTTGCTCGTGGTAGGTGCAGCACCACGAGTGGCCGAATCTGATGATCGTGGTATCCATGGTGAAACATGACCTACAGAATAATTAGGTCTTGTCTGTAGTTGATGATCCTGCACTTCATGTTCCGCTTTGCAAGCAAGATGAAATAAACGAGTGATAGTATTGTACTCCTTATATTCTAAAATAGTTTGAATCTCTCTATTCAACCCACCCAAAAATTGTGCAAACATAGCTTCATTATCCTCAACAATACCACAACGACTCATACTGATACGTCATAAACGTATCCTTAATTTCTGATGTTCCATGTTGTTTTCATGCCATATGCTACATGTTTTCCTTACACTTTATGCCTTTTTTATCGATTTCCTGGTACTAACCTATTGACAAGATGCCACGGAGCCAGTTCATGTTTTCTGCTGTTTTTAGTTTCAGAAAAGTTGTTCTAGAAATATTATCGGAATTGGAAAATTCGAAACCCGGAAGTCTTAGAATTCCTGAAGGTTCCACGGAGTCCCGAAGAGGCCCGGGGGCGCCATAGGGGGGCACACCATAGGGCGGCGTCTCCCACCTGGCCGCGCCATGGGGTGGTGTGGGCCCCTCAGGCGCCCACCGCAATCGCCATTTTGCCTATTTATTCCCCCTGATGCGTGAAACCTAAAGAAGATACCACTTTTCCACAAAAAACACCCAGGGCCGTTGTCATCTTCAACCCGAGATCGGGAGGGTTTTGGAGTTCTCCCCGGCACTCTGCCAGAAGGGGAAATCATCATCAGAGGGCTCTACATCACCATGCCCGCCTCTGGGGTGATGTGTGAGTAGTTCATCCTTGGACTACGGGTCCATAGCAGTACCTAAATGGTTGTTCTCTCCTCTTTATGCCTCATGTTTAGAACTCGTGAGTTGCCCTACATGATCGAGATCATCTTATTGTAATGCTACATATTGTGTTTGCTCGAATCCGATGATTATTGAATGCTATGTCTCTTGATTATCAATCTATCATGGTGTCTTCATGTGTATGTTATTTATGATCTTGCATGCTCTCTGTTGTTAGTAGATTCTCTGTCCAAATAGATGCTAGTAACTCCAAGAGGGAGTATTTATGCTCGATAGTGGGTTCATGCCTCCTTTGCGTCTGTGCTCGAGTGACAGAAACGTGACGGATCGAGGATGTGTTGTTGCCATTAGGGAGAAAACAACGATGTTTACATTACACACTTTGCTTACTGCGATTATCTGTTGCTTGCAACTGAATAACCATGGTTTGTTCGGATGATATTCTGAGAGTGGATTATTAGTCATAGATGCAGCTGAGTAACGTTCTATTTATCTTGTTGTAATGCCCGCATGAATCACATAGAAATCATCATGTCATGCATGTTTCATTATCTATCAATTGCACAGCTGTAATTTGTTCATCACACATGTTATCTATCTTTTATGGAGAGACACCACTAGTGAACTGTGGACCCCGGTCCATTTTCTCGTACTGATAATACAACCACTGCAATTACTGTTTTCACACCGCTACTGATGTTTTCACATTGTTCTCATACAGTTTTCCACACCATACATTTAACATCTTTGTTATCAGCAAAACCGGTGAGATTGACAACCTCACTGCTTCGTTGGGGCAAAGTGAATTGATTGTGTTGTGTAGGTTTGACGTTGCTGCTGAACCGATAGTGCGCACTGCTACATCAACTGCATCAACCTTCAGAAGTTGCTTGTCCTCTTACTGGTCGATTCAACCTTGGTTTTTTTCTGAGGGAAAACTTGTTGCTACACTCTTCACACCTTGCGCTTGGGTTCTCCCAACGAGCATGTGTCTACACTCCATCACATACCAGTTTGCAATTCTTGATAATATTCTTGTACGGATTTTTTGCCTTGTTGTAGACGAGTGAGTTTCTGTAGCATTTCTCGCTGATAATAAGAAGTTACAAAACGAGTACGCATAACATGTTTCAAGGTATCCCAAGTGTTAGGAATATTATCATGATTAATTCTACAATATTCAGACCACCAAGCTGAAGCAAAACCAGTAAATTCACATGTGGCGGCACAAACACGTCTATCCTCAGGATAATTTAAACATGCAAAACGTTGTTCCACTTCTAATTCCCAGGTTAGATAAGCATCGGGATTATATCTACCCTCAAGAGGTGGAATATTTAATTTCAGTTTAGCCACATGTTCATCGTCGCATACCTGAGACTAATGGAGGTTGTTACGTGGATGAACACGGGGACGACCACGAGGATGTACAGGAAGGTCTCCCTCCGTCTTGTAACCGGTGTCCTCCTCCTCCGCTCCCACAATGGCATTAGCAGCCGCAGCGGATGCGGCCGATGGATGTGGCTCCTCAACGCGGACACGATGTGCCCGTCCAACCTCGTTTCCCTGCAACACAGGGGCGGGTATGCGAGGTGGCTGCAACCCCGGTAGCAAGCGCTCAAACTTTCCAGATAAATCTGCCAAGCCTTTGGTGACACTCTCGAAGTTGGTGGTGAAGGTGCCCTCCAATTCAGCGATTTTCCCCATAGCACTTCCAACCTGCGTCTCCATGTCCTGGGCATGAGTGGACACCAACTTCTCAAAGTTCTCGTACAGCTCTTTATTCTTCATGGTGTTCACCGCGTCATCCGCCATGTTTTGTGCACAACAAGAAATAATATATTGTCCTACGAATTACTAAAATTTGGTGGAAATCACGCAATTCGTCAAGCAAAATACAAAGCTTTTACAAATTCTTTACCAAGCAATAGAGCGTCACGGCAACCACAAGAATCAGCACCTAAAGATTAGACAAACCGATTACCAGGTTAGGCACAATGCACGGAGTAGAAATCTGTGGAGCTTTGGGAGGCTTATATATAGTAGGAAGGATTAGCAATAATCAATTCAGGAATGCACGTTGAATAAACGCTCAAAGACGGTACTTATGTTGGTCCTAGGCTAGACCGTATTAGAGACGTGAGCCTAAAACACCAACGAAGTCACGACGGTGCAACAACAAGCAACAATGAACTATGCACATGAGCTCTCTCTCACTCACTCTTTTTTTTTGCTCAATATACGGTGCAAACTGACAAAAAAATACTATGAACACAACGGTCACAAACTGCTCCCCGAAGGCTAAAAACAGGATAGCCTCGAAAAAATCTGTCCAAATTTTTCGGAAATTCTGGATAGTGCTCCGAAAAGCGCGCTCGGGGCGAAAAAAATTTACTACAATTGCGAGTGTCTCAAAACGCTCACGACAACCTAAAAATAGTATAGCCCCGAAATTTTTTCAGACGAACTCCCAGACTTTTTTTTCGACTTCTGCTCTCCGAAGTTGAACCCGATACGAACTTTACTTACAGAGGAGACATGGAACTACAAAGTGAAACGAAATAGAATAGCAAAACCCTAATCCGAATAGGAAGTATGTCGCGGCAGGGATGTAAGCGCGGGTGGTATATGCGGTGAAGCGGAGGGCGGCGGGTATATGGATGGTGGTGGATATATGGATGGTAGCGGCAGAAGTTTGGTGGATGACGGCGGTGATCTGCAAGCGTGCAAGTCTATGCGGCGGCGGCGATGACTATATGTGAACATAACTCGAAACTCTACCGGAACTATATGCTAAGACCGCCACCTCGACACGACGATGCAGATGAAAACTCAACAATGCAATACACTGAAAAGAAAATGCGACAGGCACAGACTGATTGTAACACAGGATGATCTAACCCTAAATATTTTTGCCTTTTTTGTGGACTGTAGGTATGAAGATGCAATCTAATCTATGAAAACAGTAAAATCTCACCGATCAAACTGAAATCCGATACCACTTGATAGGGCAAAGGTAGTCTGATCTTTCGATGAGATGAAGATACGTCGATTATAGTGGAGTTCGACCTTGACGAGCCGACTACTACGCACACGTACACAGCGCCAATGCAATCGCTAAACGAATCTTTGTGAGTTACCGATCCTGCGGAAGCACGATGAGCCTGACCTATTGGTCTAGTTCTACCTGCAATCGAGGAACAAATAAGAACCAATAATGCAATCTGAATTGCGGATGAAAGAAGAGCTTTATTGAATGGCAGGTTTTGCAAGTGCGTAGTACAAGAGTTCTAGCCGACACTCGTGCATATGGTGAAAACTAGCAATGGCTGAGTTATTTTTAACTAAACAAAATCCGAGTCTAAACGAAGCCCTAGGGGCGGTATTTATGGGGGAAAGAGGGGAAATTCATGCTCCCATGGGCGGGGTCACGAATTCTAGTCTATCTCTCTTTTCCCTATCAATATGAACTCTAAAAACTACCCATAAAGGGGTATGACAAAATTACATGGGCCTGGCCCAAAAATAAAGGTGTCGCAACACCATATAAGGCTATGGACGAATTTCTAAAATATCAATATGAATATTTCGCCCAAGTCTTTATTCATCTTTATGGTGGCCTCACGTCGCGGTCATCTCCATCCGTGGAATCATCCTCTCCATCACTAGCACTTGCTGCCATCTCCCTCCATGAGCATGGTACAATGCTTGTCCTTCTCATCCATGTTTGGTCCATCATTCCTGAGAGTCATAAACACATTTGATTTAGGCAGCGTCATATTCTCATGTATATTAGGAACATCTCGTAGAAACAAAAGTACCTGACAATTAAGTTAACGGGCACGAGCTCTAGTCATAGGTCCTTATATGTGCGGTGGTGTAGTGGCTCCGGTTGCAAAAATAGTAGCGATGTCTTCATCACCATGCCCACCACCGAACCATTTTTCTGAGCATTATAAATCATCTTTGTCAAGCACTCGGCAGCCATATTAAATAATGTTGGGGAAAGGGGATCTCCTTTCCTCACTCCCTTATAACTCTTGAAATAAGGCCCGTTTATATTGTTGGTCTTAACCGAGACCGTTCCATTAAACAAGATTTGTCTAGTCCAACCACACCACTTATCACAAAAACCTTGTGCCATATGACAAACAATTAGGAATTCCCAATTGATTTTATCGTAGGATTTTTCGAAATCTAATTTCAGAACCACACTCACTTGCTTCTTAACATGGCAATAGTGCATTAACTTATCCGCTAAGGGTTCCAACCGAAGTGTAAGCACCTTAGTGATCAACGTATAGATGCACCGCAAAAGACAAATTGGCTTGTACTGAGTAATCTTATCAGCCTCAGCCACCTTAGGTAATAAGGTTATGACACCATAGTTAAGTCTTTGCACATCTAGGTTCCCACAATAAAAGCCATCAAAAAGACGAACCACATCCACACCAACTATGTCCCAACAAAACTAATATAACTCAATAGGAATCTGATATGGACCAGGGGATCTATTAGCATCCATGAAAAAAAAGAGCATTCTTAATCTCCTCAACCAAAAAGGTTTACATAATCTGTCATTATCTTGATAGTTTAACCTCTCGCTACTCTCAAACATATTATCCCCAATAGAACACAAATTCCTAGGAGCAGTACCGAAAAGGTCTTTGTAAAAAGAGGTACGTGCACCAACAAATTATCAATACCCTCGATATTAACCTCCCCATCTTTAAGAGAAACCATACTATTTATGCACTTCCTCCCATTAGGCACCCTTTGAAAATAGGCAGTATTTTAATCTCCCTCCAGCAACCACATCTGATGCGATTTCTGAAACCACATCAACTCCTGATCCGCATATAAAGCATGCAGGTCCTTAAAATTTTCATTCTTTCTAAGAAACATCTCAGAAGACAAGAGATTTCCTTCCTCATAATTTTCCAAGGAAACCAACTCCTCTTTTAGCTCATTTTTTTCTTTTTCTATTATTTCCAAAAATATTTGCCCCCCATCCTTTGAAAAACTTTTTAAACCTCTTCAATTTAATATTTAGAATATCAATAGGATCAGTACTAAAAACAGGCTTGCTCTAAATATCTTAACTAAAGGGAGGAAGTCCTCATTTTTAAGCCAAGACAAATCAAAACTAAATTCTCTCACAGTTTTTACTGGGGAACACTATCTCCCGAGTCAGGCGACAAGGGATTATGATCCAAGATTTCTTTAGACATCTTTTTAACCATGACTAGAGGAAACAAAGACTCCCACTCCAGAGACATGAGCACCCTATCCAACTTTTCCATAGTAGGACACACATGGTTATTAGACCAAGTATAAAATCTCAAACCAGAGACATGAATGATAGAATTGAATAGACCTGACCATTGGTTAGGAATGAAATGGTTATTCCCCCCCCCCCCCAGTGCCTCAGCACATTAAAATCCCCCCTCCCAACAATATAAGGCACATGCATCCCATGACAAAACTCAGATAACCCGGTCAAAAAAATCAAGCTTCATATTACCATTAGCCGCTCCATACACCACACTAAGCCCCCAATTACACTTCTTCTTTGTGTCCCACGGAAATAAACTGTAACACGAATCTCCCAGCCTTAAAGGCACTCGCATCCAAGGTTTCACTCTTAATACCACAAAGGATTCCCCTTGACCTACCAATAGAAGGAGTCCATTTCCAAAAGTATTTATCACAAGGATCCAACCATCTAAGGAAACTCAACGTATAGTTTCTTTTTAATTCTCTCTTGAATGCCAATAAAGTCAAGAGCAAGATCAAAAAGCATATTAGCCACATACAAAGGATCCCCTTTCTTACCCACACCTCTAATATTCATAAAGCAACCTAACATGAATATTTATCAGTTTTCTTTCTGTTTCTAGCAACTCTACTAGGAGGCAAAGTAGAGTTACTAGCATCTCCCACAAATTTATTTTCACTTCTAGTAACATGTTTCGACACCACCACAAATTTTTTACTCTGATACTTCCTTTTCTTTTTACTTTCCACAAGCGTAAAGGACTCATCTACCCCACCAGATAGGTCCACCCATTCCATACGTAAAGGAGTTGATTAACCTAAATTAGTTTCAATGAACAAAGGAGCAACAGTAATAGAAGAATTTCCAATTTTCTCACCTAGGTTATTTCTAGCTTTTCATCTCCCTAACCAAATTAATAGCAGTGAAGTCATTATCGGGAATATTCAAACCCACTTTAGAAGCTCTCACCATAATTTCATGATCAGCCAACACAACAAAAGAATTAGATGTAGGAGGGGAATCGGTATTACCTTCTAAATTGCGCTTGCGAGAGACATTTGCAACTTTGTCCATGATATTCACATTTGCGTGGCGCTAGTTCTCAGACTTGGCCGATGTTCCTCGAGTTGAAGAGGATCATTAGCCGGTTGAAACACCTCCTGTTCAAGAGATCCCGGTGATTGCACCAGATAATTAGGAGATCCCACCAAAGGAGAGCCAAATTACACAGACACACCAGTAACTGAGAATCAGAGGAGGCCACACAGAATTATCGAGCAAATGAGGAGGGAAGTTACCAAAAGCAATCATCTTCCCAGCTCCTGCGGAGACTCACTCCCATTCTGACTTTGCATCATAGAGCATGGGACTAGCCACTTATTCATAGGAACAGATTCCAGCCCTATAGCACTCTCATTTTCCCGAGCTAATTTGTCAATGAAGAGTTCTGGGTCATCAATATTGTCCTCCGTGGAGTCTTCCTCCTCAGTCACCACATTAGACTCCAAAAGGCATGCCCTGGTGTTCCCAGTCGGATTTGCTACCAAAAGCTTGATCTTCTGAATTGTCCTAAGCAACCGAAGCTAGGGAAACGTTTCTCTGCCTCTTAGAAGAAGGGGCACCATAGGAATGGTCAACAATAACAGAACTGGACAGTTTAGGAGGACCACCCACCACCACTTTATCAATTTCATAGAAGAAAAATAGAATTTGTAACCCAAACATCCCTCAGCAGAAGCAACCATCTCCTCCAAGTTCCTACAACCAATCAGAACTCACACAAATTCAGGTTTATGCAGAGTACTTCCATCAAGCTGCAAGGAAACCCCAACCAAAGACCCCACATAGTAAACATTGCCTCAATTCTCTTGTCCAATGGGATATTACTTATTTTCACCCAAGCCTTCTGAAGAGCAGCTTTAGCACCTATAGAGGCAGTCCAAGCAGACAATTTCAGAGTGCCTTCCTTAGTTTTCATCCTCATTATCCCGCTATAGTACAGAGCACTTTCCACCTCTTTGGCACTCGGCAGGTGCATGGTGAACTGGCTAGGCCCAATCGATCTTGCAGTACACCTCCATCCATCACCAAAGAAGGCATTGAACTCCAGTTCTATCTCTCTAGCAGTAACCACCCCCCCTCCATAACAGAAATCACAACACTACTCGCCCTCTCTTTGATCTATTTCGCAGCCCTGTCATCGGGTAGGAAGAAAAGGCCCTGCCTAGGTTTCCGGAAACCACACATCGAAGCCGCATACTCCCAAGGAAAAATGATTTTGCAAATCGAAGCAATATGACCCAATTTACTACATCTCTCACAACGAATAGTAGGGCATTTTGCAGCAATGTGGCCAGGCATATTACAATTCAGACAGGGAACCTGGTTACGCACAGCGATTGGAGCTTTGTAATGCTGCACCTGCCCCGCAGCTCCAGGCATCGGCTTGTTGACGTCTTGACGTTTCTTCCCTGCATTGGCGGCAGCATCCCACCTCTCAGACCCCGATCCTGAACCGGTGCCCGTGTTCGAGGGTCCTTGCGGCAGGTCTTCACGATTCCAGTACTAGACATTGCTGCGGCTCTGATCTGCCTGCTCTTGGCCTCGATTCGGACCGCGTCCGTGCTGGAACCGACCACCACCGCGATCTCCCATCGATCTCGAAGGAGAGCACAACTCGGGCGAAGGAACAACCCGATTTGGGGACGTGACGGCATGCGAATAAGACCTAGGATCCCCCGCAACTTTTCCTCTCCACCACCCAAAGGATTCGTGACTCTCACTCGAAGGAGGAACCCTAGATGCGCTCCAAAAGTGACCCAGGAGCGAGTCTAGGTCGAGAAGAGGAGACATACGGTATTTTAAATATTAGTTAAATACATATAGAGTTTCACTAAAATAAATCTAGATCGTTAGTGTATATGTTGTATTAGATGATAACGACCATATTATCACGACACTACCTTGAGCCCGCCATCGAACGCCCCACCTCGCTCCGGATCCGGGACGCTATTGGCCTCGCTCACTGTACCTCCTGAGCTTGCCCCGAAGCCCACAACAAGCCCTGTGTCGTGTTGGGCCCGACCCCAGAATTCCCGAGGAGGGAGAAATCGGTGGGATGACACGTCTACGGTGGCAGATAACGGGAGGTGGGGACGGGAGGGCATGGTCACGTTTCCACTCCTGCTCCGAGGCACCTGGCTAATGAGACCGGAAAGGACTGAGCAAACCATAGTGGGCAGATGATCGGGTAGAGTTACGCAATGCTGTTTCTGGGCGTTTACTGCTCGAGCACTCAAATGATCGTTCGATGATATTACATTGTTACTGCAGTCCTCGGTGTCCTTGTGGGTGCCATCCCAGGAACTACTTTTTCTTGAGAAAAGACATCTCAAATACGATCTGGGCAAAGTCGAGCAACTGTGTGCATAGCAGCAATTCTTCGACCAAGAAAATGGCAATCCGAACAATGAAGATACTTATTATTTCATTAATCAACAGGTCCCCCACACAGTTTTCCCACAACGACAGATCTCAACACACACACGAAATTCGAGAAAGGGACTTGATATACAACCAACTCTGCCCACCACGCTGACGATCAGACGACAGGAGTCAGCAGCGGCTTCTTCAGGACATGCGCCTCCAGGTTGCCGAGCACCAGGTCCGCCATCGCCTTGCGCGTCTCATGTGTCCCGCTCCCCACATGTGGCACCAGGACGACGTTGTCGAGCGTGAAGAGCGCCTCGGGCACATTCGGCTCGTCCTCAAACACGTCGAGGCCTGCCCCGCCGAGACGGCCCTCGACGAGCGCAGAGACGAGCTCGGGCTCGTCGACATGGGGGCCGCGCCCGATGTTGATGAGCACACCCTTGGGACCCAGCGCCTCGATCACCTCGCGGTTCACAATGTGGCGGGTCTGCTCATTCAGTGGGCAAGCCACCACGAGGATGTCGCTGTTTGCTGCCAATTCAACCACGCTAGGGTAATAGGTGTAATTTGGGTATTCTTTCTTTGATCTCTGGTAGTAGTTCACTGGGCAATCGAAAGCCTCCACCCTTGTGGCAACAGCAAGCCCTATCCTGCCCAGCCCAATGATGCCCACTCTCTTGCCACTGAACTGCAAAAGTATATGCAAATAACTATAAGAAATTAAGCAAAACATGTTTGTTCTTTTTATGTCAAGAACATGGAAAGTGTGTTACAGGAAAGAAAGCTCCCAAAACGAAATGGCAAGGCTGTATACTTCGACAACATAAAAAAAAGTAGGAGTGGCAATAACCGAACATAGACAGATGCAAATATCTCCATAAATATGAAACTGTTAAATTTTTTGGAACTGATACTCTTATTTATCATGGTAGATTGTATACCAGCCATCATATGATGTCTTACAGAAATAACAACATGCTGTGATGGTGCTTCGTAGATCAACTAGACTAGCAAACTCAGAGTTTGGAGTACAGAATGAGGATGCTCTGCACATCCCCGAGTACCAGCAACAATCAAGCGACTGGAGTGAGTAAGGGCTTGTTCAAAGCATGTGCCTCTAAATTCTTTAGAACCAGATCAGCCATTGCCATGCATGTTTCTTCTGTATCACTTCCTACATGAGGGACCAAAACAACGTTATCTAAACCAAGAAGTTGCTCTGGAACAAAGGGCTCGTGTTCAAACACGTCAAGGCCTGCTGCTCCCAAGCGTTTCTCAACAAGAGCAGACACAAGCTCAGGTTCATCCACGTGTGCTCCACGGCCAATGTTTATGAGCGCGCCCTCTGGTCCTAATGCATCGATGACTTCACGACTAACAATGTGACGGGTCTCTGCGTTAAGCGAACATGCTACAATAAGCACGTCACAATTGGCTGCCAGGTCAACAACATTTGCAAAGAACCTGTAGTTTGGAAATGGCTTCTGTGATCTCGAATGATAACTGATTGAGCAATCAAATGCTTCAGCTCTTTTTGCTACAGCTAAGCCTATCCTGCCGAGCCCAAGAATAGCAACTCTTTTACCACTGAACTGCAGAAAAATAACGAGAGCCGATTATTTCGTGAATCTACTCATCCGATTACGTGCACCCCAAATTCTATATCCACCATCAAAAGCTAAACCAGCATCCTCAACTACATGCTTTTATTGGAAAATCATTATGCTGATACAGTCATTAAATCAGTAGCAGAACAATCTTGCTAGGTACATTTATCCTAGAGATAGGTGCACCTGAACATGCTACCCTGAGCTTCAGCATGGATTTTTGTCGTGATTCGTGCTAGTATATAGGTTGCAATAGTGTGCAACTGAGAAAAAAATGTTCAGGCAGCAGAAATATTTGTTCACACAGTGCAAATTTTAACTAAATCTCAGTCCACTCAGATCTAGTCACTCCCAAGCCAAATTTCAGGAAGATAACCAACGACGCGCCAAAATAGCTGTCACGGCCCAATGAAATTCAACTATTTCTCCTTTTCACCTCTCATGGATTTTGCTCGCCGATATATCCTATGCATTGCATTATTTTGCCTTTCATGTAGCCATTTTCTCTGAAAGGCCCACTCTGTGTTCTCTAGCTAATCCTCAATCAAGCTATCGCCATAATCGTTTTGACTGACCCGAAGTAGACACCCAAGTGTCCAAAAATTTGCAATTGGCCTATGCCAAAGATACCAAAGCGTACAGTACTATGAAGCGAGGTTTGAAATAGCCAATTATTCAATCATTTCTCTTAGAAAGGGCAATATGCAGCACTAGCCAGTAGGTTACTGAACTGAAGAACATAAACGGAAGCAGGGCGTCGGAAACAAACCAACCCGTGTGGTCAAAGTATAGTCGCCCTTGGCCTTCCACAAGCCGGCGCGCACATAGCGGTCGGCCTGCGGGATCTTCCGAAGTACGGCGATGGCGAGGCCGACCGCTAGGTCGGCGACGTCGTCAGTGAGGACGTCGGGAGTGTTGGTGACGCGGATCCCCCGCTGGCGGCACTTGGCTAGGTCGACGCGGTCGATTCCAACGGAGAAGGAAGCTACGATCTCGAGGGAAGGCAGGGCGTCGATGAGCGCCGAATCGGCGTTGTGGCCGGAGCTGCCAACGACGGCGCGGATGGAGGAGGCGTTGGAGCGGAGGAAGTCGGCGCGGGCGTCGGGCGGGGAGTTCCAGAGGCGGATGAGGCGGAAGCGGCGGTCGAGCTCCTGCTCCAGGTAGGCGTTCATGGGGTGCAGCAGCAGCACGCCGAGGGACTCCATCGTCATCGCCATCGCCGCCGCGAACACCCAGAGCGGCAGGTTGGGAGGTGTGATGGCTACGAGGAGGAAGCGCCTGGTCCACGTGTTAAGTAGTACTGGTGGGGACACGGTCACGCCGTAGGTTTTTTTTTTTTTTTTGAGCTTAGGTCACGCCGTAGTTTTTTTTTTTTTTTTTTTGAGGGAAGTGGTAGCGTTAATTCGCAGTGGGCCGCAAGTTGCCCACGAGCCGGGGAAGAGGCTGGAATCACGGAAAATAATTATATGGGACCTGGTCTACAAATCTAGCCCGTGGACCAACTTCACCAATTGACACGTGGCTAGAAAGTAGTTTAGATCTGAAAATAGATAACCGGATTTTGTTTTTCCTCTATTTTCTAGCCACGTGTCAATTGTTGGAGTTGGTCCACGGGTCTAAATTTGTAGACCAGGTCTCATATAATTATTTTCCTGGAATCACAGCCTGCTCCTTTTCCGTGCTTATTAAGTCAACGATCGGTCTGCTCGCGGGAGCTCCTATTTGACGCTTCAGGCGTCAAAACACGCGTCCACGCTAAAATTCGCAGGCGCTCACTTCCTTAGCGCTAATTTTTTTTTTTTTTGGTTCGTTGCTGGTTCAGGATAAAACTGCCCTCAGGTTTTTCCTAGCAAGTTTAAAATATTTGGTGAAATCAAAAAGGATTCCGAATTTTTAAAATGGTAAAAAAATAAAAGTGTCTCGAATTAAAAAAAACTTGAATTTGAAATGGTTTACGAATTTGAGAAAATATGCATGAACCATTTTCAAAATTTGAACATGTTTAAACTTTGAAAAAAAAAATAAACCTAAAAATAAAAAAGATACAGGGAAACAGAAAAAACCGCAAAACCGAAAAAGGGGCCCCAAAACAATAAAACCGGAAAAAAAATCTGACAAGAAGGTTCTAGAATCTTTCCAAAACCAAGAAAAACGGAACCTGAGATCCTCTACATGCCTGCTCGCCATGCCCTCTCTCTTTGATTTGGGGTAGTCATGTGGCTAATCTTATGATGTTTACAATTCCTGCAAACAGCTTAGTTGACAAAGAGGGTCTTATTTGGCACTCATTGATGAGTAAGCTAGTAATTTAAATGTGTGCGGTATTTATGAAATCTACTTATTTACATGTGGAATCTCTAACATATTGACAAAACTAGTAATCAACATATTAGGACCGGACCTAGCCTAGCCTCTGGCTGCTTTCATGACAATAGATGAGCCATCCTTGATCACAATCCCAGCTAGACCCCTAGAAAAATTCCTGCGGCTACAGCACCGATCCATCTACATATTACATTTCAGTTTTCACGCGCAAGCATACAGCTTGAATCAACCATGTAGTTCAAAATTTTCCACGTAGGTTGTCTAAATTTAGTCAAACAGGCTGCATTCCACTGCCAAAACAAATCCACCAGGGGTAGGTTGTTTCTTAAGAGACTGCTACAGATCACAACCTAAGCTTCTGCGTATGCCTTCCAGCAACCAGTGCAACCTCAATTGTAAGGTTCACATGGTATAAAAGAAAGAATCTGATAGATTTCAACTATTTCTCCTTTTCACCTCTCCTAGATTTTGCTCTCCTTATTATCCTATAAATTGATTATTTTTTTTCCCTTTCATGTACTAGTCATTTTCTCTAAATGGTCCACTCCTCTGTCGTCTAATTAATCCTCAATCAAGTTATCGCCATGTTCGTTGACTGAACCAAAGTAGACACTGACCCAAGTGTATAAGAAATGCAATTGGCATAGGCCAATGTTGCCAAAGTTTTTAGTAGCCAGTTAATCAAGCCTTACTCTACGAAAAATGTACTCCCTCCGATCCATATTAATAGGTGCTGAAGTGGATGTATCTAGCAATAAAACATGTCTAGATACATCCACTTCAACACCTATTAATATGGATCGGAGGGAGTAGTAATATGCAGCACTGGCCACTATGTTACTGAAGCGAAGCACATAAACGGGGAAGCAGGGCATCGGAAACAAACGAACCCGTGTGGTCAATGTGTAGTCTCCCTTGGCCTTCCACAAGCCGGCGCGCACATAGCGGTCGGCCTGCGGGATCCTCCTCAGCGCGGCGATTGCAAGGCCGACGGCGAGGTCGGCGACGTCGTCGGTGAGGACGTCGGGGGTGTTGGTGACGCGGATCCCGCGCTCGCGGCACTTGGCCAGGTCGACGCGGTCGATCCCCACGGAGAAGGACGCGACGATCTCGAGGGACGGGAGGGCGTCGATGAGCGCCGCATCGGCGTTGTAGCCGGCGTTGCCGACGACGGCGCGGATGGCGGAGGCGTTGGAGCGGAGGAAGTCGGCGCGGGCGTCGGGCGGGGAGTCCCAGAGGCGGATGAGGCGGAACCTCCGGTCGAGCTCCTGCTCCAGGTAGGCGTTCATGGGGTGCAGCAGCAGCACGCCGAGGGACTCCATCGCCATCGCCGCCGCGACCACCGAGAGCGAGCGGCAGGCTGCGCAGGGGTGTGGTGGGTGCGAGACGGAAGCGGCTGATCGTTGTGTGGTGGGTGGGCTAGTGAGCCCTCCACGTGGGTAAGTACTGGTGGGGAAATGCTCACGCCGGGTTTGGTAGCGCTGCGGGCCGCAAGTTGCCCACGAGCCGGGGAAGCCGGGCATCACGGCCTGCTCTTTTCTACTCGAAGCTGTCAGCCGGCTCACATGGAGAAGATCCGCGGTTTGAACTCAGTCTGCTCATCGCGTGGTACACGTGATACTAGGCAACCTCAAACCAAGAACTCGGTCTGCTCGCTATGCCCTTTCTCTGAATCGGGTCACGTCTGGTAATCATATGATCACTGTTGCAATTCTTGCAAACATATGTAATCGTTCATATTAATGTACTCCCTCCGTCCACTTTTATAAGGCTCACTTCTTACTATTGAATGCTAAGAAGTGAGCCTTATAAAAGTGGACGGAGGGAGTACTTAAAACAAGATAGAGTGAAAGGACTAGCTGATTCTTTGGAATGTATCATTGGTGATCTGCCTTTCAACTACATAGGTCTTCCTCTAACTATTTCTAAGCTAAAGATGGCTGATTTCATTCTCCTCATGATAGTATATGCTCTTTAATCCCTCCGATACATAAAAGGTGTCGCTCATTTTATACTAGGTTAGTATAAACTTTGTTAAGTGAGCGACACTTTTTACGGATAGGAGGGAGTACTAATTTATATAGGGTACGTTATGTATGGACTAGTCCTCCACGCGGTAAGTATTGGAGGGAAAATGATGACCATGTTTCTCCGAGAATTTGTCGAGATAACTAATGTGATCGCCTAGATGTCAGCTACTGGCTATGGACGTATCGTAGCATCTATGTCGCGTGATCATCTTACAAGGATCCTTCCCTTAGTTCTTCACTAAGAAGATCTGGAGTGCGCACTAGCCCAAGTGTACGATGTTCTCCTCGTTTGTCCTCCATGAGAGGATTATCGCTCCGGACGAGCTCACAAACATGCACGGACTGTCCTTTCACAAGGAAGGTGTGGATGCTATTGCACGAGTGGGTGGTAGATGATTTCCCTCCCGCCCTCGCGCTAGATGGCCACCCACTACCGAGTGTAGCCTATAAACTTTGTTTAGAAGCTCCTCCAAAATCTCGAGTGTCTTACCATGTATATTTAGGCCTCCAACTCTAAGTTATAGAGGATCCCCTATTAAAAAATTGTCTTGTTTCCCCTCTCTCTCCCTTCGAGCTTCTAACCCTACCACATCCACTCCCCTGTCGTCCGGACACCAACAATCGACTACGTAGGGCCTGGCGGCCCCGTTCCCAGTGTAGATCGTCTTTCCCTTACTCTCATACTTTTCCCGCCACCAACTGGTATAACATGCTCGCAGCCACCACTCTTCCGATTAAGGCGGCCCGCCCTCATCTCCTCCAACTCTGAGGTTCACGAGGACTCCAACCTGCACCAGTGGCGGAGCTTAGTACAAGTCGGGGGGTGGCCCCCCAACTTTGTACTAGTTTGTGAAGAACTTCTTTTTGGGAGGGTTTAGATATGAAAATATTAGTCATTCGCACCCCCCCCCCCCCAAACATTCATATAATGTCTTTCGCCCCCTCAACAATTTTGTTGAAGCTCCGCCATTGACCTGCACATCGTTCCCGAGTAGAACCACGACTGTCGCCGCCCATGTTCCTCTGCCTACCACTCGAACGAAACTCTACCTTGCCAAAAAATCCCCCTTTATCAACCACTCAAACGAAACCCCTCCACAATGAATTGAAGTTCGGAAAGCCGAATGGTAAACCCTTGTCGAAACAAATACGAGATACAGCATGTGTGCTAGTCCTAGATTTGCTCGGACTAAGGTAGAGAAAAGTGAGAAAAAATAAAAAAGAAATAAAATAAAATAGAAAAAGAAATAATATAGATTTTCTTTTTGAGATTTATTTATTTGTTGAAATATGGAATTAAATTAATGTCGCTTCCAACAATAGAGAGATATAGTAGGGAGCATACAAAAAACAAAAGGTATGAGAAAATGTAGGAAAATGAAATATAAAGGGCTAGTTTAGGCATGTGACTTTATATGCCCAAAACGGTTAAGAGGAGGTTATAAAACGATTTTGGAGGCGCAAAATTTTGGACCCTTCCTCGAAATGCTCTGATGTCATCTCAATGCGCGGTGTCATGAGTCGTGTCTCAGAGAACAATTATCCTTATATTCCTTCTTTACAAATCCCCAAACTGGAATCCCGAACAACGGAGCCCATACTATACTTTGCCTCATAGCATCCTCATAGGTGCTATCTATTAGACATGTTGACACAAAAAATTCCCCGACCGGCCTAATAATAGCGACAACTTTGTCGGACGAGTCCAATAGAATGCCCAACACTCCCACACGGCTTTCTACTCTTCGGGAGGCAAGTGGGAGTGATGTAGGACTGCATTGTAGTGCACCCCCGCACCTGGAGAGTGATCCACTGGCCGGATTTTGTGGCTATACCGCTTGTGGCCCTGTGTGTGTGCTATGTGTGTGTGGCGAGACACACGACAGCCACACCATATGTGTAGCCATAGAAAATGATGGGAGTGGACCAATTCATAGCATACACTCTGGGCATCTTTTGTGGCTAGGAGTGGATTGACTAGCCGCTAGGCTAGGAATAATCTTTTTTGGGCAACAACATATTTCATTAATAGAAAATCAAGTTATAATAAACACATGTGAAAACTAAAAGACAGACCGGGATAAAATGATTATTCTGAATTTACAGATGAAAATCTAATAGATCGAGAAATACAAAATGATTTCTAGGGTTTTCCTGCAACCACCGTAGCAAGCGGCCTCCGCTCAACTCCAGCACTGCCGAGATGAACGTCGGAAGAAACATTGAGCCTCCACCATTGCGAGATCTGAGAAAGCACCATCGCCAATGAGGCTTTGTGAGTTGATGAATAGGCTTGATGCACGAGCAAGGCATATGTCGTTGTGGCATGTCGACCGGGGACGTCCCCATGTTGTTTTAGACCAAGATATGTCGCTTCCCGTCGATGAAGTCGGTGAGGAACGAGAAACCCACCACCTCGCGACCAGCATCCTCGCTCCAGAAGAACCATCTCGCCCAGCCCACCAGCACCGTCGTGAGTAACCACGAACGCCATCGATAAACCGAGAAACTAAGCTCGCCAGATCTGGAAAACGACGAGAAGAGCAAACTGCCGATCTGAAGAACCGGACAGCACAGGTTGCCATCAACTCCGAGACGCCGCGGTGAAGGTGGTCGTCGATGTGGCAGTAGAGTTGAGACAGATTTACTTACATGGGTGTCGCTCCACCATCCCATCGACGCACCATAGTAGACAGATCCAAAACCTAACTACTAGATCAAAACGGAGGGATGAGGTCCCCTCTCCCTCCCGTCGCCGGGTGGCAAGCGGAGAGAGGGGACCAACGATCTGGTTGGTGGAGATGAGGGAGGAAAAGATGTTTCCACCGTTGCCTGGCTTCTGTGGAGGAAAAGATGGATTGTAACAAGCCAGGAATGATATGTGTGCGTGCTAGCCACCTAGGTGTGCTAGCCACTGAAAATCAATTGACCGTTTTTTTCTAAAATTTAAAAAGAAAAAAGACAAAAATCTTTACATTGTATGTGCTTGTAAAGTCGTTTCATCAAGAATAGACATTCTACCAATTTACTATATCTCTGTCGCTGATCGTTGGTCAAAGAGGCCACGTGTTTCCCGTGAAACGACTTACTGAACATGTGGAATGTTTATATCTATGCATGAACTTCTCTTTAAATTTATTACATTTTAAATTTTGTTTAAAATGCATTTTAAATATAGGTGGTAAGGTGAATGAGCTAGGTAAAAAGGAGCCTCCGTGGAGATGCGTAAAAAACTTGTGGCGATGCGAAATTCAAAAAAGATGGGTGCCAGTTTGCCCTCCAATTTCTCACGATGGACTCAAACATGCGGCGCTGGTAGGACAGTGAGAACGGGTACGGCCGGGAAGAAATAGAATACGAACGGAATCCAAAAAAGTATTGGTGCAAGTTTGCCCTCCAAATTCTCACGATTAATTTATTCGCAGATCAACTAAAATATACTGATGCGGCAAGTGACAACGGGGTACGGGGAGAAATAGAATATTGCAAAGCCAAGCATCGGATGGTCGGAGAGAGACGAACCCGCGTGGTGAGCGTGTAGTCGCCCTTGGCCTTCCACTTGCCGGCGCGCACGTACCGATCGGCCTGCGGGATCTTCCGCAGCGCGGCGATGGCGAGGCCGACCGCGAGGTCGGCGACGTCGTCGGTGAGGACGCCGGGGGTGTTGGTGACGCGGACCCCGCGCTCGCGGCACTCGGCGAGGTCGACGTGGTCGATGCCGACGGAGAAGGACGAGAAGATCTCGACGGACGGCAGGGAGTCCAGGAGCGCGGCGTCGACCTTGTGGCCGGGGTATCCCACGACGGCGCGGATGGCGGACCCGTGGGTGCGGAGGAGGGTGTCGGGCGGGGAGTCCCAGAGGCGAATGAGGCGGCAGCGGCGATCGAGCTCCTGCTCTAGGTAGGCGTTCACGGGGTGGAGCAGTAGCACGACCAGGGAGTCCATCGCCGTCGCCGCGGCGGGCACCGAGGGCAGCAGGCCGGTGTGAATGCGGTGGCGATGACTTATGACTACGAGGGCGGCAGCTGGTAGATTGCTGTGTGCAGTTGTGGGTAACTGACTCAAGTCCTCGATGTGTAGCGGGGAATCGCTGTTCGCTAGCGTCTCTTTCTCTGTGGGGCTGTAGTTTACAAATTGCAATCGAGGCGCACAAGCAACGGACGGCGGCCGAGGTTCGATGACAAAAAATTATGCAGATCTTTTCTTTTCCGCGGATCTTTTTTTACAGATTCTAACCAAAATTTTAAAAAAATTTAAAATTAAGTTTGATGTAAAATACATCGATTCCTCAACAACAGAAAAGTCTCGATGTGGTAACTATAAATTAGTGGGAAATTGTGGCCGTAAATATCTAATAAACAGAGTACATCATGGCAGTCTCGGATGGCGACTTTCATATTAAGGCACATATCCGGAACAGGCTGATAATTTCATATGGAGTTTGGTTGCCGTCTATGGTGCTGCCCAAGAAGAGTATAAAGCAGCATTCCTTCGCGAGTTGGTGAACCTGGCAAAAGAGAACCCGTATCCTATGATTATAGGTGGGGATTTCAATATGCTAAGATTCCAATATGAAAAAAAGCAAAGGAAGATTCGATAGGCATTGGCCTTTCTTGTTCAATGCGGTCATTGACAGCTTGGATTTGAGAGAGGTTCATATGTCCGGAAGACAGTTCACTTGGGCTAATAGTCTCCCGGAGACGACATATGAAAAACTGGATCGAGTACTTATGACCACTGATTGGGAAGATAAATACCCTTTGGTCACAGTACGAGATCTAGAACGTATTGAATCTCTATCGGATCATGCACTCATTCTACTTTCTACTGGTACAATAAGGCCATCGGTTCAACCACATTTCAAATTCGAATTGGGATGGTTGCTACGGGATGGTTTTGATGAACTAGTTAAAAAGGAATGGGTTAAACCAGTGGTTGGGTGTACTCCGATCGGAAGATGGAACATTAAGATACAAAATGTTCGTAGATATCTTCGGGGTTGGGCTCGACATACCGCTGGTAATTTAAAAAAAGAAAAAGAGCGCTTGTGCACCATTATTAATGAACTTGACCTTATAGCAGAAAGTAGGCTACTAAATCAGCACGAAATTGGGCTAAAAAACCAATCTAATGCGAAAGTAGCCACACTGTTGCGTGAGGAAGAGATCAAATGATACCAGAGATCAAAGGCTAAATTCATCTTAGAAGGAGACTCGAATACACGCTATTTCCAGAATGTAGCCAATGGGCGACATAGGAAAAAACGGATTCACTCTCTGGTACAGGATGAAGGCCTGATCGAAGGACAAGAACAACTCAAAGCCTATATTACAAAGTTCTATAAAGATTTGTTTGGGGCTCCGATAGATACTAATGTATCGATGGATGAGTCGCGAACAGATAATATTCCCCAAGTATCCGTCGAAGAGAATAACTTCCTTAATGCTCCCTTCACTGAAGAGGAGATTAAGAAGACTATCTTTTTGATGGAACACAATAAGGCGCCAGGACCAGATGGCTTTCCGGCAGAGTTTTACCAACATTTCTGGGATATCATCAAGTATGATTTACTGGAATTATTTGGTTGCTTGCATGCGGGCCAACTGGATCTGTTTCGCCTTAACTTTGGGGATATCATTTTGTTGCCTAAGGTTAAGGGAGCAGAAAGGATTCAACAATACCGACCAATCTGCCTACTTAATGTTAGCTTCAAAATCTTTACGAAAGTTGCTATCATGCGGCTTAATGTGGTGGCTGATCATGTGGTGAAACCTACACACACTGCGTTTATGCAGGGTAGAAATATTCTTGATGGGGTCGTGGTTTTACACGAGACTGTCCATGAGATGCACACCAAAAAGTTAAATGGATTGATTTTCAAAATTGACTTTGAAAAGGCATATGATAAAGTTAATTGGTCGTTCTTACATCAAACTCTGAGAATGAAAGGTTTCTCGGAAGAATGGTGTGCCATGATTCTTAATTTTGTTTCTGGGGCAGTGTTGCTGTTAAAATCAATGATGTTATAGGCAAATACTTCCAGACAAAAAAAGGATTTAGGCAAGGTGATCCATTATCGCCCATACTTTTTAATATTGTGGCAGATATGTTAGCGATCATGATTGAACGTGCAAAAGAAAATGGCCTCATTGAAGGAGTGGTCCCTCACCTTGTGGAGGGGGGACTATCTGTTCTTCAATATGCAGACAACACAATTCCTTTTATGGAACATGATCTCCAGAAAGCAACGAATCTAAAGTTAATTCTTTCAGCATTCGAGCAGCTATCTGGATTAAAGATCAATTTTCATAAGAGTGAATTGTTTTGCTTTGGCGAAGCCCAGGAGGCAATTGCTCAATACTCTGAGCTATTCGGATGTGAGCAAGGTCAGTTTTCTATTCAGTATTTGGGTATTCCAATACATTATAGGAGACTGACTAATACCGAATGGAAACACGCTGAAGAACGTTTGCAAAAAAGGGTAGAAAGTTGGAAAGGAAAATTATTATCCCTAGGCGGAAGATTGGTACTCATAAATTCGGTCCTCACTAATATGGTACTGTATATGATATCATTCTTCCAATTACCCAAAAGAGTCTTGAAGAAGTTGGATTACTTCAGATCGAGGTTTTTTTGGCAAGGGGATAATGAGAAGAAAAAATATCGACTGACAAGATGGGATATGATTTGCAGACCCAAAGATCAGGAAGGGCTGGGGATACATGACCTTAAGGTCAAAAACTCAGCACTTCTAGGTAAATGGCTATTTAAGCTGCTTACAGAAAATGGTGTTTGGCAAACTCTCCTAGAGAGAAAATACATCGGCACAAAATCGTTATCACGGGTTGTTTGGAAACCAGGTAACTCGCATTTTTGGGCCGGCCTAATGGCGACAAAGAAGCATTTCTTTCGCTATGGGGTATTTAACATCAGGGATGGATCTCAGATACGGTTTTGGGAGGATCAATGGCTAGGTAATGGCACCTTACGAGACCAGTATCCGTCCTTATACAATATTGTTCGTCACAAAGGTGATACGTTAGCTACGGTAATACAGACGGTCCCACCAAATGTGCCGTTCAGGCGAGATGTTATCGGACCAAGACTACAATCTTGGAATGCCCTGCTTGATAGATTGGCTGCGATCCAGCTATCACAAGGCGCCGATGAATTTCGATGGAGTCTGACTAAGAATGGACAGTTCTCGGTTGACTCATTGTATAGGGAGTTGGTATATTCAGATGTGTCGGTCGATAATAATAAAAAAAAATGACGCATGAAGATACCTCTAAAGATGAAAATATTTGCATGGTACCTTCGTAAAGGAGTCATATTAACTAAAAATAATCTTGTCAATCGCAATTGGCATGGAAGTACAAAGTGCGTCTCCTGTCCGATGGATGAGACGATAAAACACTTATTCTTCGAGTGCGTCTTTGCGAGGTCTATATGGTCAGCTATCCAAATGGTTTCGAACTTATATCCTCCAACATCCATTGCAAATATTTTTGGCAATTGGTTGAATGGAATTGATAATAGGTTTAAAACTATGTTTAGGGTAGGAGCGTTAGCCGTTATATGGTCGCTCTGACTGTGTAGAAATGACAAGATTTTTAATGATATAAATTTCTCTCGTTTGCAGGTTCTATTCCGTTGCACAGGTATGCTCCGTTCGTGGTGCATATTACAACGGGCGGAGTTTCGAGGCCTTTTTATGGAGACGTGTGTACGGCTGGAAAAAGTGGCGAGGGATATTTTTATCCCACATGGATGGCCGCTTGATTTACGGATTACGGCTCCATAGGCGACAATTGATTCTTCATCTTAATTGTAATTAACTTGTCGCGTGCTAGCACACTTTTATTTTATACTTTTGTCGGCCGTGTGCATCTTGTTATGCAGAAGCCGGGTGTAATACTTTTTAAAGTAATAAAGCCCATTATCAAAAAAAAATCATGCGAGTGGTATAGAAAGACGAAACTTTGCAAAAAGAACCTCAAATGAAAGAATATCACAACTAAGTCCTTCTGGGTCCCTTCAAACAACCAGATCTGAAACCGTCGTCCTCTGCCAGCGCCATCGAGATGCACACCGGAGAAAGAGATGGAGAACCAACAAACCGAAATCCAGGCCAGGGCCATAGCCTTCAAGGTGTTTTGAACCGAAGACCAGGCATGTAAAACAAGCACTTGACGTTGTGGCGAGTCGGCCGGGGACATTCCCCACTCTAACCTAGATCCATGTATGACGAATCCCGCGGCTGTTGCCGAGGAAGAACGCCAAACCTGCCACCACCAGGCCACCATCCTTGTTCCAACACCAAACATAGAACCCACCGTTGCAAAGGAACGGAGAGCAGACGAGACCATCGGCTCAACGGTGTCGCTGGGGCGGACGCCGCCGTGGTGTGGGACAGGTCGAAGCCACCTTATTTGACGAAGCACCAACCCCACCAAACTGGTCCTACTAGACGAAGACATGATCCTACCTATGGACAAACGGGAGAGAAACAGGAGCCCGACCCCCTCCTCCAGCCGTCGGAGCAGCCGAGGGAGGGGGTGGAGATCACCGACTCGCCGCCATCCAAAGGAAGGCATGTCGCACCCGGACTTCTAGAGGATACTCGCAGTTCCGTTGAACAGTAATTGATTGGATTACGGGGCTTACCGGCACCCGCATCTCTTGCGAGTAGGCCAACACACGTATGTGTGACAACCAACCCCTACTGTTCATCGTCTACGTAAACCATCCCATAGAAATCAGGATACTACCATTGACGTACTTCATACCATACACACATGGTACGTCAACGGCGTTTAACAGAATGATAGCACAACATATCTCTAAGACACAAATAAATAGAAATAAGTTGCAAATAGCTCTCACTAGAGCAGAGATAGCAAATACAATCATCCAGAGGACACATGTCCCAACATATCATCATTACATCTCAGCGGAAGCATTCAAAGGGTCTGAGTACAGACAAATCCAAATAGGCTTAAGAAGCCGGAAAACAAAAAAAACGGAGCCCATCCACGATGTCTCGGATCCTGCCCGGGTCCGCTGTCTACTCGTCAGCAGCCTCGTCAAACTCCACGTAGTAGCCGTCACGGGGATCCTCGTAAGCGTAGTCTGCGGAAACCACAGCCCCAAAGGGGTCAGTACATAAACGTACTGGAAAGCAAGACTCACAGTTCACCAAAGTGTAACCCGTCAACACCAAGCACAGATGCTTTGGGTTTAACGGAAGAAAAGGGGATACAAAAGATGCGGCAGCTGGCTGCACTAACCAACTACAGATACATGATACAACTTCCAGCTAACAGAAAGGAGATAAGATAGCGTATCGTAACCAACTATAACTAACTCCAAACAAACCCATCCTGGATCTCGCCCCTTATCCAAAGAAGCAATCCGAGGATAACTCACACAGTTGGATTAATGATGGATCAAGTTATTGTGGCAATAAAGCTATTACTAGTCAAGTTATCATTAGTTAGGTGTAAGTTGTTCTGAGTACTTGTTAGCCAGTACTTTCACCACGTCAACCATAACCGCGGAAAACACGGCTTCTCGAGAAGATTTATCCCTGCAGGGGTGCACCAATTTGGCCGTACACGTAAGAATAACCCGCCAGATGGAATGCCTCCCACCAAGCGGGGCACTCAACACAACTCAACTCTTCTTCGCATCAAGCCCAAAGAACCCCGTGCAGTGAGCGCACGGCTAATCAAGCCCCACGAAGAAAAGGGGACCCTCATAGCACTCTAAGAACGTGTCTCCCTAAATGCCGACTACAAAAGTTCCACCCTGGTACCAAGGGTTCGCACCTGCATATGCATGCGGCAAATGGAAAACCCGAACTAAATGAGGCGATTTGGACGAGATGCGAATCGAATCAAATTGAGGGGGGCGCCCATACACGCTTCCCACATGCGGATAGTGCGCTCATCATGGATCAGTAGACAAGACCCTTTTCCTAATTAGGGTCGACACTAGCAGGCCTCAAAACCACGCCGGGCCTCCTGCCGGTGCCTTATCATCAAATTATTATTACCTCAAAATTAACAGGTTGTTGTTTAACATCGAGCCCCAGAACATAATAGAAATATGATAACAGAAAGTAACTGACAGCAGACTCGAGCAAAACAACCCTAAGCATGCTAGTAAGACACGGGCACAAGCAACGGGGTTATAGGAGTGGAGGTGAGGCAATATCAGGGCTAAAGGATAACATGTGATAGGATCGAACAGAAGCAACGATTCGTAGGGCTAGCAGAATAGACAACGGAAAGTATCGGTATCCAATTTTGAAAGGAACACAATGGTTCATGTGAGTGAATACTTGCCTGCAAACTCAGTAGCCTGGTACTGGGCTAACTCCTCAGAAGGGGTGTCGTAAAGCTCGTCTGTCTCAACGTCGTCGTCTATTCGAGAAGAAGCAAACAAACAACGCAAAGAGACAAACAATCAATAACATGGCATAATGCACAATCATGGGATGATGCATGACCATTCAATTGATGCGGCAAAATAAACTAGTTGACATGGTAACAACATGATTAAATGGACCCACATGCAATTTGAGTTGCATATGAAAAGCCCATCAATTAAGGTTGGAATAATTGTTTTACAACTAATCAACAGGTGACAGTGGATTAGCATGATGCATGGATGAGGAAAACAGAAAAATAACAACAATAGAACAATTTTGAAATAAGGTTTACCAAGTTTGGAATTTTATTTATTAAGTTATGGAATTTTGGTTCCTTAAAGGTGTTACACAAGCATTTGTTGTTTTCATCAATTTTAATTGTTCAAAACAAATAACAAAATTCATATTTGGAAAGTACACACAATTTTAGGTGGATTACATGTTTCAATTATTGAAAGAGGAATTAGGATGAATTATTTATGAATTAAACAAGTCAAACAAGATTTAAATGAATTAAATTCAAGTATGAATTTATTTGAATTTTTATTTGTTCAAAACATTAAACCAATTTCATATTTGAAAAGTTTATACTTTTCTGGTTTGAAAACATATTTTATATGTTCAAAAATAATTTAATTTGAGCAAGTTATGAATTTAGCAAATTTAAATGATTTAAACAAGGTTTAAATTATTTAACCAATTGTAATTATTCAAAACATGAAACAAAGTTTATATTTGCAAAGTACATGAAAAATGGGATGGAAAACATATTTTATTTGTTGAGTTTGGAATTTTTATGCCCAAGTTATGAATTTTGCAAAATTAAGTGAATTAAACAAAAATTCAAATATTTCACCAATTTAAAATATTCAAAACAGTAAACAAATTTTATATTTGGGTAGAGAATTTAAATTGGAGTGATTTACATGTTTAAAGTTTTGCAATTGGAGTTTCCAAACAAAAGTTATTGAATTACCAAGTTTAAGCATTTTTATGGTTTATAGAAATAACTATGGACCTAGAAAAACTACAGGGACTTGGAAATAAATTAACAGGGGCCTAGATAAATGTAGCAGGGACCTGTGAATAAAATAGAGTGGATTTGGATCTAGGAAAAAAAGAATGAAAAAGATTGGTTTTAATAGGCAGGGGTGGGATTCGAACCCCTGCCCTCCTGTCTGGCAGCGCATGGTAGCAACCAACTGGGCTAGTGTTGGGTTTGTGACAGTCAACCGATAGCAGGGGGCTTAAGGTTCAGCAACTGTCCACTGAACAATTCGGAAAAATAAACAGAAAAGGTGGAGGGCTGGGGATTCGACCCTGGGAGCTGCTGGGCGCGCGCAGCGAGCCCTACCAGTTGGTCTGCTGCGGCTGTTGCGATGGATACGGGCTGGGTTTGGTTTTGAACACAACTAATCGGTGTTAACTGAAACTGCAAGCGAACACGTACAGGCGCTCTCTCTGTCGACGAACAGGGCAACAATGGCGACTTGGCATGGAAGAAATTGATGCACAGCAGCAAGGAAACGAGAGGGGAGGTAGGGGAATGGAAAGAGGGGATTACCCTCGTCGCAGGGGTGGCCGCGGCACGGACGGGGGGAGGCGGAGACGTCGGCGCCGTGTCCGGCGAGCGGCGGCCGGAGGCAGCAGAAACATAGGCGCCTCTCCTCGATGGCGGCGGAGATGGGAGAGAGGAGGGAGGCGGGCGCGGCTAGGGTTAGGGTTTTCAAGGGGGTGAGGAGTAGATATAGGAGGGGGGAGTGGAGCAGTGGGGGCAGCACGTCGCTGTCCCCATTGTCGACGTCAGCGTACGGAGGTTGGGGGAGAAGGTATCGGGCTGCAGCGACTGGTGGGCTGGGCCTGCCTCTCCCCCTCTCCTGTGCGTTTTTTTTTTTTTGCTTTTTATTTTTTTTTTCCTCTGTTTTTTTTTTTTTTTGCTGCAAGGGATTAGGAAGAAAAAGGCTAGATTTATGGGGTTAGAAAATTTAGGTAAAATTTTTATATTGCTTATTTATGTAATAGCAACAACTAGCAAGTTTTGTTTTTTTTTCAAAATGATCAAAATAAAAATGTTGTTTGTAATTTGATTCAAATTTGAATGAATTTGATTATTAAGTGATTTATTGAAAACAAGATTTAAATAGGGTTAACATATAGTTTAAATGGAAACAAGTGATTAGAATTGTTGTGTAATTTTCATAAGTTCAACATAGTTGCTGTTTGGAAAATGTATTTGAATTTGAATGGAATTTGAGTTAAATGAATGATTAAAAGCCACAAGTTTAAATAGTTGAACCCTATGGATTAAAATGGAAACAATTGAGGTTTTGAGTTGAACTTTTTTATTTGAAAGATTGTAACATAACAAGTATGAAACAAAGGTTTGAATATTGGTTTGAATTTCAATTGTGAAAACAAAGAAAAACAGATGCAAACAAAAGGAAAACAAATGCAATGATTAAGATGTCATAATGCAAAACAATAATTAAACAAAAAACAAACATTCTAGGGATGTTTTCATACTTGGGATGTTACAAGGCAGAAGCCGTCGCCTCTCTGTCGCCAAGGAACGAGAGCGAAAAAAGTCGATCCGGTAATCCAACAATACGGTTATGCAACCATGCGGTGCTCATGTAATTTATGATTTTGCTAATTCTCTATCGTTTAAAATTGTCGTAAATCCAAGGCTCCTAAATCACGTGTTTTTTCTTCTCCTAAATTTATACTCGCTCGAAGTGTATAGTTGTGTTAATCGAGCTATGCTCTTCTTCAACACTCCCTGACTTCCAAGAAGTAGTTTTGATGCTTGCATTTTAACTTGAGTTTCAATTTAACTAGCATGTGTGCATTTGAATTGTTGCCATAGGTTGGCTACATACTGGATGCTTTTCCATCATTGTTCAACTCAATTTAAACAAAATGCTATTTCTAATTTTCAATCCTTTGGTTGAAAAAGGTGAGGTGGGGATGACGATGGTTTGGAACGTGGATACAAATGACTCATATTCAATAAAACTTTAGGCAACTAAGAAATAGACAGCCGGCTAACAATTTAGGCAACTAAGAAATAGACAGCCCCTTTTGACTTATCAGGCCATATGCAATTATGCATAAACTACAATTATTTCGCATTGAAGATAAACCTCAACTAGGCAACTCTAGCAGAAAACATAACCGAGAGCACGAGCTGTGCCAATGATGTACACACTACAGGCTAATACTAAATCTCAAGGCAAGGCAAGGCAAGAACCTCCCCTACTTCCATCTTTCTCTGGTCAGTTTACCATCCCAGCATGT
Organism: Alopecurus myosuroides; assembly: GCA_028641055.1. Taxonomy (NCBI): domain Eukaryota; kingdom Viridiplantae; phylum Streptophyta; class Magnoliopsida; order Poales; family Poaceae; genus Alopecurus; species Alopecurus myosuroides. The sequence continues at coordinate 392,335,012 of CM054058.1, read as the reverse complement.
CCAGAGCAACCTCCTCAATGAGTGAGGAAAGAACGCTCTCCCCGGCATCTCTAACCCAGACCTCCGTCTCTTCCATGTAGATCCAGTCCAGCCACCCCATGTCCCACACACTGTTGACCGATGGGTCCGTGCACCCAAGATCCCTCTCCAGCCTAATGGTCATGCTATCTCTGGAGACGCTGTCACAGCTTCCATCGTCGGTGTAGCTCTTTAGCTTCTGAGTCCCAGTGTTGATATCACCCAGCAATGCCTCCAGGGAGAAGTAGGGCATTGCCCTGCATTTGTGGTTCCTGAATCCGGTGTGGCATGGACCATTCTGCTGACGATGTTTCCGTTCTAGTTGCTCTGCTGCTATGTCCACGAAGAGCTGACAGTCTTTCACTTCGGCCTTGGAGTTATCTTTGGAATATTGCTCAATCAGATGATCATACGCTCGAACGCCCACGAGTTCTGCTGCTCGGATAAGGAATGATCTGTCACTTAGGAGAAGCAAACTCATCTCATCTTTTATTTCAGCTTCCTTTGTGGGTTCTCTGTTTATTGGTGGGTGAAGAGCATCGTCATCAGTTGAAATAGTTTTTTCAACCGGGCTGGAAGATGAAGCTTCATTAGATCCGCTAAAATATTCCCGAATGTCTGCCATGAAAAGGAATGTTAGTGTCAGAACTTCGAGGGAGATAATCTAGGATTTGAAGTGATGAAATGCAGTCAAGTTTTGTGACCCTGGACATGATGAAATCTTAACTCTTTTTTTTAGATTGATGAAATCCTAACTCTTAAGGTTAAATATGTAACCTAGAAACGAAAATGGAACTTGAGACTAGAAAATAGAGTGTAATATCATGCAGTCAAATATTCATAAATATTCAGATTGCCTCACAAAAAAATAATTCTTAAATCTGACAAAGAAAATGTACAGAGATTGCCTACATGAATTTGGCATCGCCAGATTTGCTACATGAAATTTTCTAAATATCACATAATAACCTATATTGAATGACTGAGACTTGAGAGGGTATCTGGAAGTAAACCACAACTTCCTCACCGCGGAACTCATTCAACATATCAGCAGTTGATTGGAGTTAAATATTTTGAAGTTGTCCTTACTTCACTGACTTTTATAACAGTGGCACAAGAAATGGAACTGATACAGATTTATTTATACGAATAGAAAACTTGGTATATATTACCATCGATGGAAGGCTCTGTGTCCCAATCAGCGCTCTGGCAGCTTTCGTCACTAGGTGTCGCACTGTGTTCTGTGGATAGACCATCAGTTTGGATGAACTCTCTGTGCACCTCATATGCCTGCATTCAGAGGAAAAAGGTCTCAGGATAAAATTTTACTCCCTCCATCTCAAAATAATTGTCGTTGAAATGGATGTATCTAGACTTTAATACATCTAGATACATCCATCTCAATGACAATTATTTTGAGACAGAGGGAGTAATAAATTATTTGAACAGACCATTCCCATTCTAGGTCTGTTTGATTTAACTGAATCATCTAAACAAGAATAGATATATAAATCTAGAATACAAGCACTGGTTTCAAATAACGGTTCTTGGTTTGTGGTCATTCTTGTACCATCTAAGATTAATTTAATGGCCCAGATTGCATGAAACATTTTCAATCTATGCTATATTGAAGGATCCTTACCACAACGTCATCAATAATTGAGTTCTTGGCGCTTCTAGTTGACACTCTGTTCACTCTCGAATTACCAGGTGTTCTCCGTAATACCGGCTTCATTGCACGGCATGTTGAAGGACTGCTACTTGATGAAACTGATTTCTTATCAGGACTTTTCACTAGTTTAGAATTAGTGCGAGATGCTGATGCTGTTTTCGCCTTCGCATCCTCCCTCCCTTCTCCATTCCTATCAGGCAAATGATGTTTCTGTGTATTGCTGCTTCTCCTGTTGGTCTCAGTGTTCTGTTTTACGTGCTGCTTTCGGGTTACGGAAGATACAACATTCACATCCTCGGGGGCTTTGGTTCGAGCTTGTACAGTCCTTTGTTCTCTCCTGATCGATTTCACTGAGCCAAGCTCCGTTACCGGTGAGGTATCCTGAGAAGGAAGGATGTCCCTTTGCAAATAAGGATAATTCATTCGAACATTCTGCTTCTGGACCTTTTGCTCATCAGAAGTCGTGGTCTTTAAAATCCTTTTGACTTGTATTGTTTTCATGATCTCCTGTTCCGCCTTCCCCTTACGATCAGATTCCTTTGCTAATAACCGTTTTGGTAGCTTTTCTGATGGTGGCATTTTTGACTTAGGCATCTCAATATCAAACTGTGCCCTTGGTGAACTAACTGTCTTCAGTGTTTCGTCTTTCTTGGCAGTAGTGGCCTTGTGTATGGGCAATCCTTCAAGGCCCATGAGCCTCGCTACCAAGCTTGTGGGTTTGGACTTTTCAGGTTGTACAGGTGTGGAGGATAATGATCTTGGCACCACCTTCTGCTGCTTAGTAGACTTGGATATGACAGAACTGTTTTGCGTGTACCGTGCTGACTGACTCAAGGAGGCCTGCTTATCATTGGAATACACTGATGAGAGGTTCATCCTGTAAAGGCTATCATTGATCACTCTCTTCGGATCATCCGTAGAATTCCTTGATTGCCCATCAAATCTATTGCTAACACTTCCAGAGAGTACCTTCTTGGCAATCGACGCTTCGAAGAGTGCTTCACGGATTCCGGTTACATCCAGCGACTTCTCACCAGTCTCTGGCCTTCTCTTCTTATTTGATTGCCTCATGCTCCGTGACACGGTCTGGAACTTCTCAAGCATCACAAGGGACTCCTGGAGGTCCATGGCACCTCTTAGGAGGTCCTCGGCAAAATGCCTAGAGAGTGAGGAAGCCGTCACATAATCTCTTTGTGATAAGATGGATCTCTCCTCCCGGCTACTCTGTGCGGGGCTCCAGTCCCGGCTTTGGCAGCTTCGACAGACTGTAGGTTGCAGTGTGACGACATAAGGGGTGTCGCACTGAGTTCTTTCAGGGTAGCTGTCATTCTTGCTCCTGGAGGGAAGACTCTTTGAAAGGGACCGGCAAACCACTGATCTGAAACTGTCTTGATTCATATTCTAATTTTCTGAAACAGGTAGAGCAGGGACGAATAGGCACACTAAAACGGTCAGACAACATATACTAAACAAATTCAAGTGAGCAAATATGTTCTTATGGTCAAAATGAGAAACGAGGGGTGCTTACATTATCTTGATTCTCTATAACATATGATAGAGATGCCAATTTAAGATATTATTTCCTTGAGGAATTGAGATGTCTGTCTGGACTGCAGAGCCTGGATAAGAACAAAATGAGAATCTGTGAACTAGCGCAGCTTACAAGAAAGCTAATCCTTGCAACTTCCTACAGAAGGGCCAAAAACAGCGCATACATAATTAGGACGTTTTATGCTACCATATACTATGATATCTTCCAAGTTTGTGTCCTTTGCAAGAAATAGGGACTGCTGACTTTATTAAATAGCCTAGGACAAGCAGTTGAGGAATTAGTTAAACAAGAAAGCTACGGTGGTGGTGGTGGGGCTTTTCCGTTTGCCCACGGAATATGTGCCTCTTGACCAACCACCTGGCCTCTCCTTGATTCATCAGTGCTCAAATTTCACAGGGATCATGTAAGAGGCAACGAAATTCACAAGCAGTGCCCTGCTTTTCACCCACAGCGAGGCGGAAAGGGAAAAGGGTAAAGCAAATGAAGGTGGCAAGAGGGTGGTAGTTGGGACAGGCCATTGGTCCCTTTAACAACTCCCCTGGAGTGAAATTGAACAAATAGTAAACCCTAAACAGTCTCAAAACAATCTTTACCCCAGACGCACCGAATCACCTACGCATTCTCCTCAATTGCAGGACATAGATACCAAAACTAGCAACAATGAAAATGAAATCACAAGCAAACAACACATTTCTTCGACTATCCCCTCACATTCTTCTTGTCCTTACCCCAACTGAGCATGAACAGTCCCAAGGCGCCCAGAGAGGCCAGGCCAAAGGATTTACCGGACAAAAAATGTCAGGACTGTGCTCCAGAGTTCTTCGGCCGCCTAGAACAAAATGAGAAACCAGAACGAGGGAGAGGGGAGGAGAAAGAAAAGCACCTTGAAGGCTGGGGCTCTCCTCCTTGTGCTGCCTCTCTCCGAGGTTGCCGCGACTGCGAGTGGACCGTGTGTGCGGGGATCCTCAAGATCTGTACTACTACTCCAGCAGGAAGAAATAAAACTGCAGCGAGTACGACTACCGCGCCACTACAACTGCGCCAGCATGTGGGCTTCTGCAGCGACGCATTTTACTAGTGGCCATGAAAGCTCTGAGGTCTTGTCTTTTGAGGTGGGAACGGGGGAGGGGGGCAGGTAGCCGGCGTGGTGGGCTCATTTACTTTGACCAGGAAACCGCCGGTGGCGCCGTGGCCGCGTCGAGGTCTGTGGGGCCGAATGCCAGACGTACGTACTATACAGAGTACAGATAGCCCCTCCACAAATTGATGTCAGACGTACTATACGATCTGTTTTTTCTATCGCTAGATTTGTTTTGTGTTCATTAATCTTGCAATCGCACTGACTGACAACTTAAGATTAGGTGCCCGTACCATGAGCAAATCAATGTACACGTCCTTGGGCTGCATCAACGAGCTAAATTGGACGTCAGATCAGTCGGATAGTTGTCCACATCGTAGGACCATTTTTTGTCTTCATGCGGGTAATGTGGACGAAGACAGTGAGCATTGTGGTTATGTCGATCGCATTATGGCTGTAGAAGTATATCCAATTATCTTTTTTTTTAAGCAACCACGTATTGTATCAATAGAAAAATAAGTTACACGTGATGATTGTCCTGAAATTTTAGGATAGAAAATGACTAAACTATGATTAGGTTTCCTACACCCTCCACCATTGCCGGATCCAAAGAAACGCCATCGCCAAGTTCTTTTCCCTTGTACTTGGTACATATTTTGAAAACAAACCGAGTTTAAAAATAAACTAGTCATAGCATGTTGGATAAAAAAAACTCAAACCACACGGGTAAAAGGGTCACTCGATAAAACTGAGCATCCATGTTTTTTCGAATACTCGTTTTTAGTTCCAGCTTCTGGGTCTTGACATTTCTCTACAACTCCGACGAAAACGTTGTAGAAGACCAAGTGCACATAAAAAAAGTTTATATACTTATGTACAATTGTTTTGAAGAGCAGCTTGAATCAATCACCACAATATTGAGAACCCATAGTCCTTAAATGCACGATCGAAGGAAAGCTACTAAACCCTTGATTCATCGATGTACATTAGTGGGAGAATTATCCACGCAAAATAAAACATGAGAACCAGTGACCTAAACTACATAACTAACACAACCAACACCACCAAGGCAAGTACCAACTCAAAGCATTGACCACCACCAGCTAAACTGCGTGGAGGCAGCAATCCGAACGAGACCTAGGGCTGTGGCGCTAGGGTTTTACTCCCCCCCCCGGCGGTTCCATAATCGACGAGGGGTTCCTACACCGATCTGATCTCCAAGCAGTTTTGAGGACTCCTACCCGGACTCGGTTACGGGGAGCTGGGTCTTTAAGCCCTTCCATCGACGGTATCCTCGAGTTCGCAGCGGTTGTTATGGTTTTCGGCGCTTGTTGGCTATGGTGACGAGATCGGCGTCGAGCTCGGCGAGCCAGGCTGGCTCGGTTTCAGGGAAGACGAAGGAATCCATCAATGAATTGATGCATAAGCTAGGGATAGTGGAGGATGAGTTGGATGAACTAATCTTTGAGGAAGAAGAAGAGGCCCCGAAGGAGGGGACGAAGTGGATTGCGCTGGCTAGGGTTCATACGATGAAATCCTTCAGCCCGCCAGACTTTCGAGCAGCACATGCGCAATGCATGGAGTCCAGCTAGGGAGATGATCTTCACAACATTGGAACCAAACCTCTTTATGGTCCAGTGTTTTTGTCTCGGCGACTGTCTGAAAGTAGAACAGGGAGGTCCTTGTCTATTCCGGCATAACACAGTGGTAATCGAGCCCTATGATGGATTATCGGATCCATAGACAATTAATCTTAACCATATTGCTATTTGGTTACTGATGTCTACGCACGCTTCTATTCTTGTAGACAGTGTTGGTCTTCCAAGTGCAGAGGTTTGTAGAACAGCAGCAAGTTTCCCTTAAGTAGATTACCCAAGATTTATCGAACTCAGGGAGGTAGAGGTCAAAGATATCCCTCTCAAGCAACCCTGCAATTAAGATACAAGAAGTCTCTTGTGTCCCCAACACACCTAATACAATTATCAGTTGTATAAGTGCACTAGTTCGGCGAAGAGAGAGTAAAATGCAAGTAATATGGATGATAATAAGTGATAATAGCAATCTGAAATAAATATGGCAGCAAGCAAACATGTAGCAGAACAGGCGGAAAATGGTGTTTCAATGCTTGGAAATAAGGCCTAGTGCTCCTACTTTCACTAGAGGACATTCTCAACAATGATCACATAAATGAATAACTAGATAGCTTCTCTCACTATGTTACTCTTAACCACTCTCCGGTCGAATAACAACACCAATCCATGCGTAGGGCTTTAACAGCACTCCTCAGAGTAAACACTATCCCAACTAAGTAACCCCCATGCTATCACCATGGGACCCAGATGGTTATCCAACACAAAATATAAATATAATGCTAAACCACACGATGAGCACACTGTCACCTTTAAACCGTGGTCAAAGCGTTTACGGAGATCTCATAACAAATAATGAACACTAATCATTGCGTAGGGCTTTAAAAAGCATTCCTTAAAGTAAGAATTCCCATCTCTAGTTAACCCCACGCTGTCATATGAGCGCCCTAGAAGGTACTAGACAAAACACCACAATTAATAGAGGAGACACACACGATGTACACACGGTCACCTTCACACCGCGGGACAAGGTGACTCCAAAGTTAATATTAACATCAACGGATTCAAATAGATTACAAAGCTCATGATCACATATAGATCACACCATGGGAGAGAGATGAACCACATAGCTACCGGTAGAGTCCTCAGCCTAGGGGGAGAACTACTCCCTCCTCGTCATAGGAGAGAACAACGACGATGGATATTTCCAGAACATTTCCGGGGCTCTTCGGGACTTTTGGATGCTTCCGGGACTTCTAAGACTTCTGGCTTTCGAATCGTCCAATTCCGAGAATATTTCCAGAACAACTTTTCTGAAAGTAAAAATAGCAGAAAACATGAACTGGCTCTGTGGCATCTTGTCAATAGGTTAGTTCCGGTAAATCGATAAAAATAACATAAAGTGTAAGGAAAACATGTGGGAAACAACATGAAAACAACATGGAACATCAGAAATTAGGGATACGTTTATGACGTATCAAGCATCCCCAAGCTTAGTTCCTACTCGTCCTCGAGTAGGTAAACGATAATTTCTGAGGTGACATGCTACTAACATAAACTTGATCATAAAAATGTAAAGGCATATGCAATCTGAGATCATAGAACTTCTAACACAAACATGATTAACAGAACTTTAATAATAAAGCAAAGCAATCAATTTTCATCATGAAGAGTATCTCAAATAAAGTATCACGAGTAATAATGCAAAGAAATATAAACGTTTGTTTCAGGTATAGAGAAAGCATGGCAAAGTGATATTTCGCTAGTCCTTAAGAGTGGGGAAAAACATAAATGCCAGGACACCTTCAAAGTTCATGAGGAAGACTAGAGCAAATAGTTTTAGAACAAATGATATCGCATCATGAAGTAATTATTGATGTTTATGGGACAGTGCACATAGAACTAAGAATGGAAAAAATTCTCTCTCAACTGTGCATAAAGTTAGAAGATGGAGACTCAACATAAAAGTAAAAGAAAGGCCCTCCGCGGAGGGAAGCAGGGATAACTCATGTGCTAGAGCTTTTTATTTTATTAAACAGAGGTATTAAAAGTTTGACACTCCCCCCATCCATCTTTCACAAACCATGGCTAACCAAATCCTCGGCTGCTTGCCAACAATCACATACCATGGAGGAGTGTTTATATTTTGAGAGATGTATGCTAATGTCAACGAATGGTAAACAGAAAATACAGTACGTCACAAGCCAACTGGATTCACAAGAGAGGCTCACATATGAAGGATGCATCTGGGTAGAAGGTCATCCCTCTTTCTCTTTTGTTTACACAATTATGCTTTGACTGATAAATCAGGGGGAAAAGTAGTGAAGAGATTTTGTGTGTATTAATCTGGGGCTAGGCACCCCGCTGCCAGCTCTTCTATCATTTGGATAAGCGGATGAAGCCACTAGTCTAGGGTGTGAAATCCAATCAACAAGTGAGATAAAGATTCTCTATTTACGTCCTCATGAACAAAAACAGGAACATAAGCATGAGTAATTTTGAAGGTTTTAAAGGTAACAGATGAGCAATTTACTTGGAGTGGCAGTTAAATACCACATGTAGGTAGGTATGGTGGACACAATGGGAAAAACTTTGTTTTAACGGAGTTGGATACACGAGTAGAGCTCATACTCAGTACAGGTGGATGCTAACAAAAGACTGGGAGCGACGAATCAAGAGAGCATAAGAGCCATAATCATGCATAGCGACATAAACATCATTAATTAAATCATACGCAGTATCATAGTTCAAAAACTAAGTGGTCATGGAGGCTATTCGTGACTGGTTCATAGTTATAAACATGGTGTGAGCATGCGCCAAGTCAACCAAATAAAACATTCGAAAGAGAATACCATAAATTTATGATTCCTTATGACAAGAACAACTCATGAATCTTTCAATGACATATTAAGCACTCTCAGCTATTTGAGGCTATTCATGCTACTCAACATCACAAGGCTTTAGAACTAAAATAAAATTCAGTATGGCATGAAAAAAAAAGTTCTAGCAACAGTCTATACAAGCTTCTACTTGCACCATTATAAATTCTACTTTAAACAACAATTTCTTCTCCCAAAAATCACCATACAAGATATGTTTTTAAAAAATCTCTAAATGCTACAGCAAGTAAACATGAGAGTACTCACATAACACTACTAAAACTAACAGCTCTAATTAGGGATGCATGTAAACAAATGCTAAACGCAGTACTAGCAAAAAGTGAACACTCACAGAACAATAAGAATGAAAACTAGAGTGTTCTAAGCAATGAAAACGGAGCGTGTCTCACTCCCACACAAGTATGATAAGATCCAGCCATTTATTACAGCAAAGAAAACCAAACAACTGAAAATAAAAATAAAATACGCTCCAAGTAAAGCACATAAGATGTGACTGAATAAAAATATAGTTTCACTAGAAGTGACGTGATAATTTGTCGATGAAGAAGGGGATGCCTTAGGCATCCCAAAGCTTAGACGCTTGTGTCTTCTTGTAATTTGCAGGGATGTACCTACGGGGCATCCCCAAGATTATTCTCTTCACTCTTCTTGATCATGTCATATCATCCTCTTCTCTTGACCCTTGAAAACTTCCTTCACACCAAACTTCTCACAATCTTCATTAGCAATGTCAGTGCAATCGAAATAATAAATTCACATGGTTCAGTTTCAACACAAGCCTAACACTCATAAACACATTAGCTACTGTCACAACTTATTTTAAAACTCTTTTTCTGAAAAGAACACCAAAAGAAAGAGATTAAGATGCAAATGCAATTATTGGCAGAAATCTGTCAAAACAGGACAGCAGGTAAAGATCATTTTTTTTGAAAATCTTCTGTTGCTCCAATCAAAAAGTGGCCAACTAGGAAAATTTGCGTTTATAGCCCAGGATTACTCACAAAAATTTTGGTCATTTTGAATTTTCTGTGATTTTATACGGAATAAACAGTGGACAGCAGAAATCTGTTTCCTGCGCAGAAATCCGAAATATAGCCTCAACTTTCCACTAGAGGCTTTACTTGGATAAAAAAAACACAAAATAAAATATACAGCGGGGTTGCTAAGGAAATAGACAACACCCGGGTGCAAAGAAAACAAAATAAAACGAAGGAAAACGGGTTGAAAATGGAGAAATAAAACGGGTTGTCTCCCGGTAGCGCTTTTCTTTAACGCCTTTCAGCTAGGCACAATGACTTTTAAAAGATGCTCACATAAGAATAAGAATTGAAGCACAGTAAGAGAGAATAAAGAAGCAAATATAAAACACATTTAAGTCTAACCCACTTCCTATGAAAAAGAATCTTGTAGAAAAACAAGTCAACGAAGCACAAAGTGACTAGCATAGGAAGACAAAATAAGTGCAACTTCAAAAATTTCAACATAAAGAGGGGAAACTTAATATTGTTGATATGCATAAAACCATGTTTCCCTCTCTCATAATAACTTTCAGTAGCATCATGAATAAAATTGACAATATAACTATCATAAGAAACATTCTTATCATGATCCACATGCATAAAAGAATTAATACTCTCCACATAAGCATAATCATTCTCATTAATAGTAGTGGGAGCAAATTCAACAACATAGCTATCATTATTATTCTCATCACCATAATCATTAAATATAGGAGGCATATTGTAATAATAATTAATTTTTTCCTCAATAGTAGGTGGACTGAAAATATCATATTCACCATTGTAAATAGGTGGAACTAGGATACCACAATCATTATAATCATCATATATTAGAGGCAAGGTATCATCAAAGAAAATTTCTTCCTCAAAACTTGGGGGACTAAAAATATCATATTCATCAAAACTAGCTTCCCCAAGCTTAGACTTTTCCATAGCATTAGCAATAATGGTGTTTAAAGAGTTCATACTAATAACATTGCCACTAGAATGCAAATAAAGCTCTCTCATATTTTTGTTGTTTTCCATTAATACTAACTAGTAAAAATAAAAACAAGCAATAAGTAAAAAATAAGACTAACTGGTGAAAACAAGAAACAAAAAGATATAATTGCAGAATCTAAAGGAAATAACTCCGAGCACTCACACCCGAGGATGTGAGTACCTTTTACCTTACCTCCCCGGCAACGGCGCCAGAAAACATCTTGATGTCTTCGCACGCTTCTATTCTTGTAGACAGTGTTGGGCCTCCAAGTGCAGAGGTTTGTAGAACAGCATCAAGTTTCCCTTAAGTGGATTACCCAAGGTTTATCGAACTCGGGGAGGTAGAGGTCAAAGATATCCCTCTCAAGCAACCCTACAATTAAGATACAAGAAGTCTCTTGTGTCCCCAACACACCTAATACAATTGTCAGTTGTATAGATGCACTAGTTCGGCGAAGAGAGAATAAAATGCAAGTAATATGGATGATAATAAGTGATAATAGAAATCTGAAATAAATATGGCAGCAAGCAAACATGTAGCAGAATAGGCCGAAAATGGTGTTTCAATGCTTGGAAATAAGGCCTAGGGCTCCTACTTTCACTAGAGGACACTCTTAACAATGATCGCATAAATGAATAACTAGATAACTTCTCTCACTATGCTACTCTTAACCACTCTCCGGTCGAATAACAACACCAATCCATGAGGGCTTTAACAGCACTCCTTAGAGTAAGCACTTTCCCAACTAAGTAACCCCCATGCTATCACCATGGGACCCAGATGGTTCCACGCAAACACCACAATTTCATAGGGTTATCCAACACAAAATATAAATATAATGCTAAACCACATGGTGCACACACTGTCACCTTTAGACCGTGATCAAAGCGTTTACGGAGATCTCATAAAAAATAATGAACACTAATCATTGCATAGGGATGCAAAAAGCATTCCTTAAAGTAAGAATTCCCATGTCTAGTTAACCCCACGTTGTCACTATGAGCGCCCTAGAAGGTACTAGAGAAAAAACCACAATTCATAGAGGAGACACACACGATGTGCACACTGTCACCTTCACACCGCGGGACAAGGTGACTCCAAAGTTCATATTAATACAACACTTGAGTAGCAAAAGATGAAGAGTAACATCTACAAATTCAAATATATTACAAAGCTCATGATCACATATAGATCACACCATGGGAGAGAGAGAAGAACCACATAGATACCGGTAGAGCCCTCAGCCTCGGGGGAGAACTACTCCCTCCTCATCATAGGAGACAGCAACGACGATGGAGATGGCGGTGGAGTCGATGGAGATGGCTTCCGGGGGAACTTCCCCGTCCCGGCAGGGTGCCAGAACAGAGATCTGTCCCCGGAAACTTGTCGGCGGCGGCGGCGGAGCTACGGATGTATTTTGTGGAAAAGGTCGATTCTTCTAGGGTTTATGCATCGGGGAGTATATATAGGCGAAAGGACGATGCCGGGGGGTGGCCAGGGGGCCCACACCACCTGGTGGCGTAGCCAGGGGGTGGTGGCGCCACCCTATGGTGTGGCCACCCTGTGGCCCTCCTCCGGGGCTCTTCGGGACTTCTGGATCCTTCCGGGACTTCTAAGACTTCTGGCTTTGGAATGGTCCAATTCCCAGAATATTTCCAGAACAACTTTTCTGAAACTAAAAACAGCAGAAAACATGAACTGGCTCTGTGGCATCTTGTCAATAGGTTAGTCCCAGGAAATCGATAAAAATGACATAAAGTGTAAGGAAAACATGTGGGAAACAACATGAAAACAACATGGACCATCAGAAATTAGGTAAAGCATAATTGTGTAAACAAAAGAGAAAGAGGGATGACCTTCTACACCAGTTGCCTCCTTCAATGGGAGCCGCTGTTGTGAAGTCTAGTTGGCTTGTGACGTAGTGTATTTTCTGTTTACCATTCATTGACATAAGCATAAACCTCTCTGAAAAATGTTTTCAATACCTGTGTTTAACAAACTAAAAGCTCTGGCACATGAGTGATCCCTGCTTCCCTCTGCGAAGGGCCCTTATTTTAATTTTATGTTAAATCTCCATCTTCTAACTTTATGCATAGTTGAGAGAGCATAGTTGTCATTCTGAGTTTAATGTGCATTTTTTCCAGAAACATTATTAATTGATTCATGATGTGTTATTGTTTGTTCTCAAATTATTTGTTATAGGATTCCTCATGAACTTTGAAGGTGTCCTGACATTTATGTTTTTTTCCACTCTTAAGGACAAGCGAAATATCACTTTGCCATTTTATGTCTATGCTTGAAACAAACGTATATCTTTCGAGTGCATTATTATTAATGATCTTTTATTTGTGTTACTTCTGATGATGCAAAGTGATTTATATGTTTTGTTGCTAGAATTATATCTATCATGCTTGTGTTTAAATTACTATGATCTCAGCTTACATATGCTTTTACAATATTGATGATCAAGTTTATGTTGGTAGCATGTCACCTCAGAAATTATGTGCTTTTATCGTTTACCTACTCGAGGATGAGTAGGAACTAATCTTGGGGATGTTGATACGTCATAAACATATCCTTAATTTCTGATGTTCCATGTTGTTTTCATGTTGTATGCTACATGTTTTCCTTACACTTTATGTCGTTTTTATCGATATTCGGAACTAACCTATTGATAAGATACCACAGAGCCAGTTCCCTATTTTCTGCTGTTTTTAATTTCAGAAAAGTTGTTTTGGAAATATTCGTGGAATTGGAAAATTCAAAGCCCGAAAGTCTTAGAATTCCCGAAGGTTCCACGGAGTCTCGAAGAGGCCTGGAGAGGGGCCACAGGGGGCCACACCGTAGGGCGGCGCCCCTGGCCGCGCCTAGGTGTGGTGTGGGCCCCTCGGGCGTCCACCTCCATCACCTTTTCGCCTATATAATCCCCCCGATACGTGAACCCTAGAGATATACCACTTTTTCCCGAGAAACACCCGAGGCCGCCGTCATCGCATCATCATCCCGAGATCGGGAGGGTTCTGGAGCTCTCCCCGGTGAAAGTGCAAGGTTCCCCACGTGTGGTTTTGGTAATTAATGACAATCCTTATGTACTAATAGTTTCATTGAGATATTCTTGTAGGTTTGTCCATTGGCACCACTTGAACTCCATGTGTTGGATTCAAGGTTGGATGCCATCAAGATACTTGCTTATAATGAATATATTTGATATGATCAAGAAAAAAAATCCATGCTATTATTAATCATATTGCAAGTATGTCTTGAATAAGGAGATTGTGTGAACATTCATGTTTACCTTCAAGACATCATCATCATGAATAAAGAGAAGATACTTAGTTGATCAAGTTGAAGTGCAAGTTCAAGATGAGCATAAAGAAGAGTTCAAATGCTTGATGCTCGACACCCATATGGAGATTATTGTCAAGTGAAGATGGATATGTGAGAAGTTGTCCCATATTATCTTATTGGGGAGCAATTTACAAGTCTACACAAAGCGAAGCGCAATCAAGAAAGGTGCTCCAACTTGAGGAGATTAAGATCGTCATCATTTATCTCAATTGGAATGCGCAATACAAAGGTTACATTTATAGGTTTCTACTTTACCGTTCTCATGATGTTAGTAGGGAGACCGGGTTATAGGATAGATAACTGTTCTATCAAGAGGGGCTCTCGAATGAGTTGCTTGATCGTATCGTTCGTGGAGATCTAAACCCTTTGCATCCTTGGCATCATATTTCTTGGTTCTTATTTAGTTTTTCGCCATGTGTGGTTTTAGAGTTTGTCTTGTTCTTCATGTCAAGCTCAAGTTCATCAAAAACGGATTTAGTATAGAAAACTTATTGCGTTTTTATTATTGGAGGTTTTGCCGGTTCCTATCTTATAGAGAGGTCTAGACTTTGCCCATTTAGTTTTATTCTACCTTGTTTTACTATGATGTTTCTCTGCATATTATTGTAGTTCTCGTCGCTGCGATTTCAATGAGCCCAAGAACGTCAAAAACGGAGTCCAGATGCAGAAGATATGACCGTTTTCGTATCAATGTTTTCGCGCTCCAGAGGGTCTTGGGTCGTCCGGAAATTTTCAGGGTTGAAATTTCCGCCCCGGGTGGCCGGAAATTTCCGGGGTAAGTGAAAAATTTCTAGCCCGGACGGCCCTAACGGCCATATTTCATTGGAAGATATAGATAGCCTTACTCTTCCCCAAAATTCTCATTCTCCTTATATTCCTTCTTTACAAATCCCTAAGAGGGAATCCCGAACAATAGAGCCCATACGTTGCCTTGCCTCATAGCATCTTCATAGGCGCTAACAATAGCACTATTGCGGGTGTTGACACAAAAATGTCCCCTATCGGCCTAAAAATAGTGGTAACTTTGCCGGACGAGTCCAATAGAATGCCCAACACTCCCACCCGGCTTTCTTCTCTTCAGGAGGCAAGTGGGACTGCATTGTGGCGCATGGATGCGCGTGGAGAGTGATACACTGGCCTAATTTTGTGGCTATATCGCGCGTGCGTGTGCTATGTGTACCGCGTGTGGCGGGACACACCGCAGCCACACCACATGTGTAGACATAGAAATTGAGGGGAGTGGATCGATCAATTCATAGCATAGGGCTAATCGATCCATCTACTCTAGGCATCTTTTGTGGCTAGGAGTTGATTGACTACCCACTAGGCTAGGATTTTTTTAGAGCAACCATATATTTTTATTAATAGAAAATCAAGTTATAACAAACACATGTAGAAACTAAAAGACAGACCGGGATAAAATGATTATTCTGAATTTGCACATGAATAGCTTATAGATCGAGAAATACAAAACGATCCCTAGGGTTTTCTTGCAACCACTGTAGCGAGCGGCCGCCGGTCAACTGCAGTGCCACCGAGATTAACACCGGAAGAAACACCGAGCCTCCATCATCGCGAGATACGAGAAGCATCATCGCCAATGAGGCTTTGTGAGTTGATGAACAGGCCCGCTGCACGCAGCAAGGCACATGTCGCTGTGGCACGTCGACCGGGGGACGTCCCCGTGCTGTTTTGGACCAAGATCTGTCGTCTCCTGTCGATGAAGTTGGTGAGGAACGACAAATCCACCACCTTCGGACCAGCATCCTTGCTCCAGAAGAACCACCTCGCCCCGCCCGCCAACACCATCGTGAGTAACCACGAACTCCAACGATAAACAGAGAAACTAATCTCGCCAGATCTGAAAACGGCGAGAAGACCAAGCTTCCAATCTGAAGGGTCGAGCAGCACACGTTGGCATCAACTCTGAGGCACCGCTGTGAAGGTCGTCGTCGGTGTGGGAGTAGAGTTGAGGCAGATTTACTAACCCGAGCGTCGTTACTGTCCCAACAACGCACCACAACAGACAGAGCCAAACCCTAACTATTAGATCAGAACAGCAAGTGGAGAGAAGGGACCAACGATCTGGCATGTGGAGATGAGGGAGGAAAAGCTGTTTCCGCCGCTGCCTGCCTTCTACGGAGGAATATATCGGTTCTGACTGGCTAAGAATGATATGTGTGTGCTAGCCTCCATGAAAATCAATTGACTGTTTTTTCTAAAATTTAAAAAGAGAAAAATAAGGTAGAAATCCATTTTTGCACATATTAAAAAGTTTCAAAATAAAATTTTGTAGATACATCTTCACATTGTATGTGCTCGCAAAGTAGTTTCACCAAAAATAAACATTTTTTATGGCTTGTGTAAAAAATACACCGTCATCCAAAATATGACTTACTGAACATGTAGAATGTTTAGATCTATGCATGAACGTTTCTTAAAAAAAATACATTTTAAATTTTGTTTAAAATGCATTTTAAATATAGGCGAATGAGCTATGTAAAAAGGATGCGCCACGCATAAGCTTTTTACTAGTAGTGAAGAATACGACCAAACAAAAGGTACCTTCGTCCGCCTGCCCTTCTCTACATCCACATCTACATCTACAACTTATAAAAGAGCGGACTTGAATTTCGCTACAGCCACATCGGTTATTGCACACAGGGTTACCAGAAGCGTCAGATCTAATCTAGAAGATCACATCCAACAATCCATATTGCAAGGATGGTCTGGCTCTCCAATCAACGATAGAGATTTCGTTGTTCCGCTTGGCAGACGAAAACTCTGCCGAAATTTTGTCGCTCCGCGTCCCCCACAACCCCACGAAGCCAGGATTTGATTCCTTAAATCACGCCAACAGTTTCCTAGGTCGTATCCGTGTTATGTGTATCCGTGCTGGCCGCAAAAATGCCCCTGGCCGGCTGGCCGCAACGCTCCTAGGTCGTCGTCTGTTGCATAGGCTCAGCCAGGCCGGAACCGCAACCGCTACAGCGGCACGGGTCTTCTCCTCCGCGTGGGCCGACGTGCGTCCGTCTCTGCGCCGATCTGGGGCCGCCGCGACCGTCCCTGCAAGCGCCACCGAGACATGCGCTGCAAGTTTCTGCAGATCATGTCGGACATCTGCAGTTAACCTGCACCTCTTCGTGCCTTCCACTGGTCCGCCTACTTGTGCTGCAGGGTAATAATCATCCATCCATGATGGAATCAGCAAAGCCGCACAATGGTTTCCTGGTTGATGGTTTGGATTGGAGGAATACGGTCCATGTTTTGGATTTGTGGCAAGAATTTCAAATATAAAGTGGTGGATATTTGTGGTGAGGACACATTTCGGTTCATATTACCGAATAATTCAGAAAAGATGTATTGCTTAGCTATTTCTTGTTAGCAATTGTACAGTTTTAATCTTGAGATGCAGACCTTGAGAAGTTACAACTTACGTTCATATAGTACTTTATAAGTTGATATGTCTTAATGATTGCCACGCCATAACTAATTAGAAGTAGAACAATGTAGACTAAGCTATTTTAGTTAATGGCAATTTAATCCGATTGAACTCTGTTATGTGTAGATAGTACGGTGAAGCCAGTGCTAATGCTTTTTGTACCAATTCTTTGCAGCCATCTACAGAAGTTGGGGTTCGGCTTTACAATTTAGATGTTTTGATCCAAATGCATTGGTAGCTAGACGAGAACTCTTATTATGTGAGGTGATTATCGTTAGATCGAAACATTGCAGTCTATATTGTTCACATGTGTTCACTCCCTATTATTTCAGAATTTATGTGTTCATAATTTCTGATTACAAACTAGTCCCATTTGATATATGATTTTGGTCTATTTTTTTATATAGTAGGATGTTGTTGTAGTCTGCCACAGAGGCAGCACACGTTATGCACCCAGAACATGAACCACGCCGAACACCCGCTCTCCAGGCCCCACACTCCATAGTTGCAGCCACGCATACCCTCCATCGCTATGAATATGTAGGCGCCGATAAATACATGAGGTGTTTCATGTCACGCTCTAGGGTATCAACCAGGACTTACCCGTGCTAGGAGGACAAGTGGAGGATGGGTTGTGCACCTCAGTTTGGGGTATTGCATTAGTTTTTATTTATTTATTTTGGTGTTGGGACAAGATTTGATTAAATCATCACTTTGGAAATATATGTTCTCCAAGATGAAACATGTATAGTATCATATTGTATGATATCCATGTTCTTCCTACAAGTCAATTTGTTTGCAGTCCGCACGCTCTCGATGAATTTGTCTGCAGTCCTCACGCTCTCGATGAATTTGTCTGCAGTCCTCACACTCTCGACTCTTGAATGATGTCTCCATTGTCCTTGGATCTTTATGAAGGAGATGATGTTGACAGGGGATGGACCAAACATGTCTCTTGATTCTTGCCTCATTTTTTTTGCATTGGTACCTATATTCCTCCATGGAGTTTTGGTATATTCTTGGCCTATTCCTATACTGAATGATATGGTACAAGAAGCAACAAAGGTAAGTGTTTCTATTTTCTAGCTTCTTGGGGCAATCTTGAAATAAGAAAATCTACCTTCAGGTATTGTATAATGTGAAGTTTACATGTGTGTTTGCTAATATTTTCCCTTTTAGTATAGCTGGGTACAGTCTGACAGACCATGGAAGGGGATGGCTATGACTTGTGACTACACTGACAGAGATCTTCTGTCTGCTTCACTATTTTGATCGTCAATGGTTTCACTCCTTGCTTCCGGACTGACAGATGGATCATAGGCAGAAACGTCAACAAGCTTTGCCTTTTCAAGTTTGCTTTCTGGAAACGCTCGTCCGTTGGAGGATGCTCTGCACCAAGGTAGATGGATGCTAGGTATTCAGTGAATGGGTAATTCGTAGGCCTCGAGGACTTCTCTCAACTCTTGGGAAAATTGAGGGCGGCCAGCTGGCGAAATATTCTTGTTCTATCACTTGGAACCTGAAAGCTAATCCAGCACTCTGCCAGCTTAGCTTATGAAGCTCGGTTCTCTAGGTGCTTGTTGTTACCTGCACTCGACGTGGTTGGGGAGTAAGGGACTCTTTGGATCAAAGGGTTAAAAAACACAGGAATAGGAAAAACATAGGAATCTCACAGGTTTGTATGCGTAAAACAGAGGAACCGAAAACAGAGGAAAACTGCAGGATTAGTCGTTTGGATGAAATGCAGGAAAAACGCAGGAAATCCAAAATATAGCCTTAACTTTCCACTAGAGGTTTTACTTGGATCAACGAAAACACAAAAGAAAATATACATCGAGGTTTCTAAGGAAATAGACAACACCCAGGTGCAAAGAAAACAAAATAAAACAAAGGAAAACGGGTTGAAAACGGAGAAATAAAACGGGTTGTCTCCCGGTAGCGCTTTTCTTTAACGCCTTTCAGCTAGGCATAATGACTTTAAAAAAATGCTCACATAAGAATAAGAGTTGAAGCACAATAAGAGAGAATCAAGAAGCAAATATAAAACACATTTAAGTCTAACCCACTTCCTATGAAAAAGAATCTTGTAGAAAAACAAGTCAACGAAGCACACAGTGACTAGCATGGGAAGACAAAATAAGTGCAACTGCAAAAATTTCAACATAAAGAGGGGAAACTTAATATTGTTGAGATGCATAAAACCATGTTTTCCTCTCTTATAATAACTTTTAGTAGCATCATAAATAAAATTAACAATATAACTATCATAAGAAATATTCTTATCATGATCCACATGCATAAAAGCATTAATACTCTCCACATAAGCATAATCATTCTCATTAATAGTAGTGGGAGCAAATTCAACAACATAGCTATCCTTATTATTCTCATCACCATAATCATTAAATATAGGAGGCATATTGTAATAATAATTAATTTTTTCCTCAATAGTAGGTGGACTGAAAATATCATATTCACCATTGTAAATAGGTGGAACTAGAATACCACAATCATTATAATCATCATATATTAGAGGCAAGGTATCATTAAAGAAAATTTCTTCCTCAAAACTTGGGGGACTAAAAATATCATATTCATCAAAACTAGCTTCCCCAAGCTTAGACTTTTCCATAGCATTAGCAATAATGGTGTTTAAAGAGTTCATACTAATAACATTGCCACTAGAATGCAAATAAAGCTCTCTCATATTTTTGTTGTTTTCCATTAAGACTAACTAGTAAAAATAAAAACAAGCAATAAGTAAAAAATAAGACTAACTGGTGAAAACAAGAAACAAAAAGATATAATTGCAGAATCTAAAGGAAATAACTCCGAGCACTCACACCCGAGGATGTGAGTACCTTTTACCTTACCTCCCCGGCAACGGCGCCAGAAAAGATCTTGATGTCTTCGCACGCTTCTATTCTTGTAGACAGTGTTGGGCCTCCAAGTGCAGAGGTTTGTAGAACAACATCAAGTTTCCCTTAAGTGGATTACCCAAGGTTTATCGAACTCGGGGAGGTAGAGGTCAAAGATATCCCTCTCAAGCAACCCTACAATTAAGATACAAGAAGTCTCTTGTGTCCCCAACACACCTAATACAATTGTCAGTTGTATACACTGGCGGAACCAGGATTTTGCATTAGAGGGGGCCAAACATGATAATAATCAATTAGGGGGGGCCAAGCATGTAATTTTTTCATCTAATCTCGTCTAAATCAGCCACTTATAGGTAAAAAAAATCTAAAAGTGCATGTCATAGGGGGGCCAAGGCCCCTGCTGGTCCCCCTGGTTCCGCCACTGGTTGTATAGATGCACTAGTTCGGCGAAGAGAGAATAAAATGCAAGTAATATGGATGATAATAAGTGATAATAGAAATCTGAAATAAATATGGCAGCAAGCAAACATGTAGCAGAAGAGGCCGAAAATGGTGTTTCAATGCTTGGAAATAAGGCCTAGGGCTCCTACTTTCACTAGAGGACACTCTCAACAATGATCGCATAAATGAATAACTAGATAACTTCTCTCACTATGCTACCCTTAACCACTCTCCGGTCGAATAACAACACCAATCCATGCGTAGGGCTTTAACAACACTCCTTAGAGTAAGAACTTTCCCAACTAAGTAACCCGCATGCTATCACCATGGGACCCAGATGGTTCCACGCAAACACCAGAATTTCATAGGGTTATCCAACACAAAATATAAATATAATGCTAAACCACACGGTGCACACGCTGTCACCTTTACACCGTGATCAAAGCGTTTACGGAGATCTCATAACGAATAATGAACACTAATCATTGCGTAGGGATGCAAAAAGCATTCCTTAAAGTAAGAATTCCCATGTCTAGTTAGCCCCACGATGTCACTATGAGCGACCTAGAAGGTACTAGAGAAAAAACCACAATTCATAGAGGAGACACACACGATGTGCACACTGTCAACACCTTCACACCGCGGGACAAGGTGATTCCAAAGTTCATATTAATAAAGCACTTGAGTAGCAAAAGATGAAGAGTAACATCTACGAATTCAAATAGATTACAAAGCTCATGATCACATATATGAAGGGTTTGTTGCATAGAAAACAAAAAATTTCCTACGCGAGAGACACCCGAAAGGCCAAGATCTAATCTAGGAGACGAAGTGCAACGGGCAACGAGAGGGTTAAGGAGAACACATACCCTCGAAGACTCAAAGTGGTACGAGATCAAATCTCGTTGTTGGCGTAGTCGTACTCACACCGATCCCGATAGCGAGAAGATGGGCACCGCAATCCGGCGGTGCATCCGTGATCGGTCACACGTACGGTTGATGACGACCTCCGTTCCCTCGTTCCAGCGGGGCGTGGAAGTAGAGGATCCCTCGGAACTCCAGCAGCACGACGACGTGGTGGTGGTGAAGAATCCCACGGTCAGGGCTTCGCCAAGCCGGAGACCATGAAATGGAGCAGCGGGTGGAGGGAAAGGGAAGTGGCCAAGTGTGTGAATGAGGAGGAGCCCTCACCCTCCTTTTATAGGGAGAGGGAGGCAGCCCAAAGGTCGGGTGCGGCCAGCCATGGTGGTGCCCCCACCTATTCCCTCTTCATGTGAGTGGAAGCTCCACTTACACCCACTCATGCTCCCATTATTTCCTACTTGGAAAATCCAAAGGTTTTCTTTTAATAAATAAATAAAACCTTTTTATTTCTTTATTTCAGCATTTGTTAATTCTATTAACAACTTTTGCATATAGCACCTCGAATCGTTTGTTAATTCTATTAACAACCATTCGACGAAAAAAACCCTTGAACTATTTCAATTTTCCCCGAAACAATTTCGGTGCTGCCCAAAATATTCTTCGATATTCCGTATCCTCTCAAACGCGTCATCGAACCTTAAGTGTGTCACCCTACGGTTCGCGAATAAGATATACATGATCGAGACTCCTCTCCGATCAATAATCAACAGCGGGATCTGGAGATCCGTGATGACTCCTATATATTCAACGATGAGTCTCGTGATCGTGTGAACCAACAACGCCGTGAACTATTCCCTTTGTCTCGCGATATTTTAATTGTCAAAGATTCGATCATTGGTATCAACCATACCTTGTTCAATCTCGTTACCGACAAGTACTCTTTTCTTGTTCCCGTGATATAACATCCGTGTGATCGTATCACGTGCTTGCAAGCGGTTTCGATGTGATATCACCGAGAGGGCCCAGAGTATATCTCTCCGTCATTTGGATGGACAAATCCCACTCTTGATCCATGATCCTCAACTAATACTTTCCGAATACTTAACGACACCTTTATAGTCACCCTGTTACGGTGTGACGTTTGATGCCATCAAAGCACCCTTCCGGTATCAGCGATTGACATGATCTCATGGTCTAAGGAATAAGTTACTTTGTCTGTTTGATATAACAATGTAAACTAAATGACTTGATCGCATTGCTATATTCTCTTTGGGTATATGTTCATCACATCATTCTTCTAATGACATGACCCCGTTATTAATAACATCCAATGTTCATGATCAGGAAACCTTGATCATCTATTAATCAACGAGCTAGTTAAAAGAGAGGCTTTACTAGGAACTATTGTTTGTTTATTAAGCACACATGTATCAACGTTTCCGGTTAATACAATTATAGCATGAGAAATAAACATTCATCATAAACAAGGAATAATATAATAACCATTTTATTATTGCCTCTCGGGCATATTCCCTTCAGTCTCCCACTTGCACTAGAGTCAATAATCTAGTCTGTAAGCACTTTAACACATATGGCGTACCAGTGTTATTACCATGCTTCGCATGCGGTAAACATCATCAAAAAGATCTGAACTGTTCAGGTCCTATTGTATTTGCATGTTCTTTGCGTCTACACGCATCACTCATTCTCTAATGAGATGGCTTTGTATATATATGGTCAATTGGTGAAAACTTAATTCCTCAGCTTAAACTGATGTCACTAACATTGTGAAAATGTAGCTTCATAGTGTTAGCATTCTTGGAAACTCACCAAGTTCTGGTGATACCTTAATTCCTCAGCTTAAACTGATGTTACTAACATTGTGAAAATGTAGCTTCATAGTTTCAGCATTCTTGGAAATTCACCAAGTTCAATAAAGAACTCCTTGACACAAAATCCGCTTATAATCAGTTGTTAACACAACGATATACTTTAGCCTTTGTTGTAGTATCTGTCACAATATTTTAATTTTGAAACTCTTTCAAATCCAACATGGAACTTTCTTCCATCCTATTGTGCTACCCTTCATCACATATTTTAATTGAGATAAAATTACTTGAATGACAAGACTATTAGTGTAACATATTACAACTAATATTTTGTCATTACTATATAGGAAAACATATCCTTAGCATTTCTAAAATGACACAAGGATCTCTCCCACTGTTGTCTAATCATCATATGAATTATCCTACTATAACATTTTATAGCATAGGACTCATCTGGTTGTGTACATAGCATGGAAACATGACTTAGAAATTTCAATTTCAATGATGCTCATCATGTGTCAAAACACATGAATCTTGCTCAATTATTTTCCATGTGACAAAAACTCCTTCTTGTCATTTTCATATTGACTTACTTCAATATTTCATCTATGTAATTTGGCTTCAATCATATCAGGTGCGTCAATCCATCTTTTATAGATATCGATGCCCAATATCTTCTAAGCCTTTGATCAATATGAAATCGAAAATATTAACCGTGTTAATTTAAAATACATATTTTCCAATCAACCATATGTCATCTACATAAAGTATTGGAAATATGTCATAGCGCTCCCACTTAATTTCTTGTAACTCTACAAGCATCTTTATCATTCATGATGGAATCAAACTCTTTTGATAACTTCATTAAGCTAAAGATTTCAACTTCGCTATGCTCACTTCAACCATTGAAGTGTGCATGCCTTTATAGCAACCTTTTGAATTTTACAAAACTCTCAGACTGTGTCAAGTACACATCCTTGATCAAACTTCCTCGAGAGGAGAGTTGGTTTTGTTATTCAACTGCCATATCATAATATGTAACTTTTTGCTAGAACTATCCGCAAAGACTAAAGCACCACTACGGAAGATCGAAATCTTGTAGTAGTCAACTCTTTGAACTTCGTCGAAAACAACTTTTCGATAAGTATCCATGTCTTTGTCGCTATATAGACCCTTTTGCTATCGTTAGGCATCATGCCTATTGAAAGGACTACCAAGTCACATACTTGATATTCATACAAGGATACTATGGCGGATATAATGACTCATAGTCAATTTTACGAAGTTAGGGCCCATCATTTGCTTCCTTTATAAGGTACAGGTCCTTTTCTTGTCAAAACAACACTTTACACTTAAACCACAAGTTGTTCTAAGTACAAAGTTTTTTGGACTTTTCTGGTACAGTTCGCAAACTCATTTAAAGTATCTACAACATTTGTAGTGTCTTCTACTTAGTCAAAATAGTAAACCCCGGAACAACTTCCAGTGCTGCGCTACTCTTGACATGATAACGAAGATTCTCTAATCTCGTTGAGTTTGTACTGTGCTCCCACTCACTTGTTTCGCAAGAACTACTTTCTCGAGAAATCAACCCTTTCTGACAAACAATATTTGTCTTTTGGTTCGGTGATAGGAGAAATACCCAATGTTTTATTTGGGATAACCTTATAAACATATATTTATCCTATTTTGGTTGTAAACATTTTACACATGCTATGCATACCAAAACTTAAGAAAAATGACAATTCGGGTCATTACCCAAACCATATCTTATATGTTGTCAATTTCAACGGATCATGATGGTGCTCTTTTCAGTGTAAAAGCGGTTGTCCTTAATGTATAAACTACAAAATTATAATGGCAATTTTATTAATCTTACCATGTCAAACATGGTTTGATTTTGTCTTTTTGAATACTCCAATCTAATGTGGGGTATTCGAGAAGTATAAGTTGTAGAACAATTCTGCAACTTCTCAGATGTTTTGCTAAACTTGTAACTCAAACTTTATCCTTTATGATCCAATCATAAATACTTGATTATCTTGTTACATTGATTTTAACTTCATATTAATAACCTTTTGAACCAATTCAAAATGTCAAACTCTGTTCCCTTTAAATAGATATACTCACATATCTACTTAAATCATCGACATAATTTTATGAAGGAAAAATTAATCCACCATACATGACTACACATAATGGACTATATACATCAATATGTATAATCTCCACTAAATTAGTCGTCCATTCTACTTTGGCCTATGAACGGAATTCTAGTCATCTTTTGGAAGACGTCTCACAAGCGTCAATTTATTCAAAACAAAATGACTCCGAAAGTCCATCAATATGGAGTTCCTTCATGTTTTCCTTTCCGATATGAACTAAAATGGTGGTGTCACAATTTAAGTGAAAATCTTTTACGTCTTGCAACGTTTAGCATTCAGTCTTATAGATGTTTACTTTACCAACATGATTTATATTAACATATCCATCAATTATGGAATATGGTCATCGTTTGAACAATCTCATTTGTTCTCACAAAAGACTAGAACAAAATAACAACTTATTAAGTTCTTAAAATAAATCTTGAATGTTTGGTTCGATACTACAATGAACACAATAACACTTTATTTATGTTCTTGTCATAATCGATTCCACATCTATTACTAGTTCCTTTTAGGCCCTTGTATTTCTTGCATTGCGTTGCTTTGTATGACAACTCATACCAACCAATGTGGTATCAAAATACCCAAAAATACTTTGTTAACTAGTAATACATCTATAACTTGTATATCAAGCATATACTCTTGGGCTGGACTTTTCCAGTTATCTTCTTTTCTGCCATATATCTATTTGCAATTCTATTTTCAATATTCCATTTCCTTTACAGAAGAATCATTCAAAATCAAACAATGCTAGCCGTACTAGCTCATTTTCTTTGGCGTGTTAGTCATATACTATCACCCATTGAGTCATACTTTGAGTTTGATTGTTCTACTAATATCACCATATTAATAGAATTCTTCTAGATTCCACTCTTAGCAATCTCCAAGTAAGGTAAACGACTTTACACATACTTTTAATCCATCCCATCATAACAATTTTATGATTAAGCTACTATAGCTCGAAGGAAGGACTTTAGAGGATATTTTTTAGCATCCAATTTCTTGGAATATTCAAACGCCTAGCGTCTTCAATCATTGCATATATTCAGATAATATAGGCAAACATTGTCACGCTAAATTATACTCAGTCATGTTGCCACAAATAAGTTTCTAGATATCAATATATCTTTCACTTGATTGTTTCTGAAAACAACTCTTTTCAGTTCCAAAATCACCTTGATCAACAAAACATTCTTTTGAAGATAAAGTAATACGAAAGCAACCATGACTCTGGATTCTAAGTAGGAATTATTTGCTCTCTAGATCAATCAATCATTAACCATATGGAGCTAGGTAGGAAATACCAAAAATCTACAATAGGACTCAATCTTAAATTTCACTAATACGGTACCAATCTTAAATGGTATTTACCAGATCATAACAGTTATATCTCAATTAACAATCTAAGTGTAATGTAGTTATGTGGATGCCATTGAATACTACAATTTGTGCAAATTCATTTTGATTTGTTGTTCATGATAAATAAGTTCAAGTTAATTCAAAAATTAAACCACGAACTCCCACTCAAAAACAACATCCCTCTTAGTCGTCTTTAGTGATTACACGAACCAAATTCACTACACCAAAACCGATCATCACGTGAGATGATGTAGTTTCAAAGGCGAACATCGACATGTTCATCATATCATCCATATGACTCATGCTTTACCTTTCGGTTACGTGTTCCGAGGCCATGTCTGTACATGCTAGGCTCGCCAAGTAGAACCGTAGTATTGCGTGTGTTTCAAGGCCATGTCTGTACATGCTAGGCTTGAAAACACCCGTTGTATGCGAACGTTGAGTCTATCACACCCGATCATCACGTGGTGTCTCGAAACGACGAACTTTCTTAACGGTGCATACTTAAGGAAGAACACATTATTATCTTGATATTAAGTGAGAGGGATCATCTTATAATGCTACCGTCGCTATCTAAGCAAAACAAGATGCATAAAAAGGATTAACATCACAGACATCACATGAAAGGATAACGTGATATGATATGGTCCTTCTTGCACTTGATCTCTATCATGTGCATTATGGTATGATCTCAATCATTCCACCGGCGTGGTACCAAGTACCACGGTACCCCAAACTTGATTGTCCATCAATAAGAAGACACCATATGGATACCTTTCGGTATATAAATAATTTACAAAATAGATCATCTCATAATCAAATTTGTAATATTGACCATATCACATCACATGCCCAACAAAAACTAGTTAGACGCTTCTAATTTATTTTTGCATATTTTACGTGGCTTAGGGCTTTCGAGGATAGAACCATTCATACCTACGAACATCAACCACAACGTTGATAAACATATTTTTAGAAACCCTTCGTAGATTAGATCTTAACTATAGTAGGAGAAACGGACACCCCCTTAGCCACAAGTGAGACAACTCTCGCGTACATAGTACACGTAAACTTAGTCTGGGGCAGCTTCATCCTACTATGCCACTAAGATCATAAAATACTCAAGGAGGCAATAACATGATCATCAACGCCCACATACACCTATGTGTTCTACCCGTACAAAACATCTACGCATAGATCCGGCTCTGATACCACTGAAGGGTTCGTTGCATAGGAAACAAAAAAATTCCTACGCGAGAGACACCCGAAAGGCCAAGATCTAATCTAGGAGACGAAGTGCAACAGGAAACGAGAGGGTTAAGGAGAACACATACCCTCGAAGACTCAAAGTGGTACGAGATCAAATCTCGTTGTTGGCGTAGTCGTACTCACACCGATCCCGATAGCGAGAAGATGGGAACCGCAATCCAGCGGGGCGCGGAAGTAGAGGATCCCTCGGAACTCCAGCAGCACGACGACGTGGTGGTGGTGAAGAATCCCACGGTCAGGGCTTCGCCAAGCCGGAGACCATGAAATGGAGCAGCGGGTGGAAGGAAAGGGAAGTGGCCAAGTGTGTGAATGAGGAGGAGCCCTCACCCTCCTTTTATAGGGAGAGGGAGGCAGCCCAAAGGTGGGGTGCGGCCAGCCATGGTGGTGCCCCCACCTATTCCCTCTTCATGTGAGTGGAATCTCCACTCACACCCACTCATGCTCCCATTATTTCCCACTTGGAAAATCCAAAGGTTTTCTTTTAATAAATAAATAAAACCTTTTTATTTCTTTATTTCAGCATTTGTTAATTCTATTAACAACTTTTGCATATAGCACCTCGAATCGTTTGTTAATTATATTAACAACCATTCAACGAAAAAAACCCTTGAACTATTTCAATTTTCCCCGAAACAATTTCGGTGCTGCCCAAAATATTCTTCGATATTCCGTATCCTCTCAAACGCGTCATCGAACCTTAAGTGTGTCACCCTACGGTTCGCGAATAAGATAGACATGATCGAGACTCCTCTCCGATCAATAATCAACAGCGGGATCTGGAGATCCGTGATGACTCCTATATATTCAACGATGACTCTCGTGATCGTGTGAACCAACAACGCCGTGAACTATTCCCTTTGTCTCGCGATATTTTACTTGTCCGAGATTCGATCATTGGTATCAACCATACCTTGTTCAATCTCGTTACCGACAAGTACTCTTTTCTCGTTCCCGTGATATAACATCCGTGTGATCGTATCACGTGCTTGCAAGCGGTTTCGATGTGATATCACCGAGAGGGCCCAAAGTATATCTCTCCGTCATTTGGATGGACAAATCCCACTCTTGATCCATGATCCTCAACTAATACTTTCCGAATACTTAACGACACCTTTATAGTCACCCTGTTACGGTGTGACGTTTGATGCCATCAAAGCACCCTTCCGGTATCAGCGATTGACATGATCTCATGGTCTAAGGAATAAGTTACTTTGTCTGTTTGATATAACAATGTAAACTAAATGACTTGATCGCATTGCTATATTCTCTTCGGGTATATGTTCATCACATCATTCTTCTAATGACATGACCCCGTTATTAATAACATCCAATGTTCATGATCAGGAAACCTTGATCATCTATTAATCAACGAGCTAGTTAAAAGAGAGGCTTTACTAGGAACTATTGTTTGTTTATTAAGCACACATGTATCAACGTTTCCGGTTAATACAATTCTAGCATGAGAAATAAACATTCATCATAAACAAGGAATAAGATAATAACCATTTTATTATTGCCTCTCGGGCATATTCCCTTCAGTATATATCACACCATGGGAGAGAGAGAGATGAACCACATAGCTACCGGTAGATCCCTCAGCCTCAGGGGAGAACTACTCCCTCCTCATCATAGGAGACATCAACGGCGATGGATATGGCGGTGGAGTCGATGGAGATAGCTTCCGGGGGCACTTCCCTGTTCCGGAAGGGTTCCAGAACAGAGATTTGTCCCCCGAAACTTGTCGGCGGCGGTGCAGAGCTACGGATGTATTTTGTGGAAAAGTCGATTCTTCTAGGGTTTATGCATCGGGGAGTATATATAGGCGAAAGGGCGATGCCGGAGGTGGCCAGGGGGGACACACCACCTGGTGGCGTAGCCAGGGGGTGGTGGCGCCACCCTGTGGCCCCCCTCCAGGGCTCTTCGGGACTTCTCGATGCTTCCGGGACTTCTAAGACTTATGGCTTTCGAATCGTCCAATTCCGAGAATATTTCCAGAACAACTTTTCTGAAACTAAAAACAGCAGAAAACATGAACTGGCTCTGTGGCATCTTGTCAATAGGTTAGTCCCGGGAAGTCAATAAAAATGACATAAAGTGTAAGAAAAACATGTGGGAAACAACATGGAACATCATAAATTTGGGATACGTTTATGACGTATCAGTTACAGATCCACAAACTGTCGGTCAGGTATAGGAATACCACTTTGATCACTAATCTGATAAACAAACAAGTGGGGAAGACATTATCTGTGGAGACAAATGCGCAGGGACCTGGTTGATACTTCATAAACGTATCCTTAATTCCTGATGTTCCGTGTTGTTTTCATGTTATATGCTACATGTTTTCCTTACGCTTTATGTCATTTTTATCGATTTCCGAGACTAAACTATTGACAAGATGCCATAGAGCCAGTTCCTGTTTTCTGCTGTTTTTAGTTTCAGAAAAGTTGTTCTGTAAATATTTGCGGGATTGGAAAATTCAAATCCCGAAAGTCTTAGAATTCCCGAAGGTACCACGGAGTCCCGAAGAGGCCCGGAGAGGGGCCACACCATATGGCGGCGCCCCCCGTCCGCGCCTAGTGGTGGTGTGGGCCCCTCGGGCGTCCACCGCCATCGCCCTTTCGCCTATATAATCCCCCTAATACGTGAACCCTAGATATATACCACCTTTTCCCGAGAAACACCCGAGACCGCCGTCATCGTCATTCCGAGATCGGGAGGGTTCTGGAGATCTCCCTAGCACCCTGCCGGGAGGGGAATTCATCACCGGAGGGGTCTACACCATCATGCCCTCCTCCGAAGTGATGCGTGAGTAGTTCATCCCTGGACTACGGGTCCATAGAAGTAGCTAGATGGTTGTCTTCTCCACTTTATGCCTCATGTTTAGATCTCGTGAGCTTCCCTACATGATCGAGATCATCTTTATGTAATTTTACATGTTGTGTTTGCTCGAAACCGATGAATGTTGAATGATGTGTCTTCTGATTATCAATCTATCATGTTATCTTCCTGCATATGTTATTTATGATCTTGCATGCTCTCTGTTATGAGTAGATACTCTGGCCAAGTAGATGCTAGTAACTCCAATAGGGAGTATTTATGCTCGATAGTGGGTTCATGCCTCCTTTGCATCTGTGCTTGAGTGACAGAAACGTGACGGATGGAGGATGTGTTGTTGCCATTAGGGACAAAACAACAGTGTTTACTTTGTTTACATTGTTTACATTACACACTTTGCTTACTGCGATTATCTGTTGCTTGCAACTTAATACCCAACGTTTGTTCGGATGATATTCGGAGGGTGGATTATTATTCATAGATGCAGTTGGGTGACGGTCTATGTATCTTGTTGTAATGCCCACATGAATCACATAGTAATTTTTATGTCTTGCATATGCACTACGGTGCAGCCTTCATTTTTGTCAATTGTCCAGCTGTAATTTGTTCACCACACATGTTATTTATCTTCTATGGAGAGACACCACTAGTGAACTATGGACCTCGGTCCATTTTCTCATACTGATAATACACACACTGTTTCCACTACTTTCACACTACTTCCACTGTTCGCACACTGCTGCTACTGTTTTCATACTGTTTTCCGCACCATACTGTTCTTATTTTATTTTATTTTGTCTTGTTTGCGTCTCTTTATAAAAACACACAAAAAATTAGTTCTTATTCTAGTTATTATTTTGGTTACCTTGTTGTTTTTCTTCATCATGTTGCTCCCTAAGGTCACCCTGAAAAATCTTCCAGTTGGTAGTGGTTCTATACTTGGAAAGGATACCATTAAATAATTTTTTAATCATGTTAGTAAGCATGATAGTTTGAAGAAAAATCCATAGTAGAATTTGCTCCAAATTATGAAACTGCTGCAACTTATTTAAATCACATGTTAGAAGCTAGGTTTGTTAATCTTCATCTCATACTGCAGCATATGTTCCTCAACTTGGATAATATTGAATACATCAAAAAATAAATTTTATCTTAGAAACCATTGTTAAAGAATTTGGAGATGTTGCTATAGAAGCTAGAAAAGTTTTTGATTGTTTCAATATGTTAGGCTCTTATGTAGATGTTGTTGGTGCTCTCGAAAAATCTGAACCCAAAAATGAAAATGAGGAGAAAATACCAATTCCCTTTAAATTAATAGCATTGCATGAAGCCCAAGAAAAGATTTTTTGACTAGATTGTTCCTGAGAATCTATTTGATGAGAATAGTAAACCTAAAAGTTCTAAGAAAGGAACATTTGAAACGCATTTAGATAAAATACAATGAATTAGTGAGGAATTTCCTTATCTTGATTTGGATGCCTCTCCATTTGAAAACACGTGAATCCACTTTCCTGGGCCTAGCTAAAAGGTGTTAAAGAAAAACACTTCTTGGGAGATAACCCATGGTTTTATTTTTGCTTTGTTTTTCTCTGTTTTC
Source organism: Alopecurus myosuroides (assembly GCA_028641055.1). Taxonomy (NCBI): domain Eukaryota; kingdom Viridiplantae; phylum Streptophyta; class Magnoliopsida; order Poales; family Poaceae; genus Alopecurus; species Alopecurus myosuroides. The sequence goes on along the minus strand of CM054058.1, from coordinate 392,302,171 downwards.
TTTGACTCAAGGGGTTGTATACTTCTGTAGAAACTCCTTTGTATATTTTTTTTTGTTTTAGTTGTGCCAAGTAAACTTTCTGACAAGAGTTGGAGTTGGTTTTGGATTTCTGCGCAGGAAACAGATTTCTGTTGTCCACCGTAAAAAATTGTATAAAATCCAGAATGATCTGAAATTTTTTGTGATTATTCCTAAGATAATTCAGAAACTTTTTTGTTCTTTATGTTTTTAGATCTCAGCAACTTAAGTGCCCCGAAAAAATTCTTCTTTACAGATTGTTCTGGTTTTAGCAGATTCTGCCATTTTTCTTGCATTTGCTCTTTTACGATGTCAAGTGGATTTCTTTGCTTCACGAAACATCAGTGCCTTTAGCTAATGTTTAAAAGTATCAATATAACTTGTGTCCATACATAAACCATGTATTTTTTATTGTTTCACTAACCCTCTAATGCGAATTACTCTTTGAGTGTGGTGTGAAGGAAGTTTTCAAGGGTCAAGAGAAGAGGGTGATATAATGTGATCAAGAAGAGTGCAAGGTCAAATCTTGAGGATGCCCCTCTGGTTCATCCTAGAAAATTTTAAGAAGACTCAAGAATCTAAGTTTGGGGATTCCCAAGGCATCCCCTTCTTCATCAACAATCTATCAGGTCACTTCTAGTGAAACTATATTTTTATTCGGTCACATCATATGAAATTTACTTGGAGTGTCTATTTGTTATTATTTGATTTTCCTTTGTTTTCTTAAGTTTTCCTTGCTGAATAAACATCGTTGGTACCTAGCATCCTTGTTTGGGAGAGAGACACGCTCTGTTTTTCCTATTTGAATACTCGTTATGTTCGTATTCTTAGTTTTTCTTCTAGCTACTGCAAAATTCTTGTTTAGCTCTTGTTTTTGTTGTATCTCTTATTCAGAGATGTTAGTTTTAGTAGTGTTATGTGAGTACTCTCATGTTTTCTTGCTGTATCATTTAGAGAGTTTTTATTAAAACATATTTTATATGGTGTTGGTTGGGAAAAGAAACATCTGCATGTAGTAGAATTTATAATGATGCAAATAGAAGCTTGTATAGACTGTGACTAGAATTTTTCGTATCATGCTAGATGTTATTTTAATTCTAAATCCTAGTGGTTATTTTAGTAGCATTATTTGTCTCAAATAGCTGAGAGTGTTTAATGTGCCATCGAAAGAATCATGAGTTGTTCTTGTCATTTTGAAGCATAAATTTGTGGTTTCTCATTTGAATATTTTATTTGGTTGACTTGGCGCATGCTTACACCATGTTTATGACTATGAACCAGTCACTTATAGCCTCTATTATCATTTATTTTTTGAACTTGTGGTACCACTTATGCTTTGATAAATGATGTTTTTGTCGCTATGCATGATTATGGCCATTATTGCTCCCTTGATTTGTCGCTCCGAGACTTTTGCTAGTCTCCACCTGTACTGAGTATGTGCTCTACTCGTGAATCCAACTCCCAAAAACCAAAGTTTTCCAAATGTGTCCACGATACATACCTACATGTGGTATTTAACCGCCACTCCAAAGTAAATTTCTCATGTCTTACCTTTAAAACTTTCAAAATTTACTCCTGTTTTGTGCTCCTGTTTTAGCTCATGAGGATGTAAATAGAGAATATTTATCTCACTTGTTGATTAGACTTTCACACCCTGGACTAGTGGCTTCATCCGCTTATCCAATTGATAGAAGAGCTGGCAGCGGGGTGCCCAGCCCCATAGTAATACAACACGTTCTCTTCACTATTTTTGCCCCTGATTTATCATTCAAAGCACAATTGTGTAAACAAAAGAGAAAGAGGGATGACCTTCTACACCAGTTGCGTCCTTCAATGGGATCCGCTCTTGTGAAGTCTAGTTGGCTTCTTTCGTACTGTATTTTCTGTTTACCATTCGTTGACATAAGCATACACCTCTCTAAAAAATGTTTTCAATACTTGTCTTTTACCAAACTAAAATCTCCGGCACATGAGTGATCCTTGCTTCCCTCTACGAAGGGCCCTTCTTTTACTTTTATGTTGAATCTCCATCTTCTAACTTTATGCACAGTTGAGAGAGCATAGTTGCCATTCTGAGTTTAATGTGCATTTGTCCCAGAAACATTATTAATTGATTCATGATGTGTTATTGTTTGTTCTCAAATTATTTGTTCTAGGCTTCCTCATGAACTTTTAAGGTGTCCTGACATTTATGTTTTGACCCACTCTCAAGGACAAGCAAAATATCACTTTGCTATTTTATGTCTATGCTTGAAACAAACATATATCTTTCGAGTGCATTATTATTAATGATCTTTTATTTGTGTTACTTCTGATGATGCAAAGTGATTTATATGTTTTGTTGCTAGAATTATATCTATCATGCTTGTGTTTAAAGTACTATGATCTCAGCTTACATATGCTTTTACAATATTGATGATCAAGTTTATGTTGGTAGCATGTCACCTCAGAAATTATGTGTTTTTATCGTTTACCTACTCGAGGATGAGTAGGAACTAAGCTTGGGGAAGTTGATACGTCATAAACGTATCCTTAATTTCTGATGTTCCATGTTGTATGCTACATGTTTTCCTTACACTTTATGTCATTTTTATCGATTTTCGGGACTAACCTATTGACAAGATACCAAAGAGCCAGTTCCCTGTTTTCTGCTGTTTTTAATTTAAGAAAAGTTGTTCTCGAAATATTCGTGCAATTGGAAAATTCAAAGCCTGAAAGTCTTAGAATTCTCGAAGGTTCCACGGAGTCCTGAAGAGGCCTGGAGAGGGGCCACAGGGGGGGCCACACCATAGGGCGGCGCCCCTTGTCCGCGCCTAGGGGTGGTGTGGGCCCCTCGGGCGTCCACCGCCATCACCGTTTTGCCTATATAATCCCCCCGATACGTGAACCCTAGAGATATTCCACTTTTCCCGAGAAACACCCGAGGCCGCCGTCATCGTCATCCCGAGATCGGGAGTGTTCTGGAGCTCTCCCCGATGTTCCTCTCTCCATAGCATTAAATGCTTTGGTGGGATTTGGGAGAGAAGGACTTGATCACGTTGTGTGTTCTTGCCATTGCATTAGGTGCATCGGTTTGAGTTCCCCACGGGATTCGTCAAAGAGAAGTTTGTGAGCTTGTTACTCTTGGGTGCTTGGTCACCGAAGAGATTCTTCCTCTTGGGTGTATTGAGCACCCTAGACGGTTAGTGTTTGGAGATTCCACCTTGTTGCAAGAAGCTTTGTTGAGAGCCTCCAACTTACTTGTGGAGATAGCCTCAACCTCGTGTAAGGTTTGGTCACCGCCTTCAAGACGACTTCATAGTGGAAACGAGAATCTCCTTCGCCAATGAAGCTCAAGGAGAATAAGGTGTGCACATCCGTGCTATTGAGGAGCACCTAGGTGGCTCCCGAGCTCTCCAACAAAGGCGTACTTCCCTTGGGAAGGAACTTCAGTAATCACATCGGTGTCTCCTTGTGCTTCGGTTATTTCTATACTCTAGCTCGTTAATTATGCATTTACCTTTGTGATAGCCATCGTGCTTGAAGTCATCTTTCTTGCTATCACATAGTTGTATATCTTGCTTAGCATAAGTTGTTGGTGCACATAGGTAAACCTAGCTTGTATAGGTTTTGTGCTTGACAAATTAAACGCTAGTTTTATTCCGCATTTAATCAAGCCTAAACCGTAATTATTATAAAGCGCCTATGCACCCCACTCCAGACGGCATCCTTGTACTTTCACCCGGCACCCTGCCGGGAGGGGAATTCATCACCAGAGGGTTCTACACCACCATGCCCTCCTCCTAAGTGATGCGTGAGTAGTTCATCCCTGGACTACGGGTCCATAGCAGTAGCTAGATGGTTGTCTTCTCCACTTTATGCCTCATGTTTAGATCTCGTGAGCTGCCCTACATGATCGAGATCATCTTTATGTAATGCTACATGTTGTGTTTGTTGGGATCCTATGAATATTGAATGTTATGTCTTCTGATTATCAATCTATCATGTTATCTTCATGCATATGTTATTTATGATCTTGCATGCTCTCTGTTATTAGTAGATGCTCTGGCCAAGTAGATGCTACTAACTCCAAGAGGGATTATTTATGCTCGATAGTGGGTTCATGCCTCCTTTGCGTATGTGCTCGAGTGACAGAAACGTGACGGATGGAGGATGTGTTGTTGCCATTAGGGAGAAAACAACGGTGTTTACTTCGTTTACATTGTTTACATTACACACTTTGCTTACTGCGATTATATGTTGCTTGCAACTTAATACCCAACGATTGTTCGGATGATATTCGGAGGGTGGATTATTATTCATAGATGCAGTTGGATGACGGTCTATGTATCTTGTTGTAATGCCTGTATGAATCACATAGTAATATTTATGTCTTGCATATGCACTACGGTGCATCCTTCATTTCTGTCAATTGGCCAGCTGTAATTTGTTCACCACACATGTTATTTATCTTCTATGGAGAGACACCACTAGTGAATTGTGGACCCCGGTCCATTTTCTCATACTGATAATACACACATTGTTTCCACTGCTTTCACACTACTTCCACTGTTTTCACACTGCCTCTACTATTTTCATACTGTTCTCATATTGTTTTCCACATCATACGTTTAACCTCTTTGTGTTCAGCAAAACCGGTGAGATTGACAACCTTACTGCTTCGTTGGGGCAAAGTGATTTGATTGTGTTGTGTAGGTTCCACGTTGCTGCTGAACCGGTAGTGGGCCCTACCATCTCAGCTGCATCAACCTTCTGAAGTTATTCCTTCGTCCTACTGGTCGATTCAACCTTGGTTTCTTTCAGAGGGAAACTTGCTACTGTGTTCTTCATACCTTCCTCTTGGGGTCTCCCAACGAACGTGTGTTACACGCGCATCACTGGTAACTTTGTCCGTGTTCGAGTGAAAATTGACGTACGAAAAACTAATGCACGTGTGGTCTCGATATCTAGAGGGGTACAAAGAAAAATATACCAACTTAAGTATGAAAAGAGCCCTCGATTCTGTGGAGCTCGCGTGTTTCTTGGTCACACACACACACCTAGAGTGTGGTACACGAGATCATGAGGAAGCTACGTTGAGATGGGGTGACTTGTTAAAAGCTGAGTGGGAGACTTGGCATTGAAGGGCTGCAGGTGAAAATCGTGGGGGATTTAACAATGGTGCGGGTCCTGGACGGGGGAGAGACTCAAGTGGGAGAGGGCGAGCGCCGGCTGGACGTGGTGTACCGACTAGATGGAGGCATAACATGCTCCCTCTAAAGAACACTACTGATCAACATGATGACCCTCTAAAGGATACAACATCTAGCCCGCTGAATAGTCCCGACTTGGTTATGAAGGACAAGGATACTTCTGCCCTTTGGCAAGGAAAAGACTCATGTTAGACAACATGGAGAACATGGAGCTGAATGACCATGACAGAGTGACGGATCCATACTTGGGTAACATGGTTATAGAAGAGACTGATCAAGGTACCACGCACCCTGAGGTTGAGACTACTACAAACCGCCTGAAATGAACAAAGAAGACCGGAGTTGACTCCTCTTCACTATGATCGGCGGATTCCCAAGTGGGATCTGTCCGGGAGCAATGAAAATATTAATATACAACTGTCGGGGTATGAAAAAGACATTAATATACAACTGTCGGGGTATGAAAAAGACCTCGGCAGTTAGAGCTCTCCAATACATCTTGGAGAGGGTTCGAACGCAGATTTTTTTCCTTTCTGAAACTCACTTGAATAAACGTAAGGCTGGGAATCTACGAAGGAGATTTAAGTTTGCTGAGATGGAGGTTTGGGAGAGTGATGGAAAAGCAGGGGTCTCCTTATGATGTGGCAGGCTGACCTCAATGTTACATCACGGGAGGTCCATGCTAATTTTATTGACATAAGAATTGACGAAACCACGGAGGACAGATGATGTTTCACTGGGATTTATGGAGAACCAAGGGGAGACCGGAAACATATCTCTTGGGATTACGTTAGAGATTTACATCGGATGAATAATCTCCTGTGGCTGCCGGGGGGAGATTTTAATGAAATTTTATTTAGTTTCGAGAAAGAGGGTGGCAACGTATGGCCGCAATAGCACCTGAAGAGATTTTCGGAATGCTCTGAATGACTGCAATCTTGAGTCCCTTGGGTATGTCGGTGACCTGCTTACTTGGCGCTGGGACAGGATACGGGAAAGGCTGGACCGCATTACTGGTAACCAAGCGATGAATGCCATCCCCAGCTTGCAGTGATCCACAAGAAGTTTAGCAGATCTGACCACCGGCCTTTGGTTGTTGATACGGAGTACGTGACAGGAGTTCATCATCCCGCTCCGAGTAGTAGTAGGAGATATGAGGCTAAATGGTTGCAGGAAGAATCGATTGAAACAATAATCCAAACAGCTTGGGACCAAGAAAAAACAGTTCTAGGGATCACCCTTGCTCGAGCAACCGAGGAGGTCCAGCAGTCCTTGCATCGCTAGGATCGACAGGTGCTGAGAGGTCCACGTGGGCACCTCCGGGACCTACATAAGCAACTCAATGATGTTATGAGTGTTCCCTTGAATGAGGAGTCCCCGAGTAAGCAACAGATTCTGCAAATGGAAATTGAGGAGTTACTATAAAAGGAGGAACTATACTGGGTACATAGAGGGATTATCAACTGGCTGAAAGAGGGAGGTAGAAATACATCCTACTTCCATAACTTTGCATCGAATAGGAGGAAAAGTAATCATGTTCAAAAACTGAAAAATGACATGGGGGTGTGGATATAGGAAGAGAGAGAGCTTCAAAGCTTAGCTCGGGATTACTTCTCGGCTTTGTTCAACTCGGAGGTGCAGGATAGAAACCTTGCAACTATTGCGAAAGTCCAGCCACGAGTAACTCGGTTAATAAATAATTCTCTTAATGCCGAGTATACATGTGAAGAGGTGAAGAAGGCCCTCTTTAGCATTGGTGATTTCAAAGCGCCGGGACCCGACGGGCTTCATACTCTATTTTGTAAGCTCTTCTGGCATATTATTTGGGAAGATCTTACTAATGAGGTTCTTTTGGCAATTAACTCAAAGATGGTACCTGAAGGGTGGAATGATACCACGATTGATATGATACCAAAAGTTAAAAACCCAGAGCACATATCACAATTCAGACCTATTAGTCTTTGCAATGTTGTCTATAAGGTAATATCAAAGCTATTGGCTGCTAGATTGAAAGTTTTTCTTCCAGAAATTATTTCTCCTATGCAAAATGCCTTTGTTCCGGGAAGACTAATTTCTGATAATTTTCTTGTATCTTTTGAGAGGTATCGTGCAATAAAGAACAAGAGACCTTGAAGTTATGGTACTTGTGCTATCAAGTTGTACAAGCATAAGGCTTATGACAGGGTGGAGTGGAAGTTTTTGAGACTTATGATGATCCAGCTGGGGTTTGAAGTGGAATGGGGTAAATCTGATCATGGCTTGCATTGCGTCTGTGAGATATCAAGTGCGCTTAAATAACTCACCGTCACTCCCGTTTTGCCCCTCAGGGGGCTGCGGCAAGGAGATCCGTTATCACCGTACTTATTCCTTCTATGCGCTGAGGGATTATCAAGCTTATTATTATATGAGGAGAGTGTGAATAATTTGCAAGGCATCAGAGTTTGCAGGAATGCCCCGTCAGTCTCACACCTTCTTTTTGCTGATGATTCGTTGATTCTGATGAAAGCGGATAATGCTAATGCAACTAGCGTGAAAAGTGTATTGGATGATTATTGTGCCTCTTCGGGTCAGTTGGTGAGTGTTGCTAAATCAATTATATTTTTTAGCCCGTGCACACCGGTGGTTAAAATAATTGAGGTGTGTACAATTCTGGACATCATGACTGAGGCTAATCACAGATAGGTATGTAGGCCTCCCCCCGCTGGCTGGGTGGATAGATTAGATTGCTTTTAGCATATTATTGATAGAGTGTGTAAATTGATGAGTGGGTGTAAGGAGAAGTTGTTTTTGTACGATGGGAAGGAGATACTAATTAAAGCGGTAACTCAATCAGTCCCTGTTTACGCAATGTTGGTTTTCAAATTCCCCAAATAGATTTACAAAGGGATAATATTTGCAATGTCCCAATTCTGATAGGAAGATGATGACCACCAAAAGCATATACATTGGTTTGCATGGTGGAAGATGTGTACTCCGAAAAAACAAGGTGAAATGAGTTTTAGAGATATTGAAAGTTTCAATTTGGCTATGTTATCAAAACAATGTTGGAGACTTCTCTCCGAACCAGATTCCTTATGTGCGCGGGTTCCGAGGGCAAAATATTATCCTTTGAGGGATCTTCTAAATTGTGAGTTAAAGAAGGGCAGTTCCTATACTTGGCAAAGCATTTGGGCTGGTATTCAAACTTTTAAGAGAGGAGTGGGCAACGGAGAAAATATCAATATTTGGGATGACGGTTGGTATCCAAGTAGCCCGAATAAAAAAAAATGACAAGGAAACAGAATATTGTCTACACAAAAGTTTCGGAATTAATTGATGCAGAATCACGTTCTTGGGATGAGGAGATCATTAGGGATATTTTTTGGGCTGCGGATGCAGAAAGAAACTTAAGGATCCCGCTAGCGGTTAGCATGATGGAGGATTTTATTTCATTGGCACAAGAACACGAACGGGGCCTTCTTGGCGAAATCGGCTTATCATCTTGAATGGTGCCATACAAAAGGATCCGAGCCCGTCATAACCCGGATATGTCTCGTTCAAAGGAATGATGGCAGCAATGACAACAAAGTTTAAGCCCTCTTTTGATTCAAAGGAATGCCTTAGGAATTTTTCGTATGTGTATCGTTCAATTCGTAGGATTAACCTTACGGTTTTTTTCCATGGGACTGCATTGCACTATGTTGGAGAACTTTTTTGATCCACGCAAATCTCATATTACAATTCTTGTTTTCCCTGTGATTCAAATCCTGCCTTCTTGACGGGCTTTTTTGTTTGTAGGTTTCAGAAACCATATACGATTCAGTTGGATATATGACTGCGTTTTTTCTACCGTGTGTTGTGTTTTGCCCTAATACTGAACACCACAGGATGTGTGGAACAAGAACGCAATAATTAGCCGCGAGGGACGCGTCACCGTGGATCGCGCACACTCGTCGTGGTTTCCGTTTTATGCGTACGAGTAGCCGAACATGAGTGACACACTGGAGTCTGGTCAAACGGGCGCCCACGAGGGATGCATGTGCTGCTAGATTCACAAGATTTCCGAAAGGAACAACGCATGTGCTTCCCAAGCATGTGATAGCCGATCTTTTTCCATTTTTCCTCCGGGGAAGACATAGCTCGGACCGAAGCGGCATATGCGTCGTGTCTTCCATTCGCATCTGCACATGTGTTTTGTTGCCTCGCGGACTCCGGTGCGTCATTTCCAGGTCTATTGCTGCTGGTACCAAACGAGCCTACGGACTACGGAGGCTCTGCTCCGTGTCCACCTCGTGTACTCATTTGGTGGGTGGTGCCACTGCGTACGCCTAGTACTGATCAAGTTTTTTAATCTGGTTGAGCTAGTGGAGCAGTAGTGCTCATAATTTATACCAGGAGTTATAGTACGGCGGCCAAGCAAGGGGACAGTACATGAGTGCCATTGTGCCAAGATCTTCTCTTAATATTTTTTTCATTGGACAAGGGAGGACACAGGACAGAATAGATTTTGTGACACGAGGCTGACATCTCGTTTGTTCCTGTCTTCAGGATTCGCGAAATCGCGAGATATTGCGTAGTACATGGGCCATTAAATCAGACTTGGGTCTGCACTTCTCGCTCTGTTCTGGTATTTAGGTGTGGAGTAGCAGTAGCTCTACGAACAAACAACAATGACACAACCTCCATGTATATGGTCATACTATTACTTCCCTATAAGATGGGATTCAAGTAGCTACAAAAATATCGAAAATTGCTTGTGGTTCTCGAGCTGAGCCTGTTTTTTGGAAAATTTGAAAACCATACTTCTAGCTCTGAAAACCAGACCCTCGCGCCGCTCTCTGGATCGGCTCGGGGAACAATAACCGCCGCCCCTCCTTTGTTCTCCACCTCCCCTCGCCGCGACCAGATAATGCGGCCGGGTTAAACCCGCACCGCAGAAGGCGGCAGCGGGTCAAGCCCCCAAGCTCTGCGGCGGTTTCACCAGAGATTCTTGGCGGTTTGGGTAATTGCGTGCCAGCGAAGCGGCGAGGAGGATCTTCGGCACTCGGTTTCGCGACGACTCTGGCGCCGGGGTGTGCTACCGTGGTAACGTGGTGCGTTGCCTGTCTTGTCGTCGATGTGGCGGCAAGCATATCTGCGCTCTCTCCGCCAGGCAGACTGGGTTGTCGGCGACAACATTGGGGCTCACGTGACGCTGCTCCAGGCCCTCCTTTAGGCGTCGCTTCGGCCAGCTTGCGGGTACCATGGGAGCAAGGTGGAAGATCCGATGAGTGGACCGGAGAGGTTGTGTTCTCTCGGTCTGGCTTTGATGGGATCTTCTTGCCCTCGAGGCGAGGTCAAGCTTAGCAGGCATGGAAGGATTAGGTGGTCGTTCCGATGTCGCGATTGAAGGTCTTGTGGGACAGATCAGGGTGAAAACGTGCTTGATACGTCCCAAACGTATCTATAATTTTTAATGCTTCATGCTTGTTTTTTTTATGTTCTTACATGTTTTCTATATGTTTTACTTCATTTTTCAGATGATTTCATGAACTAACCTATTAACAATATGCCATTATCCAGTTTCGGTTTTCTGTTGTTTTTATGTCTCAGGAAAATTCTCAAGAAAATATTCGGCAAAAGTCCTGAAAATTCACGGAGGTCATTTTTCACCCAGAACGAAAACGGGTCCAAAGGAGAGCCGGAGGGGAGCCAGGGGCACCACGGGAGTACCAGGCGCAGGTCTTCTCTAAGCCGCGCCCAGTGGGCCCCTCGTGGCCCTGGCCACTGCCTCGTGCCACCTCTTCTCTAATAAGTTTTCCTTTAACCCTAAAAACATCGGGGACGGAGAAATTTTCCACGAAAAATATACAAAGGCGTCGCCACCTCGAATGTCCAATCTAGGGCTTCTGGAGTTATGCTCTGGAACCCTGCCGGAGAGGGGGATCGTCACCGGAGGCTTCTACATCGCCATGATTGCCTCTGGACAGATGCGTGAGTAGTTCATCCCGGGACTACGGGTTCATAGCCATAGCTAGATGGTGCCCTCTCCTCCTTGTGCCACCATGTTTAGATATTGTGAGCTATCCTACATGATCAAGATCACCGTTATGTAATTGCTACATGTTGTGTTTGCAGGAATCAGATAAACTATGAGATTATGATTATTTTGTTCATGTCATATTGAGTTGCTTCACTTATATCATTAGAGAATTTTAATATTGTCTTGCAATGCTCTCCGATGTGCATATCTGTCTTGGCCAAGTTATTGTATGCACCTCTAAGAGAGGGTTTATATGCTAGATAGTGGGTTCATGCCTCCTTTACATCAGCGCTCAATTGATAGAAACGTGCAAGGTAGAGAGTGTGTTGTTACCACTAGGGAGAAAACAACATTGTTCTTGTCTACGTATAGGAATTATTGCTAACATTACGTATTGTTCTTATTGAATTTGTTTGTTTCACACAAGCAATCACTTCGTTCCTGCAACTTAATACCAACGAGATTTGATGGATTTTTGTCTCAAGGTGGACTTTTAGTAATAGATGTTGTCGGATGGTGGTTTATTTATCTTGACGTAGTGCATACAATGTTAGAACCCGCGAACTATATTTCGTCATAATAGTATTGTTATATGTTCATGATTTGTTAATTGCCCAGCTATACTTTGTTCACCCAACATGTTTATTGTTCTTAGGAGAGACACCACTAGTGAAACTATGGCCCCCGGTCCTATTTTTCTCATTGATTATAACCTTGTTTACTTACTTTCATCATCACTTTGTCGCTATTCCATTTTCATTTAATATTTTCTAACCGTTCAATAAAATCAATTCTCTAATTTTTAGCAAGATGGGAAGATTGACAACCTTCTCAAAAAGTTTTTTTTTACTTTAACTTCTCAAAAGTTGGGAGTAAGAGGGAGTTTGTGTTTATCTGCAGGCCAGGCTTCGCTCTTGTCAAGACGCTATATTTCTGACGATGTGCGACAAGCAACCTACTGAGAGACTTCGAAGTCCTACTAGATTGATCACCCTAGTTCCTAACTGGGGGAAATTTGTTGCTGGACTACATCATACCTTCCTCTTGGGGTCTCCCAATGGGTGTGTGATTTCATGCCATCAAGCTATATTTCTGGAGCCGTTGCAGACGACTTCAAGCTTTCAGCTAGGGGAGTTACACACTTGCACTTTATCTCTTTTGTTTTGTTCTTACTCGTGACGTGAGAATACACGCTCGTTGGGACACCACAACATGAAGGTATGAAGAGTACGGCCGCAAGTTTTCCCTCAGTAAGAAACCAAGGTTTAATCGGACCAGTAGGAGAAAGAAATCACTTATGAAGGTTGATGGCAGCTGGTGTTGGCAGGGCGCACTACCAGGCTCAGCAGCAACGTGGAATCTGCACACAACACAACCAAGATACTTTGCCCCAACAAAACAGTGAGGTTGTCAATCTCACCAGTTTTGCTAACACGAAGGATTAGATGTATAATGTGGAAAATGATGTATGTTTGTAGTGAATGAAAGGAAAACAATGATTGCAGTAAAAGGAACAGTGCTTGCAGTGGTTGTATTATCAGTGTAAAAGAATGAACCAGGGTCCACAATTCAACAGTGGTGTCTCTCCAAAACAGATAGATAACATGTTGGGTAAATAAATTGCAGTTGGGCAATTGACAAAAATAAAGGTTGCACTGTAGTGCATATGCAAAACATGATGATTAATATGAGATTCATGCGGACATTACAACATAATTCATAGGCCGTTATCCAACTGCATCTATGACTAATAATACACCCTCAGAATATAATCCAATCAGACTTCTGGTATTAAGTTGCAAGCAACATATTATTGTCTTAAGTAAAATGCATAATGTAAACAATAAAAACATTGTTGTTTTCTCCCTAATGGCAACAACACATCCCCTATCCATCACATTTCCGTCACTCGAGCACAGATGAAAAGGAGGAATGAACCCACTATCGAGCATAAATACTCCCTCTTGGAGTTACAAGTATCAACTTGGCCAGAGCATCTACTAGTAACGGAGAGCATGCAAGATCATAATTAACATAAACATGATAGATTGATAATCAACTTGACATAGAATTCAATATTCATCAGATCCCAGCAAACACAACATGTAGCATTACAGATAGATGACCTTGATCATGTTAGGCAGCTCACAAGATCTAAACATGGTGGCATAAAGAGGAGAAGACAACCATCTAGCTACTGCTATGGACCCTTAGTCCAAGGATAAACTACTCATGCATCACTCCGGAGGCATGCATGGTGATGTAGAGCCCTCCAGTGATGAATTCCCTGATGGTGAAGATCTTGCACTTGTTGGGAGACCCCAAGAGGAAGGTGTGAAGAGCACACCAACAAGTTTTACCTCAGAAAAAAATAAAGGTTGAATCGACCAGTAGGATAAAGAAATCACTTCTGAAGGATGATGCAGCTGAGGTGGCAGGGCGCACTACCGGTTCAGAAGCAACGTGGAACCTACACAACATAATCGAATCACTTTGCCCCATTGAAGCAGTGAGGTTGTCAATCTCACCGGTTTTGCTGAACACAAAGAGGTTAAACATACCGTGTGGAAAATAATATTTGTTTGCAATAGATGAAAGAGAACAGTGATGGCAGTAGTAAAACAGTAGCAGCAATATGAAAATAGAGATTGCAGTGATTGTATTATCAGTATGAGGAAAAAGTACAGGGGTCCATAGTTCACTAGAGGTGTCTCTCCCAAGACAGATAGATAGCATGTGTGGTAAACAAATTACAGCTGCGCAATTAACAGATATAAAGGTTGCACCATAGTGCGTATGCATGACATGATGATTACTATGCGATTCATGTGGACATTACAACAAGATACATAGACCGTCATCCAACTGCATCTATGACTAAAAATCCATCCTCAGAATGTCATCCGAGCAAACCTTGGGTAATAAGTTGCAAGCAACAGATAATTGCAGTAACCAAAGTGTGTAATGTAAACAATGTAAACATCGTTGTTTTCTCCCTAATGGCAACATCACATCCTCCATCCGTCACGTTTCTATCACTCGAGCACAGATGCAAAGGAAGCATGAACCCACTATCGAGCATAAATACTCCCTCTTGGAGTCAGTAGCATCTACTTGGCCAGAGCATCTACTAACAACAGAGAGCATGCAAGATCATAAATAACATACACATGAAAGGAACATGATAGATTGATAATCAAGAGACATAGCATTCAATATTCATCGGATCCCAGCAAACACAACATGAGGCATTACAATAAGATGATCTTGATCATGTAGGGCAACTCACAAGATCTAAACATGAGGCATAAAGAGGAGAGAACGACCATCTAGCTACTGCTATGGACCCGTGGTCCAAGGATGAACAACTCACACATCATTTCAGAGGCGGGCATGGTGGTGTAGAGCCCTCCGGTGATGATTCCTCCTCCCGTCAGGGTGCCGAGGAGAGCTCCAGAACCCTCCCGTACTAGGGTTGCCGATGACGGCGGCTACAGATGTTTTTAGTGGAAAGGCTCTCGTGTTTAGGGTTAACCCTTCGAGGAGACTAAATAGGCAAGACGACATCGTTGGTGGGTAGCCAGGGGACCCACACCACCCCATGTCGCGGCCAGGGAGGCGCATCGCCCTATGGTGTGGGGCCCCTGTGGCCCCCCTCCGGGTCTCCTCCTGACACCGTGTGCGCAACAACTTTCTAAGACTTTCGGGCTTCGAATCGTCCAATTCCGAGAATATTTCCAGAAGAACTTTTCTGAAATTAAAAACAACAGAAAACAAGAACTTGCTCTGTGGCATCTTGTCAATAGGTTAGTCCCAGGAAATCGATAAAAATAGCATTAAGTGTAAAGGAAACATGTAGCATATGGCATGAAAACAACATGGAACATCAAAAATTAAGGATAGTTTATGACGTATCAACATCCCCAAGCTTAGTTCCTACTCGTCCTCGAGTAGGTAAATGATAAAAACAAATAATTTCCGAGGTTACATGCTACCAACATGAACTTTATCATCTAAACTGTAAAAGCATAAGTATAGCTGAGATCATAGTACTTTAAACACAAGCATGATAGATATAATTTTAACAATGAAACATAGCAATCACCTTGCATCGTGAAAAGTAACACAAATAAAGGATCATGAATAATAATGCACTCGAAAGTTATATGTTTGTTTCAAGCATAGTGAAAACATGGCAAAGTGATATTTCGCTTGTCCTTAAGACCGAGGAAAAACATAAATGTCAGGACACCTTAAAAGTTCAAGTGGATGGCTAGAACAAATAATTTGATAGCAAATAAAAACACAACATGAATCAATTAATAATGTTTCTGGGACAAATGCACATTAAACTCAGAATGGTAACTATACTCTCTCAACTGTGCATAAAGTTAGAGGATGGAGACTCAACATAAAAGTAAAAGAAAGCCCCTTCGGAGAGGGAAGCAGGGATTAACTCATGTGCTAGAGCTTTTTGTTTTATTAAACGGAGGTATTGAAAACATTTTTTTTGAAATGTGTGGGCTTACGTCAACGAATGGTAAACAGAAAATATAGTACATCACAAGCCAACTAGACTAAACAAGAGCGTCTCCCATAGAAGGACGCAATTGGGGT
Source organism: Alopecurus myosuroides (assembly GCA_028641055.1). Classification (NCBI taxonomy): domain Eukaryota; kingdom Viridiplantae; phylum Streptophyta; class Magnoliopsida; order Poales; family Poaceae; genus Alopecurus; species Alopecurus myosuroides. The sequence continues at coordinate 392,286,343 of CM054058.1, read as the reverse complement.
CAGAAGGTCATCCCTCTTTCTCTTTTGTTTACACAATTATGCTTTGACTGATAAATCAGGGGAAACAATAGTGAAGAGAATTTTATAGTAACCAATTTTGGGGCTGGGCACCCCGCTGCCAGCTCTTCTATCATTTGGATAAGAGGATGAAGCCACCAGTCTAGGGTGTGAAACCCAATCAACAAGTAAGGTAAATATTCTCTATACGTCCTCATGAGCTAAAACAGGAATAAATTTTGAAAGTTTTAAAGGTAAAACATGAGAAATGTACTTGGAGTGGCGGTTAAGTACCACATGTAGGTACGTATGGTGGACACATTTGGCAAAGTTTCGTTTTTTGGGAGTTAGATGCACAAGTAGAGCTCATACTCAGTACAGGTGGATGCTAGCAAAAGACTGGGAGCGACAAATCAAGAGAGCAATAATGGCCATAATCATGCATAGCGACAAAAACGTTATTAATAAAAGCATAAAGGGTATTACAAGTTCAAAAACTAAATGATCGTAGAGGCTATAAGTGACTGGTTTATAGTTATAAACATGGTGTAAGCATGCGCTAAGTCAACCAAATAAAACATTCAAAGGAGAACATCACAAATTTATGCTTCAATATGACAACAACAACTCATGATTCTTTCAATGACACATTAAACACTCTCAGCTATTTGAGACGAGTCATGCTACAATAACAACTACTAAGCATAAAATTAAAATAACATCTAGCATGACATGAAAAAGTCTAGCTACGGTCTATACAAGCTTCTATTTGCACCATTATAAGCACGAAAACTGCTTTCCAACACCAAAACATTTTATACTAAACAAAAACTCTCCAAGAGATATAAAATGAAACAAGAGAGTACTAACATAACTCTACTAAAACTAACATCTCTGAAAAAGTGATGCATGAAAATAGGAGCTAAAAGGGAATTTTGCAGCAACTAGAAGAAAAACTATGAATACGAGCATAACGAGTATTCATATGAAAAAGCGGAGCGTGTCTCTCTCCCACACAAAGAATGCTAGGTTTCAACACTATTATTGCAGCAACGAAAACAAAATAAAAACAAACAGACGCTCCAAGTAAAAATTCATATGATGCGACCGAATAAAAATATAGTTTCACTAGAAGTGACTTGAGAAATTATTGATGAAGAAGGGGATGCCTTCGGCATCCCCAAGATTAGACGCTTGAGTCTTCTTAGAATTTAATAGGATGAACCACGGGGGCATCCCCAATCTTTGACCTTGCACTCTTCTTGATCACATTATATCACCCTCTTCTCTTGACCCTTGAAAACATCCTTCACACCACACTCAATGTAATTCACATTAGAGGGTTAGTGCAAAATTAAAAACTCACATGTTCTGCGAGGACACAAGGATTATTGATACTTTTAAACATTGTCTACAGCCACTGATGTTTCATGGAGCAAAGAAATCCACTCGACATAGTAAAAGAGAGAATGCAAGTAAAAAAGGCAAAATCTGTCAAAACCAGAACAGTCTGTAATTTTTTTTCCGGGGCACTTAAGTTGCTCAGATCGAAAAATGTAAACAAAGAAAAAGTTTGAATTGGCTGAGGAATAAGCACAATTTTTTTAGGTCATTTTGATCTTTTTGTGAATTATACGATTTTTTACGGTGTACAACAGAAATTTGTTTCCTGTGCAAAAATCCAAAACCAACTCCAACTTTCGCTAGAAACTTTACTTGGCAAACTAATACATTAAAATAAAGATACAAAGGACTTGTTACAGAAGTATACAATACATTGACTCAAAGAAAACAGAGAAAAACGAAGAAAAAATAAAACCATGGGTTATCTCCCAAGAAGTGCTTTTCTTTAAAACCGTTTAGCTAGGCACATAAAAATAGAATCAAGTGTTTTCAAGTGAAGAAACATCCAAATCAATAATCTCCTCCAAAACGCCACTTGTAGCAATTGGTACTTTAGGTACCCCTGAAGACGATTCAACATGCAAATCACTTTTAGTTTCACTAAAGGTTTTATCAATTTTAAGCACATTATGGGGTTTTGGTTTAGGCACCTAGGGGACATACATAAATTTTTGCTCTTTTCCCATAAAAGCTTTCTCTCTCTTAAACTTAAGATAAGAAAATGTTGAACTTAAAGTTTCCATAGCTTCCTCTAGTTTATCAATCCTCATGTTTTGACTATCTAGGATATTGCTAGCCTCTAAAAACAGTAATTCTCTTGTTGATACTTCCTATTGATTCATTAAATTTGCTAGCATTGTCAAGGAAATTTGGCAAATTGTTCTCCATGGAGTTTAGTTTTTTAATAACATAATCTAAAGTGATCTCAGTTTTAACAACCTTAGTAGGCGGTGTTCCAACTAAAATTTCAATTAAATTACAGGCTTCCAAAGTAGGAGTTCCCAGAAAATTACCACTTGTAAGAAAGTCTAGAACATACCTATACTAGCTAGTAATGCCAACATAAATGTCGGGGGGTTACCCCCGAGTAGGGTAAAGGCAAGTGGTAAAAGCAACTATCAGAAGAGAGGTTTGGTCGAGTAGCCGCCTACCCGGTACTTGCTACCCGGTCGACTGCTACTCGGTCTCACCTCAAGATGACCAGAAGGAAGAATCAATCAAGTTCTGTCCTTTCGAGTAGAAGAGTTGGCCCGAGTAAAATTGGCGGGAACCTACTCGGGCCAGAAAGTCAAAGGAGCCGTTCTGACACAGGATCCCGCGTATCCTGGGTCCGTACTTGGCAGTATTCGAACAACTGTTCATCTGGGACCGGCCTGCCTGACAGTGACAGCATGGAAGCAGGCCGTCGCAGGATAAGGGGGCCCTACTCTGTGTTTGGCACAGTGATACCAGTCTGTCCCCTTGTTTTGCCCAACGACTTTCCAGATACAGCCAAGATTAGGAACCAAAGTTGTCAGCGGGAACCCGGAAGAAGGACGATGTGCACACTATGTTGACACTTGTCCGTGTTTGGACGTATCCGGCTGGGCACCGGGTATATAAGGTGCCCCGCCGCCTCCTGCGTGAGGCATCGCAAGAGGGATCGCACAATCGAACACTTGGTGACCTAATTCTTGACCTAGTTCATCACATAGAGAGGAGAGTGGCTACTCGGTAGCAAGAACATTGTACTGTGGCTACTCGGTGAGACACCAGAATACATAGAGAAAGACAGGAGTAGGGGTTTTACCTCCTCACGAGGGCCCTGAACCTGGGTAGATCGTGTTGTTTGCAGTGTTTACTTCGTACCTCACGCGGCTACTCGTCGCGTGATCCCTCCCCGAGCACCTCCAGCGTCCTTCGTCCCCACATCTTTAGCCATCCCATGGCATCTGCCGTGACACCACCACGACAGTTGGCGCCCACCGTGGGGCAACCAGCGGCGCTGGCTGGAGTTTCTGTTCGGACGGGATCTTCTTCAGCGGAGCGCGTGGTCTATGGCCTTGTCCACAGATTCGGCTCCTTCGACTTCGTCACCGACAACGCCGGCGATTTCGGCGGCAGGGCCATGCCGGAGGGAGGCTCGGTGATCTCCTTCGGCTCTCACCTCGTCTACGTCGCCACCGTCGCCAACCGCGAGTACCCCGAGCTGGTGCATGACGCGGAGGATCCTCCCGCGGTGATCGCTGCTCGCGGAAGGCCCGCGTGCCGTTCTGCGAACTGCGCTGAGGTGATGGTGACGGGCTTGGCGGCAAACGCTGGCGCAGCCGCTACTGGCGCTGCGGCCGTCGTCGAGGATCTTGCTGCACCGGCTGCTGGTGGCAGGACTCACCGGCCCTACGAGAAGGAGTGCAACTTGCCGCCTTCCACTTCTACGACTGTTCCCGCGTCGGCTGTGCGACCTGGCATGCCGACTCCCACCGACATCGAGCTTCTAGCCATGAGGGAGCAGCTCGAGCGGCAACGCCTAGAGCTGCTTGCCGAGCAGGCGGAGTTGGATAAGGTGAGGTTGGAGTTGAGTCTAGACCAGCTCGAGTACAACAAGGCTCACGGCTTCACGCCAGTCGCTAGGAGGGCTAGCAGAGTAGGTGCCACTCGGCGCAACCTTGGTGCCGAGATGGCGACAGTTGTAGAGGTTCCTGCTCAGTCCGCCACCGCAAACACCTCCACCCGGCCCAGATATAGCACACCCGCCAAGACACTTAGAGCTGCAGAGGCTGTAGCTGCCGAGTTGCCTCGTCTTGATGGCGATGCGCGTGTTAGGCAGCAAGAAAGACTCAACGAGTTGGTGTTGGAGGCTGCTAGGCAGAATGAGGAGTTCCGGAAGGCCAACCCGGGTGCTGGAGCTTCGCAGGTGGTGCACTCGCACGCGGCTAGATCTAACGATCAGGCCTCGTCCCCGCATCCCAGCCGCGAGAAGAGCCGCAGCGGGCGTTCGGGCAGAGATAGGCAAATGCAGGTGTATGACCCGGCTGCTGCCGCGAGACAGCTTGCTGTGCCGCAGCAGCCCGGGCAGGAACACAACGCTGCAAGAGCAGGCTCTCAAGCCCACCAAGCTCAAAGCCAGGCCCGAGATGAAGCGCGTCCAGGTCCTTCTCGGCGTCCCGCTGCTCCGCCTACTCGGCAGAGGCAGCAACCGCGCGCAGTGGCACCAGTCGCCAACCCGGTGGAGCAGCCTGCAGCTGTGCAGGTGGACAGATATGATGATGGCTACTCGGCCATGGAGATGGCTGGCTATGATGTTCATGATCGTGTTGGCGAGCGCATGCTGGCGCCTGGAGATGCGAGGCATCAGTTGGACCGGATCAGCTTGTCGGCGCGGCTGGAGAACACGGGTCCTCCTGGCCCCGAGTGCTTTGGCCCGCGCATCATGAACGAGCCATCCGTGAAGAACTTCCAGCTTGCAAGGGGCACCAAGAGCTACAATGGCAGCACCAAGCCTGAAGATTGGCTCAATGACTATGTCACCGCGGTCCATATCGCGAACGGCAACAGAAGATGGGCAGTGCGCTATGTTCCGCAAATGCTAGAGGGTCCAGCCCGCACTTGGCTCAACAACTTGCCCAAGAACAGCATCAACTGCTGGCTGGACTTCTCGGACGCCTTCATCAGCAACTTCACCAGCACATACAAGAGGCCGAATAGGCCACAGCAGCTGTCCGTTTGCAGGCAGCGAGAAGACGAGACAGACCGCGAGTATCTTACTCGGTGGAGTACATTGAGGAACACCTGTGAAGGTGTGAATGAAGCCCAGGCCATCACTTGGTTTGCGCAGGGATGCAGGCATGGCAGCATGTTGTGGCAGAGATTGCAGAGGGAGATGCCGAACACTCTGGCGGAGACCATCAAGATTGCGGATCAGTACGCACTTGGTGATCCCACTCAGCCACTGATGGACTCCTCTGAGCCGAGAAGAAACTTCAGCAACAGCAAGCGCAACGAGTTCCGCAACAAGCGCCGAGTAGATACTCGGTATGATCCTGAAGAGGTGACTGCAGTGACTGTTGGAGCTGGTGGCAGCCAGAGGCAGAAACCTGCTGGAGCCTACGGGCACAACCAGAACCAGGGCCAAGGCAACAAGAAGCCATTTCGCACCTCTCAGTCGGGTAGCGGGAACTCCGAGCAGCCGAAGAAGTTTGTCTTTGATGACATGAAGGATGGCCCATGCAGTTTTCACACTCACCACCCCTCGAGGCCTGCTAACCACACTACTCGGCAGTGCGAGTGGTGGGATGTGATCAAGAGTGATGGCTTGCCTCCTCCTCCTCCTCTGCCAGCAGCCAACGCCAATGTGCAGCCTACTCGCGCACCCGCAGCTCGGCCGCCAGTGTACCCGAGAAGAGAGAATGTGAACCAGGTGGCTTTAGGAGCCAACCGTAACTTCAACAATGAGAGCTACCGCAACAACAACAACAACTACAACCGCAACAACAACAACAACAGAGGCAACAACAACTACCAGGGCAACAACAACAACGGCAACAATGGGGGCGGAGGCCCCAATCAGTACCAAGAGCACCATGAGAGCTACATGATCTTCACTTCTGAGCCAGTCGACAAGCAATCACAGCACAAGCGTGCCATGGAGGTCAACGCAGTGATTCCTGCTGTCCCTCACTACATGTATTGGTGTGACCAGGAGATCAGGTGGTCCCGAGTAGATCACCCCAAGGTGATGCCCAATCCGGGTAGCTATGCCTTGGTGCTGGACCCTACCTTCCTGGGTCCCGAGAAGAATGTGAGGTTCAACAAGGTGCTAATCGACAACGGCAGCAGCATCAACATCGTGTACAAAGACACGCTCGAGAAGCTTGGCCTGGCCGAGAACATGATGCTGCCCAGCAAAACCACCTTCCATGGTATTGTGCCCGGGATCTCGTGCAACCCGATTGGCCGAGTGTGGATCGATGTGCTATTCGGCACCAGGGATAACTGCCGCATAGAGCGCCTGCAGTTCGAGGTGGTCGATCATCAGAGTCCTTACCATGCTCTACTCGGCAGGCCTGCTCTGAGTAAGTTCATGGCCTCTACCCATGTTGCGTATCTGAAGATGAAGATCCCTGGTCCCAATGGCATAATTACTATCTCTGGTGATTACAAGAAGTCCATGGAGTGTGCCTCTGCTAGTTCCCAGTTGGCGGAGTCGATGGTGATAGCTGCCGAGAAGAAGAAGATGTATGAGGTGGTAGCTATGGCGCAATCCGCGCAAGCTGGCGCGCAAGGCGTGCCGAGTACCCAGCATGGGACCGCATTCCAGGCATCTCAGGAGACCAAGAAGGTCCAGGTCGACCCCGAGTTCCCCGACCGCGTAGCCATCATTGGCTCCGGGTTGGCGGAGAAATAGGAAAGCGAGCTCATCCACTTCCTCCGTGAGAATCGGGATGTATTCGCCTGGTCCAATGAAGATCTACCAGGGGTCCCGAGGGAGTTGGTTGAGCACTCATTACATGTGCGTCCTGACGCCAAACCAGTGAAGCAGGCTATGCGCCGCTTCGGAGATGAGAGAAGGAAGGCCATTGGTGACCAGATCACCAAGTTACTGATAAGCAATTTCATCATGGAGGTGCTGCATCCGGATTGGTTAGCCAACCCGGTCATGGTCGAGAAGAAGAAGGAGGATCCCAAGGCTGCCACTGCATGGCGCATGTGTGTCGACTACACCGACTTGAACAAGGCATGCCCCAAGGATCCTTTCCCGCTACCTCGCATCGATCAGGTGATCGATTCCACTGCTGGTTGTGAACTGTTGTCTTTCATAGATGCCTACTCTGGTTTCCACCAGATTGCACTCAATCCTGCTGATCAAATAAAGACTGCTTTCATTACCCCGTACGGGGCTTATTGCTATCGTGTCATGTGTTTTGGCTTGAGGAATGCGGGTGCAACCTATCAGAGATGCATGCAGAAATGCTTGCACGACCAGCTCGGCAAGAATGTGCAGGTGTACGTAGATGACATTGTCATCAAAACGAATAAAACACATACTCTGCTTGCCGACCTGGAGGAAACCTTTGCTAACCTACGCAAGTACAAAATGAAGCTGAATCCGAGTAAATGCACCTTTGGTGTCCCGGCTGGCAAGCTACTCGGCTTCCTAGTGTCTAGTCGGGGCATTGAGGCCAATCCTTCAAAGATAAAAGCTATTGAGAGCATGTCTTTGCCGAGATCCTTGAAGGACGTGCAGAAATTCACTGGCTGCTTGGCATCTCTGAGCCGTTTTCTAGGCCGAATGGGCGAGAAGGCCCTGCCTCTGTATCAATTGATGAAGAAAAGTGACAAGTTTGTCTGGACACCGCAAGCGGATGTGGCATTCAACGAGTTGAAAGCAATGCTGGCTAGCGCTCCCATCTTGGCTAGTCCGCTACCCAAGGAGCCAATGCTGCTGTACATTGCTGCGACTAACCGAGTAGTCAGTGTGGTGATTGTGGTGGAACGAGAAGAAGGCAAGAGTGTGCAGCGCCCAGTGTACTATCTCAGTGAAGTGCTGTCCAGCTCCAAGCAAAACTACCCGCACTACCAGAAGATGACCTATGGCGTGTACCTGGGCGCCAAGAAGTTGAAGCATTATTTTCAAGAGCATCCAATCACGGTTGTGAGCTCTGCTCCCATCTCGGACATCATGGGCAACAAGGAGGCGAGTGGCAGAGTAGCCAAGTGGGCAATCGAGCTGGCCGCGTATGCACCCGCGTACGCGAGAAGAGAAGCCATCAAGTCTCAGATTCTAGCAGAATTCCTGGTGGATTGGGCCGAGGTGCAGTATGAACCTCCTGCTCCAATTTCTAACTAATGGAAGATGCACTTTGATGGCTCGAAGGTGAAGGAAGGCCTTGGTGCTGGCATGGTGCTTATGTCACCCAAGCGAGATCAACTCAAGTACGTGCTGCAGATTCACTTCAAGGCGTCCAACAATGTAGCAGAGTACGAGGCAGTGGTGCATGGTTTGCGAGTAGCAAAGGAGGTTGGCGTGCAGCGCATTATATGCTATGGCGATTCAGATCTGGTGGTGCAGCAAGTCTCTGGTACATGGGATGCACTGGATGCCAACATGGCATCATATCGCTTCCTGGTGCAGTCTATGACTGGGTTCTTCGAAGGCTGCGAGTTCCAGCACATTCACCGAGCAGAGAACGAAGCAACAGATGAGTTATCCAAGTTGGGATCTTCTCGGCAATCCATCCCGACGGGAGTCGCCTTGGAACATTTGAGGAAGCCATCCATCAAGCCTTCTCCCAACTCGGAGTCCATATTTGTTCCTTCTCTGCCAAGTGAGGAATCTGACCCCATGGAGATTGACTGGGAGAATGCTACAGGAAACCCGGGGACTGCCGTCCTCTACTCGGGGACTGCCACTCCCTACTCGGGGACTGCCACTCCTTACTCGGGGACTGCCACTCCCTACTCGGGGACTGCCACTCCTTACTCGGGGACTGCCACTCCTTACTCGGGGACTGCTGCCCTTAATCCGGGGACTGTCGCATTCATTGAGGAAGTCCTTGCTAATCGGTCTGGGCTTCAGAGAAGTGCTCCCATCCCTAAAGAGCAACCAGAGGTACCCGTCCCAATGGAAGTGGACGAACCAGTGTTTCCCGCACGGGAGACACCGAGTTGGGCTATGCCCATATTATCCTTTCTAAGGGACGGTACTCTACCAGAAGATGAGGTGGCTGCAAGACAGATTCAGAGAAGATCCAAGGGCTACACTATAGTCCGAGATGTGCTGCACAAAAGAAGTGCCACTGGCGTGCTGCAACGTTGTGAAGGGAATATGCCCGAGAGGCAATAATAAAATGGTTATTATCTTATTCCTTGTTTATGATGAATGTTTATTTCTCATGCTAGAATTGTATTAACCGGAAACGTTGATACATGTGTGCTTAATAAACAAACAATGGTTCCTAGTAAAGCCTCTCTTTTAACTAGCTCGTTGATTAATAGATGATCAAGGTTTCCTGATCATGAACATTGGATGTTATTAATAACGGGGTCATGTCATTAGAAGAATGATGTGATGAACATATACCCAAAGAGAATATAGCAATGCGATCAAGTCATTTAGTTTACATTGTTATATCAAACATGCGAAGTAACTTATTCCTTAGACCATGAGATCATGTCAATCGCTGATACCGGAATAGTGCTTTGATGGCATCAAACGTCACACCGTAACAGGGTGACTATAAAGGTGTCGTTAAGTATTCGGAAAGTATTAGTTGAGGATCATGGATCAAGAGTGGGATTTGTCCATCCAAATGACGGAGAGATATACTCTGGGCCCTCTCGGTGATATCACATCGAAACCGCTTGCAAGCACGTGATATGATCACAAAGGATGTTATATCACGGGAACGAGAAAAGAGTACTTGTCGGTAACGAGATTGAACAAGGTATGGTTGATACCAATGATCGAATCTCGGACAAGTAAAATATCGCGAGACAAAGGGAATAGTTCACGGCGTTGTTGGTTCACACGATCACGAGAGTCATCGTTGAATATATAGGAGTCATCACGGATCTCCAGATCCCGCTGTTGATTATTGATCGGAGAGGAGTCTCGATCATGTCTGTCTTATTCGCGAACCGTAGGGTGACACACTTAAGGTTCGATGACGCGTTTGAGAGGATACGGAATATCGAAGAACATTTTGGACAGCACCGAAATTGTTTCGGGGAAAATTGAAATAGTTCAAGGGGTTTTTCGTCGAATGGTTGTTAATAGAATTAACAAATGATTCGAGGTGCTTTATGCAAATGTTTGTTAATAGAATTAACAAATGCTGAAATAAAGAAATAAAAATGTTTTATTGATTTATTAAAGAAAAACTCTTGGATTTTCTAAGTGGGGTTTAAAGGAAAATGAGTGGGTGTGAGTGGAGTGTCCACTCACATCATGAGGGAAGAGGTGGGGGCACACCATGGGGCTGGCCGCACCCCCCTTGGGCTGCCTCCCCCCTCTCCTATAAAAGGAGGGTGAGAGCTCTCCCTCCTCAACACACTTGGCCACTTCCCTTTCCCTCCACCCGCTGCTCCATTTCATGGTCTCCGGCTTGGCGAAGCCCTGACCGTGAGATTCTTCACCACCACCACGTCGTCGTGCTGCTGGAGTTCCGAGGGATCCTCTACTTCCGCGCCCCGCTGGAACGAGGGAACGGATGTCGTCATCAACCGTACGTGTGACCAATCACGGATGCACCGCCTTGTTCTCGCTATCGGGATCGGTGTGAGTACGACTACGCCAACAACGAGATTTGATCTCGTACCGCTTTGAGTCTTCGAGGGTATGTGTTCTTCTTAACCCTCTCTTGGCCCGTTGCACTTCGTCTCGTAGATTAGATCTTGGCCTTTCGGGTGTCTCTCGCGTAGGAAAATTTTTGTTTTCTATGCAACGTCCCCTTCAGTGGTATCAGAGCCGGATCTATGCGTAGATGTTTTGTACGGGTAGAACACATAGGTGTATGTGGGCGTTGATGATCATGTTATTACCTCCTTGACTATTTTATGATCTTAGTGGCATAGTGGGATGAAGCGGCCCGGACTAACCTTACATGTCCACGTACATGAGACTTGTTCCACAACTGACATGCAACTTGTATTGCATAAGTGGCTTGCGGGTGTCTGTTTCTCCTACTATAGTTAAGATCTAATCTATGAAGGGTTGTTAAAAATGTGTTTATCAACGTTATGGTTGATGTTCATAGGTATGAACGGTTCTATCCTCGAAAGCCCTAAGCCACGTAAAATATGCAAAAATAAATTAGAAGTGTCTAACTAGTTTTTGCTGGGCATGTGATGTGATATGGTCAATATTACAAATTTGATTATGAGATGATCTATTTTGTAAATTGTTGATATACCGGAAGGTATCCATATGGTTGTCTTCTTATTGATGGACAATCAAGTTTGGGGTGCCGTGGTACTTGGTACCATGCCGGTGCAATGATTGAAATCATACCATAATGCACATGATGGAGATCAAGTGCAAGAAGGACCATATCATATCACGTTATCCTTACATGTGATGTATGTGATGTTAATCCTTTTATGCATCTTGTTTTGCTTAGATAACGTTGGTAGCATTATAAGATGACCCCTCTCACTTAATATCAAGATAATAATGTGTTCTTCCTTAAGTATGCACCGTTAAGAAAGTTCGTCGTTTCGAGACACCACGTGATGATCGGGTGTGACAGACTCAACGTTCACATACAACGGGTGTTTTCAAGCCTAGCATGTACAGACATGGCCTTGAAACACACGCAATACTACGGTTCTACTTGGCGAGCCTAGCATGTACAGACATGGCCTCGGAACATGTAACCGAAAGGTAAAGCATGAGTCATATGGATGATATGATGAACATGTCGATGTTCGCCTTTGAAACTACATCATCTCACGTGATGATCGGTTTTGGTGTAGTGAATTTGGTTCGTGTAATCACTAAAGACGACTAAGAGGGATGTTGTTTTTGAGTGGGAGTTCATGGTTTAATTTTTGAATTAACTTGAACTTATTTATCATGAACAACCAATCAAAGTGAATTTGCACAAATTGTAGTATTCATTGGCATCTATAATTACCTTACACTTAGATTGTTAATTGAGATATAACTGTTATGATCTGGTAAATACCATTTAAGATTGGTACCGTATTAGTGAAATTTAAGATTGAGTCCTATTGTAGATTTTTGGTATTTCCTACCTAGCTCCATGTGGTTAATGATTGATTAATCTAGAGAGCAAATAATTCCTACTTAGAATCCAGAGTCATGGTTGCTTCCGTATTACTTTATCTTCAAAAGAATGTTTTGTTGATCAAGGTGATTTAGGAACTGAAAAGAGTTGTTTTCAGAAACAATCAAGTGAAAGATATATTGATATCTAGAAACTTATTTTTGGCAACATGACTGAGTATAATTTAGCGTGACAATGTTTGCTTATATTATCTGAATATATGCAAATTTAGCGTGACAATGTTTGCTTATATTATCTGAATATATGCAATGATTGAAGACGCTAGGCGTTTGAATATTCCAAGAAGTTGGGCGCTCAAAATTATCCTCTAAATCCCTTCCTTCGAGCTATAGTAACTTAATCATAAAATTGTTATGATGGGATGGATTAGAAGTATGGGTAAAGTATTTTACCTTACTTGGAAATTGTTAAGAGTGGAATCTAGAAGAATGCTATTAATATGGTGATATTAGTAGAACAATCAAACTCAAAGTATGACTCAATGGGTGATAGTATATGACTAACACGCCAAAGAAAATGAGCTAGTAAGACTAGCATTGTTTGATGTTGAATGATTCTTCTATAAAGGAAGGAGTATATGCTTGATATACAAGTTATAGATGTATTACTAGTTAACAAAGTATTTTTGGTATTTTGATACCACATTGGTTGGTATGAGTTGTCATACAAAGCAACGCAATGCAAGGGCCTAAAAGGAACTAGTAATAGATGTGGAATCGATTATGACAAGAACATGAATAAAGTGTTATTGTGTTCATTGTCGTATCGAACCAAACAGTCAAGATTTATTTGAAGAACTTAATAATTTATTATTTTGTTCTAGTCTTTTGTGAGAACAAATGAGATTGTTCAAACTATGACCATATTCCATAATTGATGGATATGTTAATATAAATCATGTTGGTAAAGTAAACATCTATAAGACGAAATGCTAAACGTTGCAAGACGTAAAAGAGTTTCACTTAAATTGTGGCACCACCATTTTAGTTCATATCGGAAAGGAAAACATGAAGGAACTCCATATTGATGGACTTCCGGAGTCATTTTGTTTTGAACAAATTGACGCTTGTGAGACCTCTTCCAAAAGATGACTAGAATTACGTTCATGGGCCAAAGTAGAATGGACGACTAATTTAGTGGAGATTATACATATTGATGTATATAGTCCATTATGTGTAGTCATGTATGGTGGATTAATTTTTCCTTCATAAAATTCTGTCGATGATTTAAGCAGATATGTGAGTATATCTATTTAAAGGGAACAGAGTTTGACATTTTGAATTGGTTCAAAAGGTTGTTAATATGAAGTTAAAATCAATGTAACAAGATAATCAAGTATTTATGATTGGATCATAAAGGATAAAGTTTGAGTTACAAGTTTAGCAAAACATCTGAGAAGTTACAGAATTGTTCTACAACTTATACTTCTCGAATACCCCACATTAGATTGGAGTATTCAAAAGACAAAATCAAACCCTGTTTGACATGGTAAGATTAATAAAATTGTCATTATAATTTTGTAGTTTATACATTAGTGACAACCGTTTTTCCACTGAAAAGAGCACCATCATGATCCGCTGAAATTGACAACATATAAGATATGGTTTGGGTAGTGACCCGAATTGTCACTTTCTTAAGTTTTGGTATGCATAGCATGTGTAAAATGTTTACAACCAAAATAGGATAAATATATGTTTATAAGGTTATCCCAAATAAAACATTGGGTATTTCTCCTATCACCGAACCAAAAGACAAATGTTGTTTGTCAGAAAGGGTTGATTTCTCGAGAAAGTAGTTCTTGCGAAACAAGTGAGTGGGAGCACAGTACAAACTCAACAAGGTTAGAGAATCTTCGTTATCATGTCAAGAGTAGCGCAGCACTGGAAGTTGTTCCGGGGTTTACTATTTTGACTAAGTAGAAGACACTACAAATGTTGTAGATACTTCAAATGAGTTTGCGAACTGTACCAGAAAAGTCCAAAAACTTTGTACTTAGAACAACTTGTGGTTTAAGTGTAAAGTGTTGTTTTGACAACAAAAGGACCTGGACCTTATAAAGGAAGCAAATGATGGGCCCTGACTTCGTAAAATTGACTATGAGTCATTATATCCGCCATAGTATCCTTGTATGAATATCAAGTATGTGACTTGGTAGTCCTTTCGATAGGCATGATGCCTAGCGATAGCAAAAGGGTCTATATAGCGACAAAGACATGGATTTTACATCTTATTAAAATTGTACTTATCGAAAAGTTGTTTTCGACGAAGTTCAAAGAGTTAACTACTACAAGATTTTGATCTTCCGTAGTGATGCTTTAGTCTTTGCGGATAGTTCTAGCAAAAGGTTACATATTATGATATGGCAGTTGAATAACAAAACCAACTCTCCTCTCAAGGAAGTTTTATCAAGGATGTGTACTTGACACAGTCTGAGAGTTTTGTAAAATTCAAAAAGGTTGCTAGAAAGGTATGCACACTTCAATGGTTGAAGTGAGCATAACGAAGTTGAAATCTTTACCTTAATGAAGTTATCAAAAGAGTTTGATTCTCATGAACGATAAAGATGCTTGTAAAGTTACAAGAAATTAAGTGGGAGCGCTATGACATATTTCCAATACTTTATGTAGATGACATATGGTTGATTGGAAAATATGTATTTTAAATTAACACGGTTAAGATTTTCATATTGATGAAAGGCTTGGAAGATATTGAGCATCGATGTCTATAAAATATGGATTCAAGCGCCTGATATGATTGAAGCCAAATTACATAGATGAAATATTGAAGTAAGTCAATATAAAATTGATAAGAAGGAGTTCTTGTCACATGGAAAATAATTGAGCAAGATTCATGTGTTTTGACACATGATGAGCATCATTGAAATTGAGATTTCTAAGTCATGTTTCCATGCTATGTACACAACCAGATGAGTCCTATGATATAAAATGTTATAGTAGGATAATTCATATGATGATTAGACGACAGTGGGAGAGATCCTTGTGTCATTTTAGAAATGCTAAGGATATGTTTTCCTATATAGTAATGACAAAATATTAGTTGTAATATGTTACACTAATAGTCTTGTCATTTATTCAAGTAATTTTATCTCAAATAAAATATGTGATGAAGGGTAGCACAATAGGATGGAAGAAAGTTCCATGCTGGATTTGAAAGAGTTTCAAAATTAAAATATTGTGACAGATACTACAACAAAGGATAAAGTATATCGTTGTGTTAACAAACTGATTATAAGCGTATTTTGTGTCAAGGAGTTCTTTATTGAACTTGGTGAATTTCCAAGAATGCTGAAACTATGAAGCTACATTTTCACAATGTTAATAACATCAGTTTAAGCTGAGGATTTAAGGTATCACCGGAACTTGGTGAGTTTCCAAGAATGCTAACACTATGAAGCTACATTTTCACAATGTTAGTGACATCAGTTTAAGCTGAGGAATTAAGTTTTCATCAATTGACCATATATATATACAAAGCCATCTCATTAGAGAATGAGTGATGCGTGTAGACGCAAAGAACATGCAAATACAATAGGACCTGAACAGTTCAGATCTTTTTGATGATGTTTACCGCATGTGAAGCATGGTAATAACACTGGTACGCCATATGTGTTAAAGTGCTTACAGACTAGATTATTGACTCTAGTGCAAGTGGGAGACTGAAGGGAATATGCCCGAGAGGCAATAATAAAATGGTTATTATCTTATTCCTTGTTTATGATGAATGTTTATTTCTCATGCTAGAATTGTATTAACCGGAAACGTTGATACATGTGTGCTTAATAAACAAACAATGGTTCCTAGTAAAGCCTCTCTTTTAACTAGCTCGTTGATTAATAGATGATCAAGGTTTCCTGATCATGAACATTGGATGTTATTAATAACGGGGTCATGTCATTAGAAGAATGATGTGATGAACATATACCCAAAGAGAATATAGCAATGCGATCAAGTCATTTAGTTTACATTGTTATATCAAACATGCGAAGTAACTTATTCCTTAGACCATGAGATCATGTCAATCGCTGATACCGGAATAGTGCTTTGATGGCATCAAACGTCACACCGTAACAGGGTGACTATAAAGGTGTCGTTAAGTATTCGGAAAGTATTAGTTGAGGATCATGGATCAAGAGTGGGATTTGTCCATCCAAATGACGGAGAGATATACTCTGGGCCCTCTCGGTGATATCACATCGAAACCGCTTGCAAGCACGTGATATGATCACAAAGGATGTTATATCACGGGAACGAGAAAAGAGTACTTGTCGGTAACGAGATTGAACAAGGTATGGTTGATACCAATGATCGAATCTCGGACAAGTAAAATATCGCGAGACAAAGGGAATAGTTCACGGCGTTGTTGGTTCACACGAGCACGAGAGTCATCGTTGAATATATAGGAGTCATCACGGATCTCCAGATCCCGCTGTTGATTATTGATCGGAGAGGAGTCTCGATCATGTCTGTCTTATTCGCGAACCGTAGGGTGACACACTTAAGGTTCGATGACGCGTTTGAGAGGATACGGAATATCGAAGAACATTTTGGACAGCACCGAAATTGTTTCGGGGAAAATTGAAATAGTTCAAGGGGTTTTTCGTCGAATGGTTGTTAATAGAATTAACAAATGATTCGAGGTGCTTTATGCAAATGTTTGTTAATAGAATTAACAAATGCTGAAATAAAGAAATAAAAATGTTTTATTGATTTATTAAAGAAAAACTCTTGGATTTTCTAAGTGGGGTTTAAAGGAAAATGAGTGGGTGTGAGTGGAGTGTCCACTCACATCATGAGGGAAGAGGTGGGGGCACACCATGGGGCTGGCCGCACCCCCCTTGGGCTGCCTCCCCCCTCTCCTATAAAAGGAGGGTGAGAGCTCTCCCTCCTCAACACACTTGGCCACTTCCCTTTCCCTCCACCCGCTGCTCCATTTCATGGTCTCCGGCTTGGCGAAGCCCTGACCGTGAGATTCTTCACCACCACCACGTCGTCGTGCTGCTGGAGTTCCGAGGGATCCTCTACTTCCGCGCCCCGCTGGAACGAGGGAACGGATGTCGTCATCAACCGTACGTGTGACCAATCACGGATGCACCGCCGGATTGCGGTGCTCATCTTCTCGCTATCGGGATCGGTGTGAGTACGACTACGCCAACAACGAGATTTGATCTCGTACCACTTTGAGTCTTCGAGGGTATGTGTTCTTCTTAACCCTCTCTTGGCCCGTTGCACTTCGTCTCGTAGATTAGATCTTGGCCTTTCGGGTGTCTCTCGCGTAGGAAAATTTTTGTTTTCTATGCAACGTCCCCTTCACGTTGTGTGGATCCAGCAGAAGGAGAAGAGATCCTGGTAGAGATACACCAAGGAGAATGCGGGCACCATGCCTCTTCTCGGGCACTAGTCCAGAAAGCTTTTCGGCATGGTTTCTACTGGCTCACAGCACTACAGCAAGCTGAAGATATTGTGAGGAAGTGCAATGGCTGCCAGATGTTCGCAAGTAAGATTCACATGCCTGCTTCCGAGCTGAAAACAATTCCTATCACCTGGCCATTTGCTGTTTGGTGTTTGGACATGGTTGGGCCTTTCCAGCCGGCTAGAGGCAACATGACTCACATCTTGGTCATGGTGGACAAGTTCACCAAGTGGATTGAAGTGAAACCTATTCGGAGGTGTGACGGGGCCACAGCTGTGAAATTCGTGAAGGATGTGATCCTGAGATATGGCTACCCGCACAACATCATCACCGACAACGGCACAAATTTTGCTGAGGGAGCAATGGTGCGGTTCTGCAGAGATAAGCATATCCGACTAGACGTTGCGTCAGTCGCGCATCCCGCCTCCAATGGGCAAGTTGAAAGGGCAAATGGCATGGTACTGGCAGGCATAAAGCCAAGGCTGATGGAGCCACTGTTGAAAACACCTGGGTGTTGGTTAGACGAGTTGCCAGCGGTGTTGTGGAGTCTAAGGACTACCCCTAACCGGTCAACCGGCTACACGCCATTCTTCTTGGTATACGGGGCTGAGGCCGTGTTGCCAATAGACTTAGAGCATGACTCCCCCCGAGTAACCCTCTACACTGAGGTGGAGGCGAGAGAAGCTCGAGAAGACGACGTTGACCTGCTTGAAGAAGCAAGAGAGCTGACTCTGTCACGTTCGGCTATCTACCAGCAAAACCTGCGGCGTTATCATAGCCGAAAGGTGAACCCAAGGGTTTTACGAGAAGGAGACATGGTCCTTAGGCTTGTGCAGCGCACAGCCGGGATGCACAAATTGTCTCCTCCATGGGAAGGGCCTTTCATTGTGAGCAAAGCGCTGCACAACGATGCTTACTATCTTGTAGATGTGCGCCCACCACAGGCGAACAGGGCAGATAAATCCGGAGAGGAAACCAAGCGCCCTTGGAATGTAGCTCTACTCCGTCGTTTTCATTCATGAGCAAAGATGTGTATGTACCCTCTTATCCGAGTTGAAATTTTACTCTGCAATCTGAAATTGATCTCGGGGACTGCCCTCGTCCAAAATTGCTCTAAGTGTTTTCATTCGGCTTTACCTTTTGCCTATTCGGTTGCTCTACTTCAAAATTCAAAGGTACATCGAGTACTGTGTTTAAACCTATATGCCAACTCTTCGACTTTGCTGCTGTCCGAAACCCGGCTTCATGGCAAGCAAGAGAACAAGCAAAAGGTCCATGAGCACAAGAAAAATTACTAAGGAAAGGAAGAGTGCAGGAATCGAGTAGGGTGTTTTTATTACTGTTCTATGACTTGTCTTTTCGGCTAAGTGGTGGGCTGCGTTACTATGATTGTTTCTAAGCGGCTAAGTATTTGCAGCTCTACTCTTTAACTCTTGTGACTCGAATACCAAAAAAGCAACAAGTTGCGGGTAGAGCTGAGACGAAAAGAGAGAGTGAATAAGAAATGCAACCCGGGGACTCGCATGATAACGCAACTCGGCATCCAGCCCAGGTTGAACAAATTGATTAAGTTGAAAATAACAAAGTGGGAATAAAAATGAGTAGCAACGGAGTAAAATAGTCTGATACATCTGCTCCCGGCATCCCGGGGATCTGATAAGTGTTTGAGTAAAAAGTTTGCAGGATAAAATCAAATTCAGGTCGACGGGGTGTTCTCGGTGCTCGCCTTGGTTGCTTCGTCTTCCTCAGTGGCCATGGTGGCGTCCGCCTCTGCGCTGGCATCAACAGTCCTCGCTTGCTCGGCGTCAGGCTCGGTGGTGACCTGCTCGGAAGTTGCAGTGGCCACCGAGATGGGCGTTGTCGCGGAGGCGGAGCCGGTCTCGGGGGCGTGGGGGCGCACCGTGTCGTTAAGGGCGGCTCCTGATGAGGTGCCGAACTCGAGGGCGGCTGTGTCGATCTCCTCGGCCTCTTCATCGCTACTCGCGACGACCGCGGCCTTCCCTTTGCCCCTAGGTGAATCGAAGAAGCCCAACTCGGGATCTGATTCTTCGTCCTCCTCCTCGTCCTCCTCCATCTCGGTGTCGGGTTCAGTGAGGCCATCGATGAAGGTTGCCGTGTCAGCACACTCCGCAACTTCATGCGCGATCAGCTTGCGCATGGTCACGCAGCTGGGATCCATCTCCCACTTGGAATTGGCGCGTTTCCCGCGGATGACCTGCATGTTCAAGTTCTCATACCAGGAGGCGACGCAGAGCAGCATCAGATCAGCACCCGCTCGAGCTCCCGAGGCGCGCCACTTCTTCAACTCGGCCTTTACGTTGCGCAGCTTCAGAGCAAGGCCACAAATAGTTGTTGGCGCAGGGTCCTCAGGCCAGAAGAGCTTGTGGAGCTGGAAGGCGATGCGCACCAGGTCAGTGCCCACACCGGCTAGGCGTTTGAACTGCCCTCGCATCACCAGCAGGCTATCTTCGATGGCAGCTCTGGTGTCTGCAGCCTCGCCCTTCTCAATACGAGCTGCTTGGGCCTTGGCCAAAGCAGGCGCGCAAGAGGACACGATGTCAGGGAAGATTTCTGCAAAAGGCAAGTGAGAAATTCAGTAACAGAATCAAAGAGGCAGGACCGAGAAGAGGAGATGCAGAAAGGAGAAAACTTACGATTCAACTCGTGGCGCAGCACCTGAAGCTGGCTCTTCCATGTTTCTTCATTGGACACATGCTTCTCCTCGAGCAAGCGGAGCCCCTCAAGCTGAGTAAAGAGCCCAGCATTGGCTTTTGTCAGCACCTCGCATTCCTGCTTGAGGGCATTTATCTTGGCATTGGCTGTTGCCTCGGCCTTGGCCTTCCCGGCGATGACTCTGTCCCTCTCGTCACCAAGCTTGACAGCATCCTGGAGTGCCTTCTGCAGCTGGAGTTGCAGCTTCTCCATCTCGGTAGTGTGCGCACTCTGCAGAGCTGCAGATTGGCTTACTAGTCGCACCTCCACCTCAGCAGGTTTGAGGCAATCTTGATGCTCTAAAACAAACTTCTTATGATCTTTTGAAAAGAGCAAAGCACGGTTAGCAGAGAAGCAAAGGAAACAGACACAAGGGTGAACCGAGTAGACAGTGATTTACCTTCAAGCTTCTTGATGGTGGCCTCGCCATTCTCGACAAAGGCACGGCAGTTCGAGTGCTCGTCAACCAGGGCCTTCAGTTTCCCTACAGAGTAGAAATGGTTAACGCAAAAAAGCAGTAGCGGGCGTAAACAAAAAACGCAAGAACCGCGTAGCGAGAAGCGTACCTTCCACCTCACACAGCCTCATGGTACTGTTCATAACTTCCTTGTCGGCTTCCTCGGCGCTCACCTTCTCCTTCTCAAGGGCGGCAATACGCCTCCTGGCAATGGCATGGTTCCAGAGAAGTTGACGGTGCAAGTTGGTCCGCTTCAGTACACTATTCTGAGAAGCAAAAGAAACAAGTGTCAGGCAAAGTATTTGAGATTCCACCCGAGAAGGCGGCTACTCGGGAGAGTGTCCGCCTACTCGGCCAGAATCTCGGGGACTGGGTGATGGATAAGGAAAAGAGGAAGAGTAGAAAAGAAGTGAAGATGCAACTCGGAAAAGATAAGTTGAGGCTTACCGCGTAAGACTGCTCGAGATCTTCTGCGTTCTTGCGGTGCACGAACATCTTGGCAGCCAGAGTAGCAGAGGTGGTCGAGACGGTCATGGGTTTGCAACCCAAGTCCACCTTGTTCCAATCCTGGCGCATGTGGTCGATGTCGCCCAAATCGATGCCGTTCCAGTTGGGGTTGCCGAGAACCTTGCTATCCCACTTGGCGTCGATGAAGCCAATCAGGTCGAGTACTTGCTCGAGGCTCTGGGACGTTATCGCCTGGTCTTGAGCTCCCCGAGAAGCAATGGAGACGGATCTGTCCTGGTTTGGGGCCGGGGGCCTGGAGTCCACCGCCACGCCTTTCTTCCCTTCTGAATAGCAAGAGTCCGGTCTGTGGGGGAGAAGCCGACCTGGTGCTGTTGGCTGACCTTCACCATGTAATCCGGGTAGAGGGGCTGATCAGCTATGGTAGCGGCGGCAGGAACCGCACTGGGATTGCGGATAACCAGCTGCCTGGACTGGCCAGCTGATGTCGGCGGCGGCTTGTCGGCAGTTTTCTTCTTTGCTTTCTCCTTCTGAGCAGTTGGCTTCTCGGAGATTGGCTTCTCGGGTTTCTTCTTCTCGGTCTCCTTCTTCTCAGCCTTCTCCCTCTCAGCTCTCTCCTTCTCGGCTGCCTCCTTTTCGGCAGCGTCTTGCGCACTCTTCCTTGTAACCGGCTTGGCTGAAGGGCCGGTTGCAGCTGTGGGTTGCGGCGCCAGGGAGGAATCTGGCTGAGCGTCACCTTGGTCAGTTGGTGGCGCCAGGGGCGCGCTGTCTGATGCGCCATCTGGCTGGGCGCTACTCTGCGCGGCGTCTGGTTGCACATCGCTCAGAGGGTAACGCCCAGTCGCGTCCTCTACCCGCTGCTCAGCAGCAGGATGAGGCTGGGAGATATCCATTGCCTCCACCCGCGCCTGGGACGCAGGATCTTCTTGCGCAGCCCCTCCTGTGGCTGGCTGCTCCTGTTCTGCTCCTGGCCGCTCGACGGCGGCGTCGTGGTGCATCTCTGTATCTTGATCTTGGTTCCCCTCGGCGGTGTCGGCCGGAGGGGAAGGTGGCTTCTCCTGATGAGCAGCATCCTGCGGCTCTGGCTCGGCGTTCTGGGCATCAGTGCCCTCTGTTGATGCATTGGCGGCATTATTCTCGTCGCCATCGAGGTCGATTAGATTGTCGACATCGATGGCAGTCTTCTTCTGAGTCTCGCTGGATGCAAGAGCGGCATCCGCGTTCAAGGGGGCTCTGAAGAGGAAATTGGGATCAAAGATAAGAAAAGGGCAGAGGAAAACAAGAGAAAACAGTGAAGCAAAAGGATTGGGAGTCAACCGAGAAGAACAAGGTAAACTGAAACATGTAACCGAGAAGAAACTTACGCGGTGGTGGAGGGAATTGTTCGCCTTGTTCTCTTCACGACCTTCTTGGTCGTCTTCTCGGTCGCCTTCTTCTTCTTGGCGGGGGGCTCTAGGGCGCCGCTGCCGGTCCGCTTGCGGGTAGCAGGTGCGGCAACTGAAAGAGGATTGGCCTCAAGGGCTCTCTCGCCTTCATCCTCATCATCATCCTCAGCATCTGCAGCATCCGTGAAATAAAGAGGAAGAAAAACACTTCAGAAACAGCAGGCAAAGGGCTTGTGTTTTTCGCAGAGAGAAAGCGTGAATTCAGTTACCTTCTAACTCGTCATCAGACCAATCGCGGAGAGATGTTTCGGCAGGCTGCTTCTCTGTCGAAGGGGAATGTGGAAGATTGATCTGGTCCACGGCCTCGAGGGAGGCCTGGTCATCTTCTTCTCGGTCATCTGACCAATTAGCCTCAAAGCGCTCACAGCTTTCAGCTAGCTGGCGGTCAAGGAGCTGAAAGACAGAGAAACATGGCAAGTTAGCCGAGTAGCGTGAAGGCATTCTACTCGGATGGGCGTGCAAACACAAAGCACACTAGGCCTAGGGAAATTCGCTAAGTATCCTACTCGGCAAGGCGTGCGAACAACAAGCATATTGAGCCTAAGTATTTCTTCTAAGTATGCTACTCGACAAGGCGTGCAAACATCAAGCATACTAAGCCTAGGCAATTCGATGGAATAATCTACTCGGTGCAGAAGGCAATTGCTAGTCGCAGCCAAGAGAGAAGATTTTCTAGTCGGATGGCATATGTTGAGAGCGGAATAAGGAGAACGTACCCGGGGGATCGGCTTCGTGCGACTGAAAGGGGTGAAGCCATACTCCCAGTCGTCGGGGAGGCTCGTGGTCAGAATAGACCTTGCGTGATCGGCGACATCCGCGTCGCTGAGCTCGAGCGTGGTCGTGCGGGTGCAATCGCGAGGGCCTCCCAGGTAGCACATTGGATGGGAGCGCCGCTGCAGCGGCAGCACGCGATTCTTGATCCAGCAAGCGACGGGATCGTCGCTCCTGAGCCCTTGGCCGATGAGGTAGGCGAGCTGCTCCTCCATCTGTATCGAGTTGCGGTCGTTGGAGGGCTTCGTCTTCCAATTCTGCCCGGTTGGAGCTCGGTTGCTCCACGCGGGCAGATTGATGCGATCCACTATCGGTCCCCCTTCCGTGGCGGGGATGTTCTTGACGTAGAGGAAGGATTTCTGCCACATGCGGACGGAATCCAAGCCCTTGATACGAGGGTGATTGGTTCCCGCCCGCTGCAGCATCATGGCGCTGCCGGTGTCGGTTACCCGACTGCCACCGGCCGCGCCGTCCTTTTTCCCCTTACTCTGATGACGGAGGTGAAAGTATTTCAGCCAAGTATCCACCGTGGGGCGGACGCCTAGAAAGGCCTCGCACACCACGGTGTGATAGGCTAGGAAGACAATGGCGTTTGGAGGGAGGTGGTGCATCCAGGAAGGAGCGCAGGAAGTCCGATGCCGGCAAGCCGAATCCTCGCGCGAAGTGCGCGAGGAAGACGACATGCTCGCCCTCCCGCGGGGCCGGAACGAGTTCGCCGTCGGACGGCCGGCACTGAACACCGGAAGGAACCCTCCGGGTGTTCACGAGCCAGGCGCAGTCATCGACGGTGACGTGCGAACCAGCCCAGCCGGCGCGAGCAGCCATGGCAAGGGGTGAGCGGATGGCGGAGAGTTGGAGAGATTGGGTGGAGGAAACGAATCCGCAGCGGCGCAAGGAGTTGCGCGGCGGCGGAGAGCTTAGCGGCGGAGAGGAAACAGGGCAGAGAAAAGGGAAAGTGCGGAGGAGGAAGAAGGGGAAGTTACCGGTGGGGGTATTTATACCCTCGCCTCAGGCTACCGTTACCATCGGGGTAGTGGGATCAATCGTGGCCATAATTCCCGTGTGGTGGGGCCTGTGGCCGGATAGAAACGCACGCGAGCGCGGAACGCGCACGTAACGGCCACAGTTGATCCCACGACCAGATCGTGGGATATTACTGCGCTTGATGGGACATGACGAGCCGGTGGGCCCGCTCCGTGAAAACTGGGCGCGTGGCACGTCGTGTCCTGGGCAACGAGACGTCGGGGTCGCGGATGCTTGGCACGTGTCCAGTTGCGGCACGGAAGGCTGGATTGTGCTCTGCGCTGCAGAGACGCTAGAGGAGAAATTCTCTAAGTCTTTTTACTCGGTTACAGAGTAGAAAGCAGGTGCTATTCGGAAGACAGGAAACTCAAGGTACTTTTTAGAGTACTACTCGGAGGTTCTTACTCGGCATCTTGATGTTCAAGGGCTGTGTTGCAAAGGTTGGTTTTAAGCTGGCAGAGCCTAGTGAACGAGTTCGCAAGATTCTACCAGCTTCGGGGACTGCTGTCGGGGGGTTACCCCCGAGTAGGGTAAAGACAAGTGGTAAAAGCAACTATCAGAAGAGAGGTTTGGTCGAGTAGCCGCCTACCCGGTACTTACTACCCGGTCGACTGCTACTCGGTCTCACCTCAAGATGACCAGAAGGAAGAATCAATCAAGTTCTGTCCTTTCGAGTAGAAGAGTTGGCCCGAGTAAAATTGGCGGGAACCTACTCGGGCCAGAAAGTCAAAGGAGCCGTTCTGACACAGGATCCCGCGTATCCTGGGTCCGTACTTGGCAGTATTCGAACAACTGTTCATCTGGGACCGGCCTGCCTGACAGTGACAGCATGGAAGCAGGCCGTCGCAGGATAAGGGGGCCCTACTCTGTGTTTGGCACAGTGATACCAGTCTGTCCCCTTGTTTTGCCCAACGACTTTCCAGATGCAGCCAAGATTAGGAACCAAAGCTGTCAGCGGGAACCCGGAAGAAGGACGATGTGCACACTATGTCGACACTTGTCCGTGTTTGGACGTATCCGGCTGGGCACCGGGTATATAAGGTGCCCCACCGCCTCCTGCGTGAGGCATCGCAAGAGGGATCGCACAATCGAACACTTGGTGACCTAATTCTTGACCTAGTTCATCACATAGAGAGGAGAGTGGCTACTCGGTAGCAAGAACATTGTACTGTGGCTACTCGGTGAGACACCAGAATACATAGAGAAAGGCAGGAGTAGGGGTTTTACCTCCTCACGAGGGCCCTGAACCTGGGTAGATCGTGTTGTTTGCAGTGTTTACTTCGTACCTCACGCGGCTACTCGTCGCGTGATCCCTCCCCGAGCACCTCCAGCGTCCTTCGTCCCCACATCTTTAGCCATCCCATGGCATCTGCCGTGACACCACCACGACAATAAAAATTCCTAAGAAGAATTAAAGTGGAATATTTTTTTGTGCATCTATGATGGGAATCACTTATTCTATACCAAGCATCTTTCAAACTTTCTCCTCCTTGTTGTTTAAAAGAACGAAACTCAACTTCAGGAACACTCATTTTAGCAAGATTAAAAACAGGATAAAAAGGACAACTAGAATAAGAACTAATTTTTTGTGTGTTTTTTATAAAGAGAAGCAAACAAGAAGAAATAAAATAAACTAAGAAAAACTAAAAAAAAGTAAAGAGATTTGAAGTGAGAGACTCGCCTTGCAGAAATCCTCTTTCTCCTCGGCAACAGCGCCAGAAAAAGTGCTTGATGGTGCAGATCTTGCACTCGTTGAGAGACCCCAAGAGGAAGGTATGAAGAACACAACAGCAAGTTTTCCCTCAGAAAGAAACCAAAGTTGAATCGACCAGTAGGAGAAAGAAATCACTTCTGAAGGATCATACAGCTGAGGTGGCATGGCGTACTACCGGTTCAGAAGCAACATGGAACCTACACAACACAATCAAATCACTTTGCCCCAACGAAGCAGTCAGATTGTCGATCTCACCGGTTTTGCTGAACACTGAGGTTAAACGTAACGTGTGGAAAATAATATTTGTTTGCAGTAGATGAAAGAGAACAGTGATGGCAGTAGTAAAACAGTAGCAGAAGTATGAAAACAGAGATTGCAGTGATTATATTATCAGTATGAGGAAAAAGGACAGGGGTCCACAGTTCACTAAAGGTGTCTCTCCCAAGACAGATAGATATCATGTGTGGTAAACAAATTACAGCTGGGCAATTGACAGTATAAAGGAAGCACCGTAGTGCATATGCATGACATGATGATTACTATGTGATTCATGCGGGCATTACAACGAGATACATAGACCGTCATCCAACTGCATCTATGACTAAAAATCCACCCTCAGAATGTCATCCGAGTAAACCTTGGGTATTAAGTTGCAAGCAACATATAATTGCAGAAAGCAAAGTGTGTAATGTAAACAATGTAAACAACGTTGTTTTATCCCTAATGGCAACAACACATCCTCCATATGTCACGTTTCTGTCACTCGAGCACAGATGCAAAGGAGGCATGAACCCACTATCGAGCATAAATATTCCCTCTTGCAGTCACTAGCATCTACTTGGCCAAAGCATCTACTAACAACGGAGAGCATGCAAGGTCATAATAACATACACATGAAAGGAACATTATAGATTGATAATCAAGAGACATATCATTCAATATTCATCGGATCCCAACTAACACAACATGAGGCATTACAATAATATGATCTTGATCATGTAGGGCAGCTCACAAGATCTAAACATGAGGCATAAAGAGGAGAGAACAACCATCTAGCTAATGTTATGGACACGTAGTCCAAGAATGAACTACTCACGCATCATTCCGGAGGTGGGCCTGGTGGTGTAGAGCCCTCCGATGATGATTCCCTCTCCCGGCAGGTTGCCGGGGAGAGCTCCAGAACTCTCCCGAACTAGGGTTGACGATGATGGCGGCTGCGGATGTTTTTCATGGAAAAGGCTCTCGTGTTTAGGGTTAACCTTCGAGGAGACTAAATTGGCGAGAGGGCGACGTCATTGGGCAGCCAGGGGGCCACACCACCCCATGGCGCGGCCAAGGGGCGCGCCGCCCTATGGTGTGGGTCCCATGTGGCCCCCTCCGGGTCTCCTCCGGACTCTGTGTGCGCGACAACTTTCTAAGACTTCCGGGCTTCGAATCGCTCAATTCCGAGAATATTTGCAGAAGAACTTTTCTGAAACTAAAAACAACAGAAAATAGAAACTCACTCTATGGCATCTTGTCAATAGGTTAGTCCTAGGAAATCGATAAAAATGGCATAAAGTGTAAAGGAAACATGTAGCACATGTCATGAAAACAACATGGAACATTAGAAATTAAGGATACGTTTATGACTTAACATTCCCCTCCCGGCAGGGTGCCCGGGAGAGCTTCAGAACCCTCCCGAACTACGATTAACGATGAGCTACGGAACTCTTCATGGATGGAGGCTCGGGTATTTAGGGTTAACCCAAGAAGGAGCTTAAATAGGCAAAAGGGCGATGTGGGTGGGCGGCCAGGGGGCCACACCACCTAGTGGCGCGGCCAAGGGGGCCGCCACCCTATGGTGTGGTGGCCCCAGGGCCCCCCTCCGGGTCTCCTCCGGACTCCGTGTACGTGACATAATTATAAGACCCTGGGATTTTGTTTCGTGCAATTCCGAGAATATTTCCAGAACAACTTTTCTGAAACCAAAAACAACAGAAAACATGAACCGGCTCTGTGGCATCTTGTTAATAGGTTAGTCCCAGGAAATCCATAAAAATGATGTAATATATATAACATGTAGCATATGGCATGAAAACAACATGGACCATAAAAAATTATAGATACGTTTGAGACGTATCACTTGCTTAGTTTACTTTTGTTTAGATATAAGACTTATCAGCTGAGTTGTCAATTCAACCACATCTGAGAAGCACTTGAAAAAATATGTTAGAAATAAAGAACGCCAGAAAATAAGTTGTTGATGGGATGATTCTCTTACGTCCTCAACACACCTAATACAATGCATTGTATAGATTCACTGGTTCGACAAAGAGACAATGAAAGTGGTGTAATATGAAGTGAAATAGGTGATATGTGTGATCTGGAATAATAATGATAGCAAGATAAGAAGTGACAAAAGCATGTGAAAATAGTAGCAATAATAGTAACAGATGGACCGGGTTTCATAGTTTCACTAGTGGCAACTCTGCAAACAAAAGAACAGGTGTTGGGTAAAGAAATTACAGCTAGGCAATTGATAAATCATAAGCGCATAACAATGCTATTATGACGAGATAAAGTTCACTGGTTCTAACATGGTAGGCATTAGGTCAAGATAAATAGACCGCTATCTGACATCATCTATCATTAAAAGTCCACTCAAGAAAGCTATCCAGCAAATCCATTGGTATTAAGTTGCAGCAACGAAGTGATTGCTTTGTGTGCAACAGACAAATACATTAAGAATAATACGTAATCTAAACAATAATTCTCATCCGTAGACAAGAACACCGTTGTTTTCTCCCTAGTGGCAACAACACATCCTCCACCCATCGCGTTTCTGTCACTCGAGCACATATGTAAAGGAGCCATGACCCCAGTATCTAGCATATAAATCCCCTCATGGAGATACATACAATTACGTGATCAAGATAAGCACACACGCCGGAGAGTATTGCAAGAACACATTAAAACACTCTAAAGATATAAATAAATATTCTCATTTAATGATATGAACAAAATAATCATAATTCCATGGTTCATCGGATCCCAGCAAACATAACACATAACATTACATCAGATGGATCTCAATCATGTAGAACAACTCATGAGAACATTGTATTGATAATAAATGGAGAGAGAGTACCAACTATTTACTGCTACGAACCCGTAGTCCATGAGGTAACTACTCATGAAGCATCATGGAGGCAAAACGTCGATGGAGATGGATCCGGGGCCACCTCCCCGTCCCAGCAGAGTGCTAGAACAGATACTTATGCCCCCCGAGTCAAGGTTTTGGATGGCGGCGGAGCTCAGACGCGTTTCTGAAAAAATCCCCCGGTATGTGATGTTTTTAGGTCAAGGGGATATTTATGGGCGAAGAGACCATGCGATGCGGTGAGGCCACGAGGTGACCCCACGGTGCGGGTGGGGGATAGGTCGCGCCTGGCACCCCCTCGTTGCTGTGAGGCCCACCTAGGGTTGTCCTTCTGGCTCCGGGAGTCTTCCGATGAATAAAAAATTCTCATAAAATTTCAGCTTATTCTGAGCACTTTTATTTTTTTGACCTTTTCTGCAATAAACTGACGGGATAAACAGAAACTGACACTCGGGACTGGATTAATAGGTTATTTCAATAAATGATAGAAAACATAACGAAAACGTGTAGAAAACAAGCATGGGGCATAAAAAATTTATAGATAGTTTAGGACGTATTAGTCAAGTGGGTAGTTTAGTGCCACACCTTGTCGAAGGTGGGGTTTCTATTCTACAATATGATGATGATACTATCCTCTTCCTTGAACATGACGTAGAGAAGGCCATGAGCATGAAGTTGATTTTGTTTTTATTTGAGCAATTGTCTGATTTAAAGATATTTTTTTTATAAGAGCGAGATCTTTTGTTTTAGTAAGGTTAAGGAGATTCAAGAGGATTATATAGAAATCTTTGTATGTGAGATTGGTGCTCTTACTTTTAAATATCTTGGCATTCCAATTCACTACCTTAAACTTCTAAACAAAGAGTGGAAGCCGGTGGAGGATTGTTTTGAACGCAAACTAAGTTCATGGCTGATCGTATTGTGCTGATTAATTCGGTCCTCACGAGCTTGCCCATGTTCCTCCTATTTTTTTCCGAGATACCCATTTGAGTATGTAAGAGATTGGACCTTTATAGATCTCACTTCTTTTGTCAAAGTGATCAGAAGAAAAATAAATATCATGTTACTAAATGGATTATTGTATGTCGACCAAAAGACCTAGGTGGTCCTGGCATTGAAGTCCTTGACATTAAGAATATATGTTTATTAAGAAGATGGCTTATTAAAATTCTTACGGAATAGGACGTTTGGCATGATCTGTTGTGTAACAAATATAAACCTTTGTCTCAAATAGAGGCCAAACTCATAGACTCTTCTTTCTACAAAGGAGTGGTGTGACCAGACAAGAACATATTTCTTTTTCCGTGAGTGATGGGCTAAATACTAGGTTTTGGGAAGATTCTTGGTTAGGAAAGCAACCGTTAGTGGATCAATACCTTGGGATTTTTAAAATTGGGCAAAGAAAAAACGTTTATGTTGCGCATGTCCTTAAAAATGAGCATCCAAATATTAAGTTTCGACGGTCCTTTTTAGGTGTAAACTAGGAGGCTTGGTTGCATCTTGTTGAAAGACTTATCTTAGTACAGCTGTTAGAGGACGCTGATGCTTTTAAGTGGAAACTAACAGACACGTCCAAATTTCAGTAAAATCTTTGTATACTGATTTGATGAATGGTCATACTTGTTTTTTACGTAAGTATATCTGAAAACTGAAGGTACCACTAAAAAAAAAATGCGGTCCCTTCATTATAAGGTTTTACGAACCAAGGACAATCTTGTAAGGAGAAATTAGATGGGGTGTACTAATTGTGTTTTTTGTCAACATGAGGAAACGGTCGAACATCTTTTTATATCCTGTCAGTTTGCAAAGCATAATTTGTTTGGCAACCCGTTATATAGGGTTGATTCGAAAACAAAAGCTAACATGTATATTGGCATTTGTGCTTTTTTGGACAATTTATGGCGATCACATGATTATAAAACAGAGCAACTGATAAAACGTAGGAATTTGATAGGATTGTAGGTGCAAAACATAGGATTACAAAACAGAGGAAAACTGTGCAAACAATCATTTTGATGGAACCACGGGAATGTTGCCTCGATCCTACACGAATGAGGTTAAAAAAGAGGTTAGAATGGATGTTGAAATTCCTATGGAATTGGGGTGTAGCAATACAACCCATAAGAATTTTGTAGGTGTCGTTTCTCTGATCCAAAGACATTCCTTAGGAAAGAATCGTATGAATTGGAATCTTCCAAAATTTGTTTAAAAATACTTCAATTCAAAGAGGCCCTTAGAATTGTTGGAATAACGTGGTTTTTAACAATATCGGAGTTGGGTATCTATCGAATGTAATCGGTTGATGATGGTCCCTTCGGGCTATCTACAACAAACGGTGGCTGGTTGCACACAGTACAACTACATTATACGTAGTTCTGTTATGAGTTGTTTTTTAGATGGTTGATTCATTGCCACGTTGAGCATCCGTGATTGTAAACACTAGCCAGTTTGTATATTAATTAAAACTGGCCGTGTGCGCGCCTCGTCTAAAATCAGATCAGGTGTGCGTTCGTATGGTTGACGTACGCACTCATATTGACAAGGCGATTCCGTGGAGTGTGTGATTGCAACACATGCAGAGCATACGGTTCCGCACTTCCGCGCCGCACGGACAGGGCCGGGGGAGTATGCAGTGCATTTATCGCTCAGAATCGCTGTGAATTTATGAGCTATCCTGGTTCATGTGTAGCTTCGGGTATTGTACGGGAGTTGAGTTCCGTAGCAGGCATCCACTCGCGTGGGATACCAGCAGCCAGTTGGAGGCTCGGCGTACGGAGATTCCGCAGTGGGCGCACACAGGACACCTCACACTGACACGGCACGGGGATGGCCGATCTCTATGCATGGGGCATGAAAACTGGATGAGCAGATCTGAACCAAAGCAAAGCAGAAAAAACCAAAGCAGGGCAGCTTCAAACTCTGCAGTACGTTTCAAAATTCTATCCTCTAGCTAGCTGCTACCTGAGCTTGAGCATCCCGGTCAGGTCACAGGCCACGCGTGACGGATCGTGTCGTCCCATACAGTGGAACAGACAGACTGACTGAGCAGGGGCGGATCCAGGATTTGAGTATAGGGGGGGCCAAGAAGGTATCAACCATAAAATCGATACAACACAAAAATATATAAAGTCTTGTACATATGCTATGGATTTCAAAATGTAACAGTATACGTTTTGCAATTGAAAATAAAGCTACATTTCTACTAGTTTGAATGTAATTCTACCGTAAAAACCGGATCGAGATTAGAAATACAGAGGTTTCTCAGTAACGTGTGTTTCCCCAACTAAATTAACATAATAGCCGTAGACTTATTGGTTGAACCAACCTGTGTAAAAGAATTACCAATTGATGGTGTCCTACTCTTCATGAATTAAGCAGTTCTATAATAGCTAGCAAATCAAACTAGCAAGTAGCAATTATCAGATTCCATAATCTAACTAGCAATTACCATATTCGATAATCAAACCAGTAAGCAATAATTGCAACATGTATAAATACTACATTGGAGCTATTAGGCTAGAAATTAGGCGTGGTGGCGTGGCGCGTGGCAGCAGGCCGTGGTGGTCGTCAACAATTAACAGAGACGTAGGAAATGTTTGATAAAGAAACAGGACGGGTGGATACCTGCCTTCACAGCTTAGCTAATCAGGATCGATTCCCATATCCGTGCGGCGGCGATGCACAACAGGATTCACGAAACATCCTGTGCGGCATAGGCGGAGAGACGAGATGGTGTGCTGCTGCAGGAAACCTAATCGAACATATGTTACAGGATGCTCACGTGGTCTTGTGGATCAATGGATACATGTGTACGCTTTTGGGCCTGCGTCTTTGCCTTCGGCTAATCGTTTTGGGCTTGCCATCCAAGTCCCAAGCCAGTACGTTGGGCTTGCCAGGATTAATCCTCTAATTAATTGCTTGCCTAATGGCCGGAGTATTAGCGCTAATTACAACCAGTCCCTGCTGCACGTTGATGGGAGGGGCCGAAGCATAGGGGGGGCCTGGCCCCCGCTCGCCCCCCCCCTGGATCCGCCGCTGTGACTGAGGTTATCTGGATCTCATGCTGGCGCAATGGAAATATGGAATCGCCCAGCATTTAACGCACGGAACAAGTAGGCACGCAGGAACGCGGGGTGGTCCACGATCCAAATCCAGATTAAGAGCATTAATTACTTTTTTTAACTTCTCTCAAGTTATCGTCAACTGGTTCTGCCTGATCGGACGCTCGTGAGAGGCTCCGCGACGCTTTGCCGCTGCCACCGATCGTGCCATGCACGACCAATGTGCTCGAGTGCCGCTAGTCTCTAGGGCTTCACGTGTAGTACTATATCTACGTGGAAGCTACCAGAAGAAACTAATGTCGCTTACAAAAATTGTTTTATTTTCTAGTAGTTTGAAAAAGGTCAACTGCCCGTCCCTGCCAACTCTAGATCTTGTCCCAAAGCTCTACTAGTAACAGACATGGCCCACCTGAATCGCAAGTTGTTTTTTTTCTGTTACACGTGATGCAAAGGATTCTTACTGTACACTAGTTACGTGCCCGTGCGTTGCAACGGGATAAAACATAAAATTTGAAGAGAAACTGGTTAACCGGCTTTTCGATTTTCCGTATATGCGTATCAAGAACAATTTGCATGAGATGCGAGACTATATTATAAAAATTATCTTGCCATTATACTGGATTGTTGCTATATAGCATTCACCCCCCCCCCCCCCCCCCCCAAGTCAAATGTCTTATAAGTGCCCACTCCGGGTGCTTGTTTGGTAATCAGAGCAGAAAACCTTGGGCAACAAATCTCCAAAAAGGATGTTTGTTGAACACATAACCTTGACAGGTTGTTATTTGGTAGCAGGAATGTGGAAATAGTTTACACACAAAATGGAATGCAAGCAAATTAAAGACGGTCACAAACGATTTTAAAATGGAGGAAAATTTGAAATATAATTTGGAGAAAATAGTCAAATTAGAGTGTTGGTAATTTTTAGACGGCGTGTGTCATTGCCTACACCTACACATGATGAAAAGAAACTAAATGCTAATCTTTTGGCGAGAAGGCTCCAACTTTAGAGTTCCAAAAGATATACAAATGTTTACACAAGGTTTTTACATATGATTATACACATTTCGTTATCAAAAGAAACATCACGGGTTTTCAAAGAGGAGAATAAATAGGTCACAAGCATGATCAACAATAAATTACACTGAACTTGAAAGAAGCCCAATACACATAATGGATAGTGTAGAGAGCATGGTTTTCTTCACCCCCGCAGCCAGATATCAAGTAAAGCTTTTCTAAGCGAATTTCCATTATCTCCACAGGTTAGTCGCATCAGGCTAGCCACTGAAATAGCAACATTAGGTAGGAGTAGCACGCGTGCTGCTAGAAAATTGCGCATGACAAGGTACCCAGATATTGACATCTGATTTGGTTAATATTCTGATGCAGCAGCTGCATATAGAAAAATTAACTTGTTAGAGAAGATATAAACAGAGGAACTGATTATACCTTGTTTGCATAAAAAGTACTTTCGGTTTAGACTAACGAAAGAAATATATAACACTGGTGTTTCAGAAGTAATTGAGGCTATGCTTTATAAATACTTTTACTATGCATGCCCGAACATATGGGTATAACGCAGCCTAACCCTCCATGGCAGTGGCAATACATATACATCAAAGTATCCGTCGAGCAAGCTCCTCACATTCAACCCACCAGAAATAAAGAAGATCATTCACATTTTTGCGAAGGACTCTAAAGGACATTTTAATAATATAAAAGGTGTGAGCAAATCTTATCTGACAAAAAATAAAACCAGCAAGGCAACAAGCCAAGAAGACATAACACAGAAAATCTACGAAAAACCAAGTCAGGTGTGTATATGTATGTTCAATTTTCATAGATCTTCAGATCCAAACGAACAAAATGAAAGATTTATTTTACCATTGTATTGTCAATGCTGCATCCTCGTACCTATTTAACTGGCATCTAGGCATAGCCAGAAGAGACAATAATCCATTACTAAGTTATATCAAAGCATTGTTTTTCTATGCTCAATTGCTCTGTTCAACAATACATCTGATAGAATCACACATGGAAACATGTAGAAGAATTCTTACCTCTTATCCCCTGGGCGACCTGGGCATCTAAGTAGAGGCAGATGACAGAGCAAGATATATATAATTATAATTAATTGATGCTTGAATGCTTGATCATATTTGATCGGTGGTTGGCAGATGCTTTTCTTGACAAGGAAGTGAAGAACATATGTCACACCACTCTGATATTGGCTGTCCTGTTGAACATTATTATCACATTCAGGTGAGGTGAGTGTGTCCGACATTATTTAATCAGTAGAAAAAATGTAAAGAACAAAACAAGAAGTTCTCTTCTCAACCGAATCATTGGTGCTAACATTAATATGAACTGGAAATTACATTTTTTTAAAACTAAATGACAAAAACAACACCATCTTCTGAAATAACGTGGCATATTTTTCTGAAAATATACAGTACTCTCCTATATGCAGCACTCTGAAAATCGTACCAGGAAAAGCTAACCGACAAAAATAACACCATCTTATGAAATTAAGGGACATATTTTCTATGTAAATTTGAAAGTACCTGCCCATCTTTTAGCATACCCCTATAGACTGAGCCGAGGCCGCCCTCGCCGATGTGGTTCTTGTCGCCGAACCTGCTGGTCGTCTCCTCCATCTCCTTGAGGGTGAACACCATGGGATCTACGTAGCTAGGAGATGAGACGCAAACAAGATCAGATCAAGATGCAGCCCTGGGGCTACAAATTTGCAGACAAAGAGGAAAAGATTGGGACGAGACTCACATCTTGTCAGCCTCCATGTTCCTTTGCGCCATGGGAACAATCAGGAGATCCTCCCTATAGTAAGTTTGTGATAGCAAGAAATCAAAATAGAGTCGAATAGCCATTCCCTTGCTGGTCAAATAACAACAACCATCTTGTTTACAGAAATTAACAACAAACAAACAAAAAATCAATATCTCTACAATTGAAGATGTTTTATATGAATGATATGCTGATAACCACCTAAAAAATATGGAAAACTCATTTTTGGAAAATATGCATCTTTTTATTGCTGGTAACATGCATCTGGTTAAGAAGATAAACCTATCGATATGACCTCATTTGTCCACCAGTCATCTAATCGTCTTGACAACCAACAATGATTTTCTATTGCAAGAACTGGCAATGATTAATTTCAAAAGAAAATAGGTGCAATCAGAAGAAGTCAAATAAATATGGATCATATCTCAAATAAGTATTACTGGTAAAGAATTGACAGTTATGTATTATATCGAAACATTTCCACCTCAAAATGGGAACAATCAGGAGATCCTCCCTATAGTAAGTTTGTGATAGCAAGAAATCAAAATAGAGTCGAATAGCCATTCCCTTGCTGGTCAAATAACAACAACCATCTTGTTTACAGAAATTAACAACAAACAAACAAAAAATCAATATCTCTACAATTGAAGATGTTTTATATGAATGATATGCTGATAACCACCTACAAAATATGGAAAACTCATTTTTGGAAAATATGCATCTTTTTATTGCTGGTAACATGCATCTGGTTAAGAAGATAAACCTATCGATATGACCTCATTTGTCCAGCAGTCATCTAATCGTCTTGACAACCAACAATGATTTTCTATTGCAAGAACTGGCAATGATTAATTTCAAAAGAAAATAGGTGCAATCAGAAGAAGTCAAATAAATATGGATCATATCTCAAATAAGTATTACTGGTAAAGAATTGACAGTTATGTATTATATCGAAACATTTCCACCTCAAATAGAGGAAGACCAGACAGTCCATCCAAATTCATGACAGAGGTAGCTGTTGTCACTTGATACAACGGCTTTGCTATTTAGGACACCACAAGAAGGCCAAGAATATAATTGTAGTACTACTCCAAATGTAACTTGTACCACCTAGTTCCTCGTTGTCTTCCCTATTCGACAGTAGCATTCGACATGACCAAAAAAGCGTGTATCAACATCACCAAGAGGAATCATTTTTAGAAACAGAAGGAAAAGAAGCACAAAGTGATCAATATATCAGAGGTACTGCCTAATTCCATTGTTATCTCTGAAACAACAATTTACATACAAGTGCCTAGTAACTCTTACTCCCTCTGTTTCAAATTATAAGATGTTTTAAATATTTTAATTTGGACCACAGACCGAAATGAGTAAACATACACGCACGTATATTTTTATCTTCAAATGTGAAGTGTAAAATCATAAAGTAGAGATGAATATAATGGGAAGTAGAGTTGAGAAGATCCCAGGAATCCTCAATTCATTCATCAATATAAAGTATATAAAAGAATAAAGTAGAGATGAATAGACTGGGAAGTAGAGTTGAGAAGCTCACAGGAATCCTCAATTCATTCACCAATATGTATTCTTGAATGTAGCAATGCCATCCGATCTAGATGATGATGTCAATTGGTCCAGGAGTTCCAATTTGCCGCGTGCCGAATAAACTTCAATAGACAAGATGACAATGTCAACTGTTGATACTAAGTGGTAATAACATGATAAGTTCTGAACAAAAAGGCTAGCTTCATATGCGTGGGAATATAAAAGGAACACAATAAGAGCATTGTGGCACTATTTCAGTTATGAGATCATCACGTTGTTCAACAAACTACTGAATTTCGTATGGAACATTTTACATGGGCCCATCAAATAAATTCAATCCTACGCAGCTTTATTCTACTGTTCTGCAACTCTGTTACTTATTTCATCAAACTCACACGGGCTGCAGAGATAAACTCATGAAAAAATTTAAGAGACGGAATCTTGAGGGCTTATAGATGGATTGTACCTGAGCAGCCTTGCAGCCACCCATCGATGTCGGCGCAGGCGAGACAGACGCCATGAAGGGCACCTGGAGCATTAGCACCACGCGCACGGCCTCGCCACCGCCGCTGCCCTTCCCCATCACCTCGTCCTCTTCCATGCCGCACCCCCTGACAACGCCGTGGTAGATTGAAGGAGATAAGGGAGATGGGCGAGCCTGATTGGTCGTGGCCGTGGCCGAACCGGTGGATTGTGGATGTGGCGCGGCGGGACGGCATCATCGGAAGGCTGATGGTGAGGGCGGCACGATGAAAGCCGGTGGTGGCAGATGGGGAGCACCGGGCGGCTGCGGCTGGTTGGGAGCACGGAGCCGTGCGCGAGGAAGGCATGACTGCGCAGTGGGTCGCGAGGGAGCTAATGCGCGCAGGGGGTCACGGTTCGCAGCAGATCGGAGAGGCATGGGGTGGCGGCGGCGGCGTCCTTTTCGGTGTCGGGGCTTGAGGAAGGAGCAAACTTTCTTTCGCGTAATTAACTGATAGGATTGATTTCTGTGTAATTAATGCCGTCGTTTCCGTGGATTTTGGAGGAACACGACGACAGGACGGACAGGTTGCTTGACGGCAGGACGTCTAGGTCGACGGTTGAAGGAACCAAATTTTTCTTTTAGATAGGAGAGATAACTTATGAATCAAAGTTCCGTTCCAAACCCTTGAAGATTTATGTTTGTCTCGAATGGAACCATGGATTATGAAACCAACAAAGCCTATTTCGGCGATTATGAAACCAATTAGGTCAAAATTTCCACTTTTCTAAGCCATTTAAAATTAATACCGGACCGTTTTTCAAAGTGCTTTAAAAACAAAAACAAGAGTTTACGTAGAAATACATGACTATTCGTTTCTTACGTAGAAGATAGTTGAATATCAATAATGCTACACTTACGGGCTGAGTTTGCTACGGAAATTCTATGGACTAACGTGCAGTTAGCTGGATGGTTTAACTCGCGTAAAAAAGGGGCCACTCTCTCATTTTCTCCGTCCAGGTTGTGCCACGTTGAGTCCGTATGATTTTTTTTTTGTAGAATCTGTCCGTAGGTGTAGAATTAGTTGAAGTATTGTCATATTTGTTGACATTTCATTTTCGCGATGAATTCTTTCATAATTCTGAGTAGCTCGAAAGATGAATCAACCCTCGAAATATTAAACAGGGTTTTTAGGGTGGTTTTGATACAACTTCCGTTTTTTTCTAAAAGAATAGAAATATCACTAACATTTTGTTCCTACCACCAATACAAGATACCATTGCCACCTAATGTTTACGAGTAAAATTTGAGAGAACTCCTACCTAATTTGTAGATATAAAATACCTTGAACAATTATGGTTTGTTTGAGCATAAAACGTTTAGATCAATACATGTACTTTATAAATCCTTTAAAAATGATGCATGTACCGATTTCAGAAATTTTGTTGTCTATTGGTAGAAGTGAAATTATAAATTTATCTACCTTTGAGCTATAAATTTCGCTTATCCCTTCTTAACATTCTCCACACACGTGCATTATTTCAGTTATTCGAGACCTCAAAACACCAAATTTTATGGTGGTTTTGCGTATTCAAAAGTTTTTAAAGGAGAATATTGTGAACATGAGGATGCAACAGATTGCTAGTATACAAGAAATCATAAAAACATGACATTTTGTCTTTTCCACAAATAGACAGGATAAATAAATTTCACACATGATACGTATGGTCTTATGACTTTTGTAGGAACTCTATAGGTAGTAAATTCAAAGCATTCCCTACCTCTAAGAACTTTAGTTCACATTTTGGAGAACCACTATTGGGCTAGGGTCAAAACAAATGACCTTGGAGACTTTGTAAATTAACATGGTTATACTTAAAGATACAAATTATATGCCATGTCATAGTAGGCATCATACATAAAGTTTTGAAATGCACTTGTTCATTTACAGCCACCTATGAAATAAACTACATATGTTAGATCTTGTCAATCCTTGAATGCTAGGAAATATGCTTAGAGTTTTTCTGTATAAGCTCGCAAACCTTTTTGTATTTCAACATTACCTATTTTATTTCTTAACAATTACCACTATTATTTACTAAATATATTTAATTCTTCTATTGTTTTGTTCTTTATTTTTTATGAGTTCTTTTAGTAGTATATGTGTGCACATCTACATTATTTCTCTTATATATTATTTCATTCGATTACATTGATTTTAATTTGTTCTATATGCCGACTATATTAGTGTGTACAAAACACTCTCATACCACAACAAAAACTACCCTGAAATGGTCTAACAAAGTAAATACAACATGGACAGAGAGGTAAGATTTATATGTGGAAGGATATTTTGGTGAGAAACCAAAATTATACAAATAATCGAGGGCTTTAAATAGAAAAATTCTTGTTATCGAGCAAAAATCATGCATTTATTGAGTACCTTTTAGTATCAGATACAACGCTCCTCCGTTTTAGCGTGTGGTTAGAAGGCACGCGCATCGTATTCTCAAATGTGCTTCATTTATGCAATGAAATTTACCTAGTTTTTAGGGTGGTTTTGCATATTCAAAGTTTTTTAAAAGGATAATATTATGAACATGAGGATGCAACATATTGGTAGCATACAAGAAATAAAAAACATGAAATTTTTTTATTTTCCAAAAATAGACAAGATAAATCAATTTCACACATGACACATATAGCCTTATGACTTTTTTGATGAAATTTTAGAGATGGTAAACTCCAAGCATTCCCTGCCTCTAGGAACTTCAGTTCACATTTTTGGAGAACCTCAAAATGGAGAACCACTATGAAAAGTGGGCTAGGGTCAAAATAAATGACCTTACACTCTTTGTAACTTAATATGGTCATAGTCTAAGATACAAATTATATCCGATGCCATAGTAGGCATTTGTACTTAAAGTTTTGAAATGCACTTGTTCAATTACAACCATCTATGAAATATACTAAATATGATAGACGTGGTATCCTTGAATTCTAAGTACCATGCTTAGAGTTTTCCTATATAAGCTCCCCAAACTTTTTTTTTAATTTCAACATTACTTATTTTTTCTTAACAATTGCTTTTCTTAGTTGCTAAATATATATTTGTCTTAAATTTTCCGTTCTTTTATTTTTATGAGTTCTTATAGTAGTACATGTGTCCATATCTACATTATTTCTCTTATTTATTTTTCATTTGATTTCATTGCTTTTAAAATTTACTCTTGTATATGTCAACGAGGTTAGTGTCCGCAAAAACCACTCCCGTATCACGAAAAACTACCCTAAAATACGAACGGAGGGGTAATCTTCGCCCGTGGAAGGATAACTCAGATACAAACCCTAAAATATACAAATAATTGACGGATTAAAATAGAAAATTTCTTGTTTCCGAGCAAACATTCTACATTTATTGAGTATATCTTTTGGCATTCGAAACGGTACGCCGCAGTTTTGGCGTGTGGTTAGAGCCGTGTTAAGGCTCGCGCCTCGTGTTTTCAAATGTGCTTCATTTTTGTAATTAATGAAAAAAAAGACATCGATCTGTCCGTTGATATGCCATCCAAGGGCCAGGAAAGAAGTTTCCGGATTCTCGAAACACCTGATATGCTCCCCCTCTCACCATTTCAAAAACCGAACTGCCCTCTCCGAGCGCCTCGTCGCGGCCTCCCCCCCTCCTCCGCCCTCACCCTTCTCGAGACCACTCTTCCCCGGCGGCGACCTCCTTCCCTCTTAGCCCGGCAGCAGCGCATCGCTCCTCTCTACCCATCGACGTCCTCTCGTCCTCCTGGCTCCTCCTCTCGGGCGTTGGCAGATCTGTGCGGCGGCGGCCGTCTTCGTCGGCGGCGCGCCCGGCCGGCGGTCGTCCCTAGCCTTGTAAGTTAATCTTACTCCCCTCCCTGTAGATCTTCTACTTCCCGGCACGCTTTCTTAGCCGTATTCGGTTAGACACTGATTCTGTGACTAGGCCAAACTGAAAAAGAAGCTCCCTTTTGAAATTTGAACGGTAGGTTGTTCTGTTGTAGCCTATAGACTGAAAAAGTTTGCAGATTTTAGGCAGCGGGCGTCCTTTTTAAGGTTAGATTTTGTTTCATTATCACACTGCTACTGCCCGACGAGCATTTGACAGGCACCATGGACGGGGCCTGTTGGTTCCGAGACTTGAGAACGTTTAGTGTCCGTTTTTGGCGGAAATATTGTTCAGTTTCAGTTTTATATCCAAAGGAACCCTATGGTTGTGAGATATGTTTAGAAATTTAGAGTACGCTGACAGTAAGTTGCTGGTAGGGGTAAGTTTTGTGGACATTTGGGTGGAGGACTGAAACCTGAATTTGAAACTATTTGGACTGGATCTGTAATGCCGTTCAATTTCATTGCAGAAATTAAGAGCATTTTCCTGATTTGATTTTTGGTCATCTGCTGTTATAATTTACTCCCTCCATTCCGAAATATAAGCCTTTTTAGCAAACTAGTTAGTTTGCTAAAAAATCTTACATTTTGGAACGGAGGGAGTCCGTTCCAAAATAGATGACCTTCATTTGTCCATACATGCATGTATGTAGACACTAAAACATGTCTAGGTACATGCATGTTTAGACAATTGGAATTCATCTATTTTGGAACGGAGGGAGTAGTATGCTGTAAGGTACATTTTCCATGTTTCTAGTTTAGCATAAAAAATATGTCCGACTGTCCGTACAACATAGCTTGAAGCAACTCCTCTGATGCCTCACTGAGATATTGAGGTTTGGTACTTTGGCAGTATAGTGATTCTGATGGTTCTTATATCCCTTCAAGGCTTCTGCTATAGAGAGGAGAGTTGAGCACTCAGTCCGATGACAAGCGATAAAGGAAAGGCTTCAAAGAAGGCTGGAGATGCTTCTGGACAGCCATCTACTCCTCACGAAGGGAAAGTTGGCAATGAGCCACAGAGGCAACGGTCACTCAACGGGTAGATACTAACAGATCTGTGCATAAACATGTTAAGTCTATACCTTTTTTCTTATGGTTCTCTGCCCCTGTACCTTTAGGAGGACTACCGGCCCGACACGACGCTCAACGAAAGGAAATTGGACCCCTGAAGAGGTATGCCATCGAGTCAAATTTGTGTTTTTATTGTCAAATGACTATTTACTGTCCAAATTGTTGAATGGTGACTGAACATCTGAGAATAGAATGATCAACCATAAAATGTGCATTAAAAAAAATTCTATGGTACACCCTGGCCCTCGTGTGGAGGCTTGAGTTGTCTCATTGGGTGGTTTAGTCCCACATTTGTAGTGAAACACATGAGAGTCTAGCAAAACTGCACAACTTGGATTAACCCATGTACAAGACAAATGATACATTTCAAAGTCTTATAACATGGGTTTGCAGTTAAGTACTTAAGTATAAGAATTTCTTGCATATTTACACCTCAGGAGGTTCTCCTACAGTAGCATGGTAAAAAAGAAAACGAATTTCTTGCATATATACCCAGCCTAGCACAGCTGCACAACTTGTATCCACCCATATATAAAAGATAAATGATACACTTCAAAGTCTTATAGCATGGGCTTTACAGAAAGAGTCTTATAACATGGAGTTTCCTGCTTTATTCTGTCATATGCCCAGTTGCAGTTCTGTTCCATGCTATGTTATCAGTAGTGTTGCAATCGTGTTTTTGTTGGAACATATTCTATATGTATCTTAGTGCCTCACTGATATGTGGGTTCCATTTAATCAGGATCACGATGCAAAATCCATAATATAAATCTGTGGCATATACAAAAAAATCTTAGTTTGTTCGCTGACACAGTCTAACCTTTCACATGCATGCTACTCAAATGCAGGATGATATATTGTCCAGAGCAGTTCAGACTTACAACGGAAAAAATTGGAAAAAGATAGGTACTTCCCACGGATTGATCCATACGTGTGTATGATTATGTAGCAGTGCTATTAATTTACACTTCATGATGGTATATTTGTAGCATCTGTAACTTCGTAACTTTGTTGAGTGCCTTTATCACTATTGCTGTATTTTGAAGCACATAATCGTAAACAGGCATGGTGTATATTCCTAGCATCTATAACTTCTTACCTTTGTTGAGTGCCTTTATCACTATCGCTGACACTGTCTAACCTTACCATGTTGTATATCGTCTAAGGGCCCCTTTGATTTACAGGAATAGTATAGGATTTTTGTAGGATTGATTTCTAGAGGAACTTTTCCTATACAACTTGTTTGATTCATAGGATTGTATCGTAT
This sequence comes from Alopecurus myosuroides, assembly GCA_028641055.1. Classification (NCBI taxonomy): domain Eukaryota; kingdom Viridiplantae; phylum Streptophyta; class Magnoliopsida; order Poales; family Poaceae; genus Alopecurus; species Alopecurus myosuroides. The sequence goes on along the minus strand of CM054058.1, from coordinate 392,241,869 downwards.
ATGAAATAATCCTATAGGAATCTTGTAGTGTAAATCCTATAGGAAAATACCATGAGGTCCAGCCTCATGTAAAAATTCCTTCACCACTGTCAAAGGAAATCCCTCTTCCCATAGGATTCAATTATTAGACATGCCATCCCAATCCTATAGGATTCCCATTCCTACACTTTCCTATGCTATGAATCAAAGGAGCCCTCAAGTGTTCTCTTGAGGGAGAAATAGTATGTAAGAACCACACATCTTACAAACGAGTAAGCCAAAAGAGTGGACATCAGGGTATGAACCCAAAAAGTTAGACAGACACATCCCTAGACAATGCAGGGAGCCAGCTTTTTTCTGTATCATGTTTCGACTTTCGAATGTGGTCTATGTGTTTTTCTTTAACATTTTGGTACCTATGAACACTGCATTTGTACCATGAGGCTAGCTTCCTTTCTTTTATTCTTCTATTCTCTTGTACTGCTTTATAATTACAGACTGTTTTGTTTGAGGCCCTGGAGGATGATTCTTCCGTTATCTAACGAAGGCATTGATTTCTTTCATTTGTTTGTGTTTTCACTCATGCTTCTCTAGTTAATATTATTTTTTCCTTCTCTCTTAATGGGAGCACCGCCTTGCGTTTTGTCACAAGTCCAAGCATTGACACAATATCTTTCATTTTTCCAGCGGAATGTTTTCCTGATAGAACAGATGTACAATGCCTGCACAGGTGGCAAAAGGTTCTAAATCCTGAGTTGATCAAAGGGCCATGGTCCAAAGAAGTAAGTCCCCCTATTTGATTTGTTTCTATTTTCAGGTTTATTTTGTAAATGTTGGCTGGAAGTCTTTGTATGCCCACATCAATTGGTTCTTTCACCTTTTCAGGAAGATGACATAATTGTTGAGATGGTAAAGAAATATGGTCCAAAGAAATGGTCAACCATTGCTCAAGCTTTGCCAGGACGCATAGGCAAGCAATGTCGGGAACGGTATGGCATGGACCTTTAATTTCATAAATCTTGCACCTAAGAACTTTTCTTTTGGCAACTACAGTATATACGCTGTAATCTTAGCCAACTGAATGCCAATAGTAGGTTCATGGAGCATCGCGTTGCTATGTTGCTTGTGTACACCAGTATTGTGATTTATAAGACACGTGAATAATGTAGTTCCTGATGCAAGTGATACACAGTTCTCTTATACACTCTCAGTTAAAGAACACAGTAATCTCAACAATCACTAATGGAAGGTTGATTTTTACGGAACCACAAAGTGTTAGTTTTACTCTTTCTATTATCCCTGTGATTCTACTGTTAATCCATATGTCGAATTCTGGATAAAACTGCTAATTAAATAAATTAAAATATGAAAATCAATGTCCAGACCTAGTAATGCTAGCACCAAGATGCGAGCTATTACCTCTGTTCCACAATGTAAGCCGTTTTAGTAGGCAATTATAGCCTGCTAAAACGGCTTATATTTTGGAACGGAGAGGTAGTAGTAATTACCAGAATTCAGGAGAGCTTATGTTATAATTTCTGACTCAACAACCTTTTGTTAAAACCAGTAAAAAACTAAAATAGTTCAACTAAAGTAGTAACATTTTTCAATTATAGTTTAACAACATCTCCATACATTCTATAGATATACATCGATGCATGACATGTCATGCGTTAGATTGTTACTGAAGTTTTGATTGTTAAACAATTTAGTCTGTTGGTAAAGAAGTCAAGTTTTGGTTATTTTAACTATGCATGTGCACTGACTTTAATTGTTAGCCATCACTAATTCATGATGGAGTATGGATCCTTTAATGATGGACTATCTTACCTGTAATTAGGTGGCACAATCATCTTAACCCTGGCATAAACAAGGAGGCGTGGACTCAAGAAGAGGAGATTACTCTCATACATGCCCATCGAATGTACGGAAACAAATGGGCTGAATTGACAAAGTTCTTACCTGGAAGGTAAATAAAAATATTTTTTATGTATGAACTGGTGGGAAATACTTATTTATGGTGTCATGATGAATCCTGCCCCGTCAAACGAGTTTCCTTCTCATTCCAGAGTCTATTTCACCATCCCGGATGAATTTCCAAACTTTTGGGTTTAGCATCCATTTTCCCTTTTGTAGTAGCCATCATTTGTAGCTATGGTGTTATACTTGAGGAAAGATGGTAACCTCAAAAGGAAACTAAACCGTTTGCTTTTGATGAATAAAATTAGGGCATATGTTCCATTAGAATGTGAAAACATTGCCATTGCAGTGCAGTATCTCTCTTTATTTTCTATGAATAAAATTTGGAAATTTGGAATTAGGACATTGGTTCCATCAAGTACGGTGGAGAGTATTACAGGAAGCAGAGAGATGTACAATATATTAGGAGTATTCCCTTTATGTGCACATTTTATTTTCATATAATTAGACTCGTATAGTCTAGGCAGGCCCAAGGTCATGTAACTTGTATATTTTTCTGGTCACTCAATAGAGAAAATGATTCGGCCATTCCCAAATATCGAGACACAGTATGCGGGGTAAGCCCAACTGCGACTTTGACACATCTTTTGAACTGTAATGTTCTTGCGTTCTCTGATGGTTTACGAAAAAAATGTGGCTGAGCTTTAAGTTACTGACTTGCTCTTGAATTACTAATGCTTATTGTTTAACAAATAATGGATACTTTTAGACTGCTGAAATGATTTTTTTTTTTTGCCCTACCAGGACGGACAACTCAATTAAAAACCACTGGAACAGTTCTGTAAAGAAGAAAATTGATTCATATATGTCAGCAGGATTACTTGCTGCAGTCTCGTGTCTCCCACTTATGGAACACACTGTGCAGTTTAATTCCTCACCGGCAATGACCCAACAAAACAGCGAAGACAGTGGCTGCAATACTGTCAGGGAGGTCGAAGATTCATCAGGGTGTAGTCAGTCATCATTGGCCATGGTTTCGTGCTCTCAAGTACAGAATGCAAATTTGGCCTTGAGCTGTGATTTACAAGTAAATGTGGATGCCAGCAAGATAGAAGCACATGATTCTCAATCTTCTATGTGCGAGGAAGCATGCTATACTTCCACCGAGGGTGTTGCATCGGTATTACCTGAGGTTCATTGCCATGTTTCTTCCTCTGGATTTGATCCAGATAAACACTTGCAGCATGAGCTTGGTCAAAGGATGAGTTTGCAGATGGATATTGATGAAGCACCCAGCAACTCTATGTTTGTAGACAACCAGACCATCTGTAGTACATCAAACAATGAAAGATCTATGCTACAGTACGAGATAGCACCCGACATGCCTATCTCGATGCTAACAAGCATTTCTGGAGCTGATGAAAAACAACATTACATGTCTGAGGCTGACTTCAGCACTCCTAATAGTTTGAAACCAGAACTCTGGCAAGATATTTCATTCCAGAGTCTTCTTTCTGCACCTGAGGCCGTTGACGAGGATTCTTTTTCAAGACTAAGTCACCAGTCAGAGGCATATTCATCTAAAGCGGACACCAATTTCGTGGTACCACCCAACCCATCAGATGCATCAAATCCATCGAGTATGATGCTGACTGCTTATGAACAGGGTCCAATGATGTCCCAATCTCTTATCTGTTCAAATGATTTGCCTGATGCACCTGATGAAGAGTCGAGACAAATGCCAGTTCCTGAATCAGAGATGGCCGTATACACGCATGATTCTGTTGATGATTCTGAGCAGTCTGCTAATCCTGGTAACAGTGATGATGGACATGGTGCTTCTGCAATTATAGAAAGATTGCCGGAATATGGGGACACGCAGTTGACTGATGCTGAAGAACCATCATTGGCACAGAGTGAGGCTGCACTAGATGGAAATGAAGATAAGGGATCCCTATTCTATGAACCTCCTCGCTTCCCAAGCATGGATGTTCCATTTGTCAGTTGTGATCTTGTAACTTCTGGGGATCTCCAAGAGTATAGTCCCCTTGGTATCCGTCAGTTGATGCGGTCAACGATGAATGTAACGACTCCATTGAGACTGTGGGACTCCCCTACACGCGATGAAAGTCCTGGTGTTGTGCTGAAGAGTGCCGCCAAAAGCTTCATATGCACACCATCAATATTAAAGAAACGACCGAGAGATCTCTCATCTCCGACTCCAGATAAAAGGATTCAGAAAAAATCTGGGTCTGAAAAAGACCACACTATTGTTACCGAATCTGCTTTTGGCACTGATAGATCTGCATCTCTGGAGAAGAGACTTGAATTCTCCTATGAAATCCAGGAAGTTTTTGGTGAAACAAGTGAAATGGCAAAAGATGGACAAAATGCATGGAACAACCATCCCGTCGATGAGCATGTGAGGGGGGAACAATGTTCCACTTCAAATATGATCAATACTAAAGACGATCTACGAGAAAACTTAGTAAGTACTTTTAAATCAGCTCTTCAGCTGTATTTACCCAGTTGATAGTACCATATGTTGTAGAACAGGTAGGATTGTATAGTTATTATGACATGGAAATAGGAGAGGGCAAAGTTACTCCAGTAAATTTAGCTTTTGAGCGTCTTCAAAGAAATGGGATTCAGATTAGCAAGTACTTTAATGTTAGTCGTTAGGTGTGGCATATGCGGAGTCAGATATAAAGACTGGGGCAAAACTACATACTCCCTCCGTCCTGGTTTATAGGTCACATATGGCAAGTATTCATTCATTGGGGGTCATATATTGCATTCATTGGTGGAGAGGGGTGGAGAGAGGCAACCACCCACTAATCAGAAGAGAATTAATGCGAATGTGACTAAGAGGTGGGACTGCATGCCTTGTTCTTACTTATATTGTTGTTCCGTGCAGGAACCATCAGGTGTTCTTGTTGAGCACAAGGGCAATGCCATCCCTGATCATGGTGCAAATGCCATGGATCAGAAAGTGAACACAAATCCTGAAGCTTTATCCGCCTGCAAGGAAAGAACATGTGCTAAATCAAAGTCCACAGAACTCACTTCCGAGAAATCTTCACCGTGCATTCATATGGATTATGAATATGTGAACATGTAAGATTTCGCACTGGTCTCCATCTCTGATGATTTTGTATTTTTGAGATCAATCTGTTTCGGTTGATCTGCTCATATTTATGTGAGACTTAAAATGTAGCAGGTTTTATGGCAAGTGATTGTTGGTGGAATGATTGTTTCATCCTGATCTGGTTACTAGCAAACATGAATGCTGAATGTGCAACTCTGCATAATTCTAGAGTTGCGAAATCAATTAAATTTCAATTTTGAAACTGGTACCTGGCAAGGTGTCATCATTTCATGTTAGGCCTTGTTTCGTTGCTAGATAACTTCATTAGCCTGAAGATTAAGATTTACCTCGCTACCTATTCTACTAATAGAATTACTAATGTCAGGATTAATTCTTATCTTTGAAAATAGAAGATTCCTTCAAGTGCTTCCATCTTTACTCCGTACCTGCATATCATTTGCCAGTGATATTGATTTATCAAGAATATGACGATAATATGTGATCTATCAACTAACTCTTTCTAATGAAGAACACACTTACAGTAGCAAATTGCCTGTCAGTTTGTTCTTCTTACTAATTCTGAATTGCTGGTCTTGTCAGATTCGCTGATACCCCTGGCGTGAAAAGAGGATTGGAATCTCCTTCAGCTTGGAAGTCTCCTTGGTTCACAGATATGCACTATAAGGTACGCTTAGCCTTTCAGCCATTCTGTCTCATATCTTGATGAACCTTTATGGTCAGTATGTAAGTTGATGGCCCATATTCATAATCCTTAATTGAATCGTTCTCTTATATTTGTAGTCTCGCACTCTTGAGCACTTTTTTTTTTGGGGTCATTTACTCCTGAGAAGCATCCTGTTTCTTTCTTTTTGTTTATATCCTTACTTGTGCCCATATGTTGTGACAGGGGTCATACTTCGTCAGCCCTGCAGATGCAACCTATGATGCCTTAGGATTGATGAAACGGATAAATGTGCAGAGCGCTGCTGCTTTTGCGGATGCCCGCGAGGTCCTGGCAAGTGGCAATCAATGTGACAACAGAAATTCTGAAGACAACAAGGAAAACATAGACACCGAGAACGAAACAGGAACTAGCAAGTCGCAAACTAAAATCATGGTGCGTAGTTCTCAACTGCTTCATTCATCATTCGGGATAGTGGAGTTATGTTCTTAGGAGACCATAATTTAATTGTTTTTTTTTCTCAGAACCTACCATATTTTGGTTGTTTGTCGATAGCAATAACAAACCGATGTGAGAAAATCATGGTAATATGATTGCTGTAGTTGGTCAATCTTCGCAAGTCTTCCTAGATATATAGCAATGATAAATCTTACATGGGAAAATCATGGTAATATGATTGCTGTAGTTGGTCAAATCATCCTCAGTTTTCCTAGATATATAGCACTGAAAAATCTTATGTGGGAAAATCATGGTAATATGGATTGCTGTAGTTGGTCAAATTGGACGGTTTTGACCAGTTTTAAACGAAATAGGACACCAGCCTGTATATAATACTTGTAAACTGCAATATCATCAGTAGTTCTAATTCCAATCAACATTGCAGGCGGAGGCAAGAGTCCTTGACTTCAACGAGTGCGCCACTCCAGTGAGGACAGCAGGCAACAGCGTCGGCAGCGGCCTGGCGAGATCTCTGAGCTCGCCCATTCCCTCCTCCCACCTCCTGAAAAGTCTGCGATAGGTGGACTTGCGGAGGAATACACAAGAGACATTCGTTGATAGCGCGTTACCAGCCTGTACATGCCTTCTCGTAAATCCCAACACCCTCTTATTCGTTGCTTCCGTTACCTTGTAATTCGTGACCGGACTGCTGCTGTTCGGAACACAATTTCAGCCCAGACAGGATCCTCGGACTGTTGAAAAATTGTAGCATCATTTAATTTATACTGTTAATATGTGACATCCCAGACCCCAGACTCTCACTGTCTTAGTGAGTCTGGTAGACGGGGCAGTTTTGAGCTGGTCTAGTTATATACTCAGCAACTCGTGTACTTGTTTCTGGAGATTGAAATTCATTTTTGGTACCAAGCCTGGGCACAATATGTACATGCACAGTTTTGTCTATAATCAACTTGTGTTTTCATGTCAAGTTAGACATGAGACGCCTCTTTGGAGCATGTATGCTTGGCAGGTAGGCAAACGCTCGGATCTGAATCTGCTCCCCCTGTATGGTGGCTTCTCTCTGATTCGTGAGATGCACTCCGTGATGTGGGCAATGCTAAGGCAAGGAGGTTGTGGTCGGTGGAGCTGGTTACCATACATGGAACACCGAACACGCGTGTTCTCTTTTTCACTGACACTCACACTGATGGGTGCTTAAACGCTACCACAAACAGGCTTGCACTCGAGTGTAGGAGGAGACTGTTCAACAGAGATGTAATCTAAGTACGATAGACTATAAACCTTGGAGGATAAGAGGGGATGGAGCATACATGTTCTAAGATAAAAAAAAATTGAAACACCGAGCAATGCCAAGTAGCAATGGCGAGAGAAAAAGATTCCAAAACGAAGCACCTTTTGTCATCTCATACATATCGAAATGTAAGATGTTTTACCATTTTTTAGATAAAACGTACCTAGACATGACTTAGTGTAAGATACATATGGATGTACACACTAAAATATGTCTAGATATGTTTTATCAAGAAAATGGTAAAACATCTTATATTTTGATACGGAGGAGGAAGTAAATGTCAAAATGGCAAATAAACGTGTTGTAGGTGGACACAAATATATAATCATTAAATCATATCCCTTTTTGAGGCAATTTCGAATTGAACTCCGGTGAATGATTGTCATATGATGTATCATGTAGATTATGTCCTTTCTATTTGAAACCTTGAAAATCTACAAAATGCCATAAGGAATCAGATCAGAACACCATAAGAAAGCAAGTTATCTAACCTAACGTTTGAGAAAATACAACCCTGTGGAAGTAGGTTTAGGCCCCTCTTGGATAGTTGTATATTAGTCAATACCACCGGAAATTTTCATGGACCAAGAGAGGTCACCCTAAAGTTCCGAGGCACAAGGATGAAAATTTACGGTCCGCAATTTTGAACCCCGACTAAGTGGGCCCTAAGCGGTCTTTACACTTTCTCTAAAAGATCACACCAACACATGACTTATGAGGAAATACATCCCATAAAAGTAGCTTTAACGGTATTTACACTTTCTTTAGAGTAATACACCAATACCGTACTTTCGACGAAATACATCCCGCGGGAGTAGCTTGAACAGTATTTACACTTTCTACAAAAGACTGCACCAAAACCTAACTTTCAAGAAGAGCCCAGAACAAAACAATCCATAAATGAGAAGAGTTCCATGAGACTTTCACAATCCATTGCACCAAAACTGTACTCCTATCATTTAAACTAGCAAAGAGAGGCGTGACGGTACGCCGCGTTAGGCCGACCAGTTCAGCAAATGATACACACAAGTGTACGATCAACCTTTTAATTTTTGAGAAGAAAATTTTCTCTACTTATCCATTCACTACATTGATAAAAGATTAAACCAAAGTATTCCTACAACAAACATGCAAACAACACCACTGCTAAACAACACATGACGAATGAAGGTAAACAGAAGACACAAATAAGGAACATACGGAAACCCATTATAAACAAACGTGAACACGCAACCGCTTGAGCAACAGATAGATGCTTCTACTGATACTTCTTCTTTTTGCGTCGAACATTCTCTTGCAGGAACTCCTGCAGTCTATTCCGACCCTTAGCCAGGTCACTATGCGCCTGTATACCTCATAGATTGTGTGGACGTCCATCGCTGCACAATCGATGTACTCTTCGGGGAGGGGCACCGACTCCCACTCCCTGTGCTGATCTTTACTAAGGCATTTCTTCACGACGAAATCGTACTAGATGTCTATAACGGCTGCAACATAGGAGGCCAAGGAATCCTTATAAAATCTGGAGTAGGGTGCCTTCCACATTGTCTTCATGTACAAAAGTTCCCCATATCAGCCGTCGCCTCGTCGATCGTCCCACAAAAACCCAACACACGACATCACAGACGATGTTGATCCCTAAAAGTACAAGTATGGTCACTAGAGAGAGAGAGAGAGTGTGTGTGTGTGTGTCGGGGGGGGGGGGGGGGGGGGGCGGTGAATAGGCGGCTACCAATTTTTTGTTTGTTTCTTTTATATTTGGCTAAATATAATAAATCACAAGGTTGACTAAATGTGCAACATATGAACAACCTATGTGATATGATACAAAGTACGTTACGGAAGCAATATGTAAAGCACAAAATAAACAAGTGTAAAAAAATAGAAAAGGATATATTTCCCTTCCTAAGGAAAGTACGTCTACGTTGGAGAGGTGAGGAGCCACCTAGCCACTCCAATAGCACAGATGTGCACACTTTGTTATCCGTGAGCTTCTCCGGTGAGGGAGTTTCTTGTTTCCACTATGAGGTCGACCTGAAAGCGTGGAGCAAACCTTTACACAAGGTTGAGGCGACCCTAGAACTTAATTGGAGGCTCTCAACGATCCGGAGCTTCTTGAATCGAGGTGGAATCTATAAGCACTAAGGTTTTCTCTAGGGTTACAAGGCACCCACGAGATCTCAAGATCCGCTAGGATTTGATGGATGGATTTGTAATTCCTTTGGTGGAACTATGGATCTAGGTCTCCTCTATCACTCCACAAAGTTTCGGCGTGATTGGGTGGTTGGAGTGGGAGATCTAGGAGTTTGAAGCTCGCATTAATGGAAGAGAGAGATGTTGAAGAAGCTTGGCATTCAATGGGGAAGAAAACCCCTTTAAATATTTTCTCAAAAAACTGACCGTTGGAGACCCAGCCCCGCAGGGTTGGTGGTACCAGGCTAGGGGCCGGTACTACCGACTGCCTCTTTGAAATTGGCGACTGGGCTTTTGACTTCGTCTTCCGCACGCTCGATAGTACCGGCCTAGCCGGGTCGGTACTACGCCAGAGCGGCACTACCGGGCCGGTACCGAGGGTGGTACTGCTTGCGAGATGCCCGGATACAGAGGCCAAAAATACTTAAGCGGTAGGTGGCTCGGTACATGTCATGGTACTACCATGTCAGCGATTACTACCGGTCCGGTACCGGGCCTGCTGCCGCTTGAGAAAATAGGTTGTTGTATCATGGCAACCATAAGCGGAATTGGCCCTCGTACCAACCCCGGTACTACTGGGTAAGCGGTACTACGGGGGTGATCCCGGTACTACCGCCCAAAAGAGCAGGAATCCCATTTTGAAATCTTCTGTGATGCAAACGGGCATATGGGGGGATGACCCGAGATGAATTCATGTAGATACAGTCATGAGCAGCCATGGTTAGATACACTAATTGTATTGTCATCAATAACCAAAACGAATTAGGGGCAAGATGCACTTGCAATCTCCCTCTTTTTGGTTCTTGATGACAATACAAACTAGTAAGAGATTCGTTCACAAAATAGAAATGGGCTCCCCATTGATGTGTGCATCTAAAATGGGAGATGTCTTCCAAGAACAATAAGCACAACATAGGAGCCGCTCCCCCTTTATTTTGCGAACCTTGCATGAGAGGAAAAAAGGCAATATATAACATAGATGTACGAAATAATACATGAATAACGAGAAATCTTTAACGAAACTGGAAGTAAATCGCATGTCTTACACCACACAAAACGAGAGTACTAGAGAAAGACATAAGATCGAAAAAGAGAGGAACCAAGAACAACACGAACCTAAGGATACATGCTTGGTTCCCCACCCATGCAACTCCCGAGACAACCTAATAGAATGGTCCCCCCTTTGGCATCAAAGACACCAAAAAGAGACAAGCGCGATCCTAAAATATGTCCCAAGATAATCACTACCCAGTAGTGCCCCGGACGGGTGAGCGCGCAGGGTCCTCAGCTGAATGTCCTCATCACTCCATACACCATGATCTTCTAGCCATTTCTCCTTGGAAGTGTTGTTTTCCTTGGAGCCCGGGGAAACGGGAAGATGCATAGCCCTCATAATAGCCTTATTTCATTGAGATGATTTCTTAGCTGCCACATGACCCGCATACATGTGATCATTCCGGAAACAGAGAAAATTCTTGATTTTTTAGGCAAATGTCTTGAACCAATGAGGAGCAACTGAATTCTTACGGGAAGAGCGAGTAGCCTGGAAATCACTCGGTCGACTGGTGTCAGCTGGATCCTCCGTGGCTGCAACAGATTCCTTATGAATTTTTACATTCAGATGCTTGGGATTATGCTTGACCAACTGAAGACTGGCCAAAAGATCATCGCCCTCATGCGCAAGATCCCATCGAGCAAGGATGAGCTTCATGATGTAGGGCCCAAACGTTGGAGTATACCGTGCTATCACACCCTGTGTGATAGATAAATTCCATCACATCGAGATGCTATCCTGACTCTTCCTTATTCTTGTTGTTCTTGATGAGATCAAACAGGAAACCATGGACTTGATCCAGATTGCTTGAGCGAGGAGCAATGGTCTCGCGATAGATATGGTGGATGATCTCATATGGATGAAGAAGATCCTCTGACTGACCACAAACACCTCCTTCAACTATTGCATCTTCAATGGAAGTCTTGACAAGAAACACTCTAGAGCCATGACACGTTGATACGTCTCAAACATATCTATAATTTTGGATGATCCATGTTGTTATTATATCAAATGCCATATGTTTTGTTTACACTTTATAGCATTTTTATGCATTTTCTAGGACTAACCTGTTAACAAGATGCCATGGTGCCAGTTCCTATTTTCTGCTATTTTTCTTTTTTAGAAAATCTAGTCGCAAAATGTTCTCGAAATTGGACAAAAATTGGCGCACACAAATACTACAACAGAAGACTCCAGAAGCCCGAAGGGGAGAAGCAGCCGACCCAGGAGGCGACCACACCACACCAGGGTGCGGCCCACCCCTGGCCGGCGCCCTCCTGTGGTGTGGGCACCTCGGGTGGCCACCGACGCCGCCCTTTCACCTATATGTTCCTTCTTCCCCAAAAAACCTAAAGACCAGATCGATATTCCACGAAACATCCAGACACCGTCGCCGTCGTTAACCCTAGTCCGGGAGGGTTCTGAAGCTCTTCCTGGCACCCAGTCAGAGAGGGGAATCATCACCGGAGGGCTCTACACCTCCATGCCTGCCTCCTGAGTGATGCGTGAGTAGTTCATCCTTGGACTAAGGGTCCATAGCAGTAGCTAGATGGTAGTCTCTCCACTTTGTGCTATCATGTTTAGATCTTGAGAGCTGCCCTACATGATCAAGATCATCGCTATGTAATGCTACATGTTGTGCTTGCCGGGATCCGATGAATATTGATGCTATGAGAAAGTTGTTTATTTATCCATATGTTTATGTTGTTTATATCTTGCATGCTCTTCGATGCTAGTAGATGCTCTGGCCAAGTAGATGCTTGTGACTCCAAGAGGGAGTATTTATGCTCGATAGTGGGTTCATGCCTCCATAAATCAGCGTTCGAGTGACTGAAACATGCATGGTTGTGGATGTGTTGTTGCCACTAGGGATAAAATAATGATGCTTAGTCTACGTGTCTTTTGCATTATTTATATTACACACAATACTTCATGCAATAATATGTTGTTTGCAACTTAATACTGGAAGTGATGCGGATGCTGACCCGAAGGTGGATTATTAGGCATAGATGCATTGGATAGAAAGTTTATGTACTTTGTTGTAATGCCCTGTTAAATCTCATAGTGAACATATTGTCATATATTGCATTGTCATGCCCTCGTTATTTGTCAATTGCCCAGCTGTAATTTGTTTACCCAACATGCTAGAAATATTTATGGAGAGACACCACTAGTGAACTGTGGATCCCGGTCCATTTTCCTCATACTATTAAACCACCTACTGAAATCATAATGTTCTCTACTGTTTCTTGGAATTATCCCTGTTTTCTGCACGTTTAATCCCTTTGTTTTCAGCAAGACCGGAGAGATTGACAACCTCTCTGTTTCGTTGGGGGAAAAGTAGTGTGTTTGTTTGTATGTAGGTTCCACGTCAGTTGCGCTGCTGACAAACTTCTGAAGAAACTTCGTGTCCTCCTAGATTCGGTAAGCTTGGTTAATTTCAAGGGAAAGTTTGCCGCTGTTCTACATCAAACTCTACGCTTGGAGTAACCTAACGAACAACACGCCCCCAAGGCATCAAGCTTTCTGGCTCTGTTGCCGAGGATACTGGAATCTCCAGATAGGGGAGTCTCACACTTACAAGCACTTTATTTTGTTTTGTCTTGCTTGTTCTATTTTGTTTTACTTTGTTTGCTCTAAAACCCAAAAAACACACAAAAAAAATAGATTCCTCATTTAGTTTATTTTCAGTTTTGTTTCCTGTTTTATCATCATGTATGGTTCGACTTATTATGTTTATCTCCCGAGGTTGAAGTTTGTACCTTTAAGCAACAAGGGGGAAGTTCGTACCATTAAGCAACAAGATGCCTAGTATAGAATTAACAATGCTCATCAAAGGTGTGCTAAAAACATTCCACTACAATCCCTCTTAGGAACTTTTGTGTTGGCATTATCAATTAGTATAGATACGTCCTGGACACTTTAACGGGAGGAAACTTCCTAGGTACCCCCGCTTTAGAAGCTAGTTACATCATTGAAAGCCTAGTTGGGACACCACCTGTTAGTAATATTAAAACTGAATTTCTCTTGAGGATATTATGAAAAAACTAGAATCCATAAAGAAAAGCATCCCAAGTAAGGATAAAATTTATGAGATAGAAGAACTCCGTGATAGTACCAGTAAGTTTGGTGAATCTTTAGGAAAAGTTAATGAAAAGATTATGACTATCCATGATGATCACAATTTCAGGATTTTAGAATTAGAGGGAGTTATTAATTCTTTAAGTTATACTTTTGTCTCACTTAAAACTGAAAAGAAAGAGTATCATTTAGACAAGGGAAAGAAATTCATATATGTTCCCAAAGTGCCTAAACACAAAACAACAATTGAAACCGAGAAAGAGTTTCGTGGGCTACTAAATAAATCATGCAACAGTTTGTCTAAATTTTCTTCCCAAGGATTCCCTAAAATCATCATTCCTCCCGGAACAAGGTATATGTGTGATGAAGATATTGAGGATGTTGATGTTTCTGGTCTTGATAATACCTGATTCCCTACTGGTGCCTAGCTACAAGGCGTTAAAGAGAAGCGCTTATGGGAGGCAACCCATCGTTTTTTGTTTTTTATTATTTTTGTTTTGTTGAGTCAAGAGTATAGTTTCTTCTATAACAACATATTTTATCTTTTATTTGCTGTTTTATTGTGCCAAGAAAAGTCTCTAGTAACTAGAAGATACTTTTATTGGGATTACCGTGCAGGAACATATTTCTGGTATTCACTAGAAAACTTCCACACGCTCATCAGAAAGTGATTTTGATCTGAATTTTTGTGTGCGTATTCTTGATATATGTAGCTATCTTTTGTTAGACTAAAGATTTTCGATCCGAGCAACATAAGTGCCCCGAAAAAACCATCTTTACGGACTGTTCTGGTTTTGACAGATTCTATCTTTATTTTGCATTCTCTCTTTTACGAGTTTTGAGTGGATTATTTTAGGGTGAAAGATCTTCACTTAATGCTAGTAACAATAGCTAATATTTTAAAGTAATTGCTTATGAATTTTTGTCCAAAAGGAACCAAGTGAGATTATTTGTTTTTGATGCACTAACCCCGCTAATGAGAAAAACATTAAAGTTTTAATGTGAAGGAAAGTGTTAAGCGAGAAAGATGATAATGAAAGATCAAGAAGAGTGAAAAGCTTAAGCTTGGGGAAGATCCTCTGGACCTCCCCAATATATTCAAGAAGACTCAAGCGTCTAAGCTTGGGGATGCCCAAGGCATCCCCTTCTTCATCGGCAAATTATCAGGTGATCTCTAGTAGAACAATATTTTTATTCCTTTACATCTTGTGCACTTTTCTTGCAGCGTCAGTGTGTTTTTGTTTTCAGTTTGTTTATGTTTTGTTTTGTTCTCTATACTAGTTGGATCCGAATATTCTTGTTTGGGAGAGAGACCTTTTCTTAATACTGCAGGGTCTGTTATTGATTGCAACAAAGGGAAGGTTACTTTTAATATCAATGATAAAGAGCATACTGTGTATTTTCCTAGGAAGCTGAATAAATTATGTGGTTTTCATACAATTAAATTTTTTAGAACTCTCAGAGTGGGGAGTATTGATTGTCCTATATATGATCATCATGAAGAATATAAATATATTATGGTGGGATCTATATCTATTCCATACAAGGTAAAATGATGGTTTCATGTAGTTTAATTCTTTTATGTCAAATAAAATATATTTGGTGACAAGACTTGATCAATCTTGTTAACAAGTACATTTTAGATGCATAAAATTGTTAAACAACATCTTCTCTCTCTCACTTATCCTACCTAATGTTTTCCTTCTGTAATTATAAAATTATAGTGTTGTTTAGCTCATGTATAAATCATTGTTGTTGTTTTCAATTATTTAAAACACCCAGAAAATGCTCAAAAATAAAAGTTTTTTAAAAAATTGACAATATTCTGTAAATTCCTATTTTTACGTGAGGGACCTGGGAGCACTTGAGGCTGACCAGGGGGACCCACAGGGCCACTAGGCCATGCACCAACGCGGCAGGGGGACAGGCCGTGCCCTCCTGTGGCGTGGGTCCCACCTGGCCCTCCTCAAGGGCATCTTCCTCCCCATCTTTTCTCTCTCCCGACAAAACACTCCAACATTGTTTAAACTCGTGTTCTTGCTGTTCTCGGCCGAATTTTTTGATCTCTTTGCTCAGCCCATTTTTGCTGCTGATATTTGGATCATTTGCTCTCCGGTAAGTGACTCCTTCGTCTATCCAAGTAGAATTTTGTTTGATTGAGTATATATCTATGCCTTTAAAGCTTGGTATTAATGGACGAGAGAGCGGAATGGATGAGAAAGGTGTCTCAAGGAGGAAGACAACTATTTATAGCTCTCCCTGAAATATGGACGTTGCAAGATTCCAGGGCCGGAAATTGTCAGGGTAAGTGCCGGAAATTTCTGGCCACGCATGTCGAATCCTTGAATAATCCGGGGGCTGGAATTTACACCGGAAAGTTCCGGACCAAACTTCTGCCCCCATGTACGAGAGTGGGCAAGCTGAGCTCATTCATCTTTGTGTCCATCTTCAAATGGCTAGAAATTTACACCGGAAAATTCTGGCCCAAATCTCCGCCCCTATTCTAGAGAGCAGGCAGGGTGGGCGCATAAATTCTTCGAGGCCCGTCTTCAACAAATTGGAAATTTCCGGATTTATCCCCCCGGAAATTTCGCACTTTAGCACCAGAATATTCCAGCCTTCTGCGGAATTTCCACCCCCTGTTTTTTATGTTTAATTATTTCAATGCAGGGAGAGTTCTTCTTTTTTGGATAATAAATCATCCTCAGCCATGAACACTTAAACATGCATTAGAGAAGATACATGTGTTGTCATTACCATTAAAACACAATTAGGGGAGACATGAGGCTTCAATCTCCCCCTTTTTGGTGAGTGATAACAACACAAGTATTTGCAATGGATAACATCCAAACGAGTAAGACTAGAATAGGAAATAAGCACGCATGGGTCTCCAATAGACAAAAACGGGGAGACATGTCTTCCCAACAAATGTAAGGGTCACAAATACCAGAAATTTTAAGAGTTCACGAATAATAGAACAAAGGACACAAGCATAAAGAGAACAAAGGAGAAAAGACCAAAGCTTGTGCCCACCCATGCAAATCTCGTTCCCTAAGAAGCATCTTATCCCCCTTTGGCATCAGGATACCAAAAAAAGGGAAGAGCAAGTCTAGCATCACACAGGTCAAACTCCCTCATCTTCGGCACCATATTCTGAATCATCATCAGAGTCCTCGCTAGTAGTCTCCAGATCATCATCGTCAGGCACATCAATGTCCTAGTCAACATATTTGTTGTTACAATTGCGATAAGGGATACAAGCATGAGGAGATGGAGGAGCATTAGGAATGTTCAACACACTCATGATGGCACTCTGATTGGAGAGGATGGCATGTCTCTCGCTGTAGGCGGTGTAGTTCTCCTTGTGGATGCAAACATTCATGCATAGAACCTTCTCGATAGCACACATCACCCGAGATCTCTTCTTAGTTCCCCTTCTGGCAGCAGCACGTTTCATGCGAGGGTCTCGGTGGCCATGCCCTGTTGCCCCAACATCATGGGCGGTCTGTGACGTGGGGATGAATCCTGGACCTATCGGGTGAGCCTACCCGGTCCAAGGCCCAAGACCTAGGCCCAAAGACAGGTGATATCCCGCGGTTCTAGAAGGTCCAACAGAAGCCCACCCGCAAGACTTGCGGGTCAAGACAAGAACTACTATACGTAGTCTACTAGGACTCATGTAACTCCCTCCTGCCTGCATATATAAAGCCAGGAGGGAAGAGAGAAAAGGGAGATCCAATCTGGGATCCAATCTAGAGAGAGGAAGATACAAGCCACAACTAGACTGGCAATACACGGGATACCCCGTACGCCTCACCATGGCATCGCCATTGTAAACAACTCGACTATCTCGCCATAATACAGACCAGACAAGCAGGAGTAAGGGTTTTTCCTCTACGAGGGCCCCGAACCTGGGTAAATCTTGACTCCTTGTTAGCCGTCGAGATCACCAGCGCGTACATCGTTCCTCTACTCGAAACCCCACCGGATCATCCAAAGGATTTGTCGACACGACTCTTCAACAATTGGCGCCGTATGTGGGAACGACACGCGCTGGATCTACGGTCTCGCCGGCCTCATCTACATCAAGCTTTGGGTCCTCGATCCCATGAATTCAATCTACTTTCGGCTCCTTCAACTTCATCGAGCACTCGCCGGACTCGCGCACGGCCTTCATCATCTACAATCGAAAATCGACACCGTTCTTCACGCGCAGGCTGCAGCACAGCAGCAACATACATATTGTGGACGTCATCAACGGCGGCTCGAAAATCATTTGGAAAATTCCTTCAGTGGAAATATGAGAAATCAAATTATCTACCGGCTCCAAAAACAATGGGTAAATTCCGACGGTTAGATCTCCGTGGATGATCCGAACACTGAAACCCTGTCAGAATCTGACGGAACTCCGCGCGACTTTGAGAAAACAATTCTCACAGTCGACTCGGACATCAATTCGAAGATCACACCGTTGAAAAGCTGTGTAATACAATCCCGCACCACTCCGTCCTTTTTGGGCCAGTTCCAACGGTTAGATCTCCATCAGCGGCTCGCGCACTGCAACACGTTTTGGATCTCTGCGAGTTCGCGAATTCAAATCGCGGATCCGGATCCTATTTCTGCAATTTGCGAGTCGACACAAAGACCAAGCAACATTAACAAAAGATGGAGACTCGCAATACTAGTGCTCGGGGCCTCGACACCAACATTGCCCTCCGTGTACACACAACAAATCCTCGCGACTCCGCCGCGTCGACTCGGTCCGCTGCGTCGAGTCCTTCGAGCAAACATCGCGACTCCGCTGCGTCGACTCGGTCCGTCGCGTCGAGTCCTTTGAGCAAACATCACGACTCCGCCGTGTCGACTCGGTCCGCCGCGTCGAGTCCTTCGGGAAGCATTGCGACTCCGCCGCGTCGACTCGGTCCGCCGCGTCGAGTCCTTCGGACAAACATCGCGACTCCGCCGCGTCGACTCGGTCCGCCGCGTCGAGTCCTTCGGACAAACATCGTGACTCCGCCGCGTCGACTCAGTCCGCTGCGCCGAGTCCTTCGGGAAGCATCGCGACTCCGCCCCGTCGACTCGGTTCACCTCGTCGGGTCCTTCCGGGAAAATCGCGACTCCGCCGCACAACTCCGCTACATCGAATCTTCTTGAATAAGCGTCTCGGGGGGCTGTCCTTCGCCGCAGCCACACTCGTTGCTTGGGGGCTATGCTGCAAAGTAGACGCACTCGAGAATTCGCAGCAGCCGCACTCGACACTCGGGGGCTGAGGCGCAAAACAGCCGCACTCGACACACGAGTCCGGTTCATCGATTTCGGCGATATCACTCGGCACCGCCTCGTCGACTACGGCAGTGTCATACAAAGATAAGTTACTCTTATACAAGTCGAATTTTTTACGTTTTCATGTCTATAATCTGTTGTGAAGCTACACCTGACACTCGGGGGCCGCGCCCCGCAAACTAAATGAATACTCGAGACCCGTCATGCCGCGCGTTACACTACCGCATTTACACGCTACAACCCGAGTAGCTGATATCGCCTGAAGTCGACCCTTGACTCCGACCCGGTTTGCAGCAGCAACTGACAGGTCGGCAATGAGCATAGACAATGACTGCCAGGCTAACAAAAGGGCACAACGTACGATGCAAAAGTGTCGCGTAGGGTCAAATCATTGCCTACCAACAGGTCATACTCGACTCTGCGAGTCGATAGATTGTTGGTTCACAACCAAGATTAACCCGAGCAATAATTTGTTCTGTACATTTTGCTAGACACATCACTACTGTTATATTATTTAACCACATCCGATTATATGGCTGCAACTGCAACGCAGGAACCACAACGTCGGCTGCAACTTCGACAGTCGACACATATCCTCCGCTCGGAGTCGGGAGTCGACACAATCCTCCGCTCGGAGTCGACACATATCCTCCGCTCGGAGTCGACACATATCCTCCGCTCAGAGTCGACAATCGACACAATCCTCCGCTCGACGTTGCCAACACAATCCTCCGCTCGAAGTTGACACATATCCTCCGCACGGAGTCGACAGTCGACACTTATCCTCCGCTCGGAGTCGACAGATATCCTCTGCTCGGAGTCGACAGATATTCTCTGCTCGGAGTCGACAGATATCCTCCGCTTGGAGTCGATAGTCGACAGTTGACATCGATCCTCCGCTCGGAGTCGACATACCTTCCTCCGGGAGTAGACGCATGTCCTCCTCCGCGAGCCAACAGAAGACAAGTACACGGGGTTAGATTCAGAATAACTTGAGCCTATGCCCGACTCTGTGAGTCGAACATAGCTTCGGGAGCTACTCCCATCGGGAGCACTGCCATGCACCCGACAAATCGAAGAAGCAACGTTACAAGATCTTTGAGTCTATACCCGATTACAAATAATCGCACATAGACTCGGGGGCTACTCCCATCGGGAGCGCTGGCCGCGCACCCAATGAGCGCTGGTTGCGCAACCGACGAGCGCTACGGGCGCCCTCGACGTACTACCACGTCGGAAGCATATGACACGCTGGCCGCGTACCTGAGGAGCTCTGTCAGATTTCTTCGTCAAGATCCTTATTGTGGTCGTACAGACCGCATATTAACTCGGATGAAGAAAAGCGAAACATCAAACTTGTTCGTCTCGACGAGGCGCATATGATAGCGCGGGCCAATTCGCGAAATCATAACATATTGAATATTTTTCGGGTCCATCTTCTTGTGTGGACTCGGTGGCTGAGCGTCCGCGTCAACTGCACGACTTCCACGTCGTCGTGCGACTCCGCCACGTCCACGTCAACTACACGACCTCCACCGCGTCGACGCCATCCGCCTCATCGACTACATGACTTCCTCGTCGACTCCGTCCGCCGTGTCGAGTACATCTCCACCGCGTCGACTCCATCCGCCGTATCGAGTACACCTCCACCGCGTCGACTTTGTCCACCATGTCGAGTACATCTCCACCGCTTCGACTCCCTCCGCCGTGTCGAGTACATCTCCACCGCGTCGACCCCCTCCGCCGTGTCGAGTAGACCTCTTCCGCGTAATTACTGCACGTCCTGCGGAAAAACGAGCGCACGACGGCACGCTTCCGGTCAAAAGCTAACACGATGAGCACTACGTGCCCTGCCCCACAAACGTCACGTCCCATCGGGAGCAGGCGAGTGCGCGGTGACATCATTGCGCACCTCACAAACACGAAAACTCTTTCGTACGAGCATCAAGACGCGAAATTTCTTTCGCATAGTCACCCTGACACGAAATCCCTTTCGTATGGGCACATCAAGACAACATTTCTTTCGTGTAAACTTCATAACGCGAAATCTCTTTCGCACAAGATCAAGAAGGAATATCTCTTCACCCGAAGAATCGCAAGAACATGACCAAGGTAAAATCGCGAGTATGCGACTCCCGCAACTCTACCACACGATGTATTTACACATCCTTATCCTGGATCGTTCGGCCGACTAGGGACATCCGGATGCCGTATTCTTTCGAGTACGAAGGTAAGACCCAAGGATCTTTCTTTTGGGCCTGGAATCGCACTCAAGCTGCGTCCTCCGGTAAATTCCCCGTGTCAACAACACGAAGAAAAATCCTAGCGGACGCGCCGGGTACCCCTTTAGGTTAAGTTCGACTCGGTAAGACCTCCATGGCCTAGTCGCAACGATCACCTCGCCGGATTCGAGTCGGAGGTCTCGAATTCGTGTAGGCCAGAACCGTTTTTGCTCTAGATGCAATTAATTGGCCCTGATCTTTCGGGAGAGTCAAGCGACTGAGCCACATCCTTCTGCGAAAACAGCCAACACAAGGCACGTTTATCACTCGATGCTCGAGTACAGAAGCGCATCGCGCACAGGGTATGCACCCTCAAAACCAGACGATTGAATAACCAATCGAAGAAATCAGGAACGGACTTTGAGTGCCCACCCGACAGATTCTCAGTCGACTGAACACTCGGGGGCTACTGACGTGGGGATGAATCCTGGACCTATCGGGTGAGCCTACCCGGTCCAAGGCCCAAGATCTAGGCCCAAAGACAGGTGATATCCCGCGGTTCTAGAAGTCCCAACAGAAGCCCACCCGCAGGACTTGCGGGTCAAGACAAGAACTCCTATACGTAGTCTACTAGGACTCATGTAACCCCCTCCTGGCTGCATATATAAAGCCAAGAGGGAAGAGAGAAAAGGGAGATCCAATCTAGAGAGAGGAAGATACAAGCCACAACTAGACTAGGCAATACACGGGATACCCCGTACGCCTCACCATGGCATCGCCATTGTAAACAACTCGACTGTCTCGCCATAATACAGATCAGACAAGCAGGAGTAAGGGTTTTTCCTCTACGAGGGCCCCGAACCTGGGTAAATCTTGACTCCTTGTTAGCCGTTGAGATCACCAGCGCGTACATCGTTCCTCTTCTCGAAACCCTACCGGATCATCCGAGGGATTTGTCGACACGACTCTTCGACAGTCTGCTGAACATGGGCACTTCTCTTCTACAACTTGACATCCTTGCGAGGCTCACAATCAGACTCAAGGCTCTCATCGACATGAAACTTGGATTTGATGAGGCTCATAACAAAGGGAGCGTATGGAGGTACCTTGCTATGAAAGAAAACAAAATGGATCTCGTGGAAGATGAATCCATCACATCAATCTTATGAGACTCTAGGTCCTCAAGATCACCCCCGGTGAAAGTCATATAGGCATTGTGCAAAAAGTTGACGAGACCTC
Source organism: Alopecurus myosuroides (assembly GCA_028641055.1). NCBI lineage: Eukaryota > Viridiplantae > Streptophyta > Magnoliopsida > Poales > Poaceae > Alopecurus > Alopecurus myosuroides. The sequence goes on along the minus strand of CM054058.1, from coordinate 392,219,378 downwards.
CGCGGATCTCATCATTGTTGCCCCCACTAAGAGCAACAGACTCATGGAACATGCGAAGCAGAATGTCATAGAGAGGATAGAGCCCCTTAGAAGATCCAACCACTCCTCCAGCGCCATAGAGTTCACCAAGCTTTTCCTTATCGTATTCCACACCATGAACATGCATCCGTGCACCCTGGGGCACCGAGTAACCGACAACGGGGTAGTCCAGGACAGTAGCAAACTCACGAAAGGTGGCTGGGAGCGGATGTTGCCTATACATCCAAGTCATACCAATATCCTCCGAGTCATCGAACACCATGGTAGCAAAGAACTGTTGGATCATAGGAATGTTGTAAGAGCATTGAATCTCCATGAGGCAACGCAAACCAAGAGCTTCCACAATGTTGATAGCATTCCCAAAGTAATCATGACAGGATTCCATATGCTCAAAGTTGATTTGCTTCATTGGATATATGGGCTTTCTCATGGTGCTGTAAACTTGCTTGAGCAAAGACTCTTGTTCCAAATGCCAAAAAGAGGAATCAATCTGACTATCACGCAGAGCAGCGGTGAACAAGTTCTTGTTGTGCCAGATCATGAACTTAGCCACGGACATGTCCAGAATGCATAGAGTACTCTTGCCATGCTTCGCTGCAAGCCGCTTTGCTCTCTTTGCCTCACACTGACAGTCATATGCTTTCCGTTCCTCTTGCTCATGCTGCTTGATGACAGTTTCTTCCACAAATACCCCTTCTTCATTCTAAATGAACCCGCGGTACTGCTTGCGACCACTAATGCCCTTGGACTGGGAGCTAGACCCACCTGCACAGCAATAGAGAGGATAGAGGGGCAAGATAAAAAGATAAGACTCATGTTCGTTAACAAGAAGAGAGATACGACGAAGAACGTGGTTCGAAAAAATTAGAATAGGTCAGAAATTCGGGCACGTTGTGTGAAATTCCAAGGAGCGGAAATTACGGACTAGGAGCCGGAAATTTTCGGCCGGGAAACTCAACTCGTCAGAGTGGAATTTTTGGCCTGCTCCAATTTTTGCGAAAAAAATATGTTCTAGGGGAGCATAGAAGAGAACACAGTTATGTTGAGAACTTCAGAACACGACATAAATTCCGACACTGCCATGAAATTTTTGGGGGACGGAAATTCTCCACAACAACAAGGAATGTGCGTCCTTCTTGGAAGTTGTGGATAGAAAGGAGTGTGAATCTATGAAAGGGGGGAGCAATAGAGGAACAGAGGGCTCAAGAACCAGCCCCAAACAAGAAAAATTAAAATAAAAAACGAAACCCTAGATGTGGATTTGGGGAGACTATCAGGTTCCATGGTGTAAGACGGGTGGAGAGAGGAGACCTCTGCGGGGATAAGATCCCAGAGGGAGAAGATCTTCCTCGATTAGGTCCTTGGTGGCGGTGGTGACTTTGCGGCGGACGGGAGATGGCGACGGGGGTGGATGAATTGCGCTTCGCGCAGTCCACCCCGTCGTCCTTTTATATTGCCCCAAAAATTACCCTGGAATATTCCGGTGACAGGGCCAGAAATTGCCGGGCAAAGGGCACGGAAATATTCGGTGTCCGAGTATTTGCGCCGGAATATTCCGCCCAAAATTTCTGGACCGTGATCAGAGAGCGGGAAATGTGCATCGAGTCGATCATGGGTAGGAAGGTTTGGGGGATTTTTCGGGGAAAATGTCTGGGCACCGTATGTTTCTAGGCCTGTGGCCCAAATTTTCGGGGCTACCAAAGCCAAGAATGTCAAGGGAAAACAAGGACAGTTACATGAGTGATTTTTTCTTTTAAAAACGACGAGCAAGTTTTCTAAGATGAGGAGGGGGGCTTGGGGTAAAGGAGCTCGAATTGATGAGAGATACATACATGAGCTTGGAAAAATCAAGGATAGAAAAGCCAAGCTTAAGTATTTTTATCTAGAAGAAGAAACAAAGAGCTCGAAAACAAAAACGAAAGAAAGTATCCAAAATAAGAACCAAACTCCTCAAGAGAGGAGGTTGTTGGCCGTGGCCACCATGTTTGAGTGTGTTTCTTGGCGCCACGAAGATATATCTTGGGCCCAAAAGCACTACTCACATTGAAGCACAATAAGTCACAAAATGACTAGATATGCATGAAAGCTTAATTTTCGCATAATAAGAGGAGTGTTTACTCATGAATTGAGTTACTCCCCCTATGTCCATGCCTACATCCAAACCTACTAATACGTATAATGGAGGTACTTATGCAAGGTATCGAGTGAACTTAGACGAACCGATGAGGTTTAGTTCATTCCCCAAAGCTTGAAATCTTGGTTTAGCAAGGGCATTCGTGAAGATATCGACAATTTGATCCTTGGTTTACACATAGGAAATATCAATATCACCCTTCTCAACATGATCCCGAATAAAGTGATGACGAATCTCAATATGCTTCGTTTGGGAGTGAAAACGGGGTTGTAGACGATCTTGATAAAACTTTCATTGTCACGTAGAAGAGGAACTTTTTTAAAAATGACATCGTAATCCTTTAAAGTTTGCCTCATCCATAGCAATTGAGCACAACAACTTTTTGCAGAGATGTACTCGGCTTCGGTGGTAGAGAGAGATATGCAATTATGCTTCTTGTGAGACCAACGCACCTATGAGCGGCCAAGGAATTGGAAACCCCTAGATGTGGACTTTCTATCCGTCCTCTCTCCCGCATAATCCGCATCTGAAAACCCAATGAGATGAAAGCTTGAAACCTTGGGGTACCGAAGACCAAAATTTGGGGTATGAACTAAATATCGAAAGGTTCGATTAACCGCTTCAAAATGACTTCACCTCGGGGAGGCTTGAAACCTTGCACACCTACCAACACTATACATGATATCCGGTCTAGATGCACAAAGTTAAAGCAAAGAGCCAATCATGGAGCAATATACCTTTTGATCTACCTTATTACCATTAGGATCAGGTTTCAAGTCAAGGGTTGTGGACATTGGAGTCTTCATAGGCTTGGTTTCATGCATGTTGAACATCTTCAGCATGTCTTGGGTATATTTGGCTTGCTTGATGAAGCTTATTTCATGATATTGCTTGATTCAAAGCCAAGGAAATACTCAAACTCACCCATCATGGACATCTCAAACCTATCGGTCATAAACTTGCAAAACTCTTCATTAAACAAAGTGCTAGTAGACCCAAAAATGATGTCATCCACATAGAGTTGACATATGAACATGTCGTCTCCAACCATCTTGGAAAAGAGGGTGGGATCGATTAAACCAACATTAAACCAACGATCTACTAGAAACTCTTTAAGGCGCTCGTACTACCACTACTATGATACCTATAATCTCAGTCGGTTCTGGTGCATAGCCTTCCGGCGGTTCCCCTGACCGGTTCAGAGCATAAGGTGTTAATAATCATGCCCATTGGAGCCGGTTTCACGGCCCATCTGGAAAATGCATACCTCAGACGGTTTATAAAATGGACGCCTCTGATAGTCTATTTGGTGGAAGCGGTCCAAACGAAAGCCCGACATGTAACTTAGTGGCTGGCCATTTTAACGGATGACTCTACGAGGTGCAGGACGTCCACAATTTTATAGATGTACCGAGTAAAAAAATAGAGAGCCGATTTGAATAAAAAACAGACTCAGGTTGAACAGAAGAGGTTTTGATTTTTAGCCGGTTGGGCAACACGCGGAGCCTCCGAAGAAACTCGGTGGGGAGCCATTTTAATACTGCGGTTATCCCTGAGTTATTTTTTTACCCAGCTATGCTTTTATTCGGGCGGGCCAGATTTGTTCGGAAATTCGTGCGATGCTCCCGGTGGGGCAAATAAATGGCAGATTTGTATATATATTTAAAATTTGGCAGAAATACATTTTAGTACGTGATGACTACATTAAAAAATGACTCTTAAATATGATAGATAACCTAATATATACTACTAGTCCAGATATCTCGGAGGACTTATATCGTCACTTCTTAAGAGTCGTCTAAAATACATATGGATGTCACTACTGAACCTTGTGATGCAGAGAATGATGACTGATCTGATCTGAATGTCAGCTTTGGTAGCAAATTCATTCCATATTTCCTTCTCCACGGAAAATCTGTCTCTTTCATCTTCATACCATTTTCCAAAGACAGGGTTCATCGGTTCCATCAATAAACAAAGTCGACCTGGTGAGAGAATATTATAGTGTTGGTGTAAACCACTTCTAATTTTCTGCAAAATGTGGCAAGATAACTAGTGTTGATGTTTATTGCACATAGGATTCTAATATGTATAATGAAAGTTGAATTTTTTGTAGGCTTATTACTTACAAGTGTACTACGCCCAATGTTCTTATTTGTGAGCTTATGGACAACAAGAGATCCGATTCGTTCATAGTATTCTTTGGCAAAAGTAACAACTCTACCAATTTGTGTAGGAGATAGTGACAATGCTGGATGTTTTTCCAAAGAATTAAGGATGTCGGCACGTCCTACAAATTTAGCGTCGAGCCGCCACTTCTTCAGTTAATAGTAGTATATGTACTAATATATATGAGGTTCTAGAGATTACAGATCATGTATTGAGATTGTTTGTTATGTTACCTTGTATGGTAAGCGGATAACGAATCACGTTGACTTGGTCCTCTGCAATGTACATTTACAGTTAAACAATATATATGTCAACACATACAATTAACTCCGTAGACAGAGACGCTATATTTTAACATTAGTATGACCTGACTGATCGACCATCATCTTTATTTTATTGTTGGCGCCAAATATAGTAGCCCTGAAAATTTCATGGTCACCATCTAAATTTAGCAATATGTAATCGTCGTAGTTCAAACAGTAGTGCTCGGTAAGGTCGTCCTACTCTCCACCTATTATCAATGTTCTTTCCTCTTCTTTGTTGAGATCAAGTTCATACATAAAGCCATCTTAAGTCATAACTTTTAACTCCACACCAGTAGTCATTTCATTAAATTGTTCCCTGACATAGCAAGGAACATACTACCACAATTTTTCATGTTAACAATATTCTTTATTGTAGAAACTAGAACTATAGGGCGTGTGTTGAACTATTCTTGAACAATGTTGCAATATGAAGGGATATACGCATTTATAAAAACTTCATAAAACAATATTTATACATATGCCATGTGATCCACAGAGTTCAAGTTGTACAGAAAAAATGAATGTTTTATGATCTAGGGACAGGAACAAATTAATACAACAGGTACATGCACAAAATTATTTGTAGTTAACGCATTCATTTTAAGGTGTTTTATTGCAGCTAGCAAGACTATAAATGATGTAACAAACACACATACCATGTAATTTCGGAACCCATATGCATGGTTAGCAACAAAAACGAGGTTCTTTTGTTCTTCATTCTACACCTGCCTTTAGTGTTGTGGCACAATCGGCAATGAGCCTAAAATAATAACACATTGAAATACATTACAAATCGAGCCATACAGATGTAGTGCGAAAAATTCACGTACTCCCTTCGTCCAGTTTTATAAGCCATTTTTATGTTGGCCACATACATTATAAACTGAGTGAATCTAGACACATTTTTCATATAGATTCACTCATTTTACTATGTATGTAGGTAAAACTGAAATGGTAAGAAGTGTGCCTTATAAAAATGAACGGAGGGAGTACCATTTCTTGGTGAAGAGAAGGGATGCCGGCCAGGGGCAGATGGGGAGTGCGTGCGTTCATGGAGGGGGACAAAAGATGGGGTGAGGGTTCGTGGGCGCGAGGGTTAGATTCAGTGAGCTTGGGGAAGATGAGCAGGCTGGTGGTGGGGGCAGAGCACGCCGGAGCTCCGACGCTCAGACGTGGGGGCTGCGATGCGGCTGTGGGGAGGGGGTGGGGTGGGGGAGGTTGTCGGTGATGGTGGATGAGGTTGAGGTGAAAATTAGAAATGTGTGACGGTCAAGTTTGAGTGGGAATACAATTTGGTGGGTTTCAAAATGGCCGGGAATGTTGGACCATCCGAGCAAAACTTCGAACGGTCCAAACGTATGCGAACCCGTGGATTAAACCAATTTCGGGCATATTGGAAACATGGAAAATAACAGAGACCAAATTAAACTAGAATATGACTAGAAATTAATATAAACTATGTCATAAATTTTACCAAACTTGAACATATACCAAAGTAAAGGAAAGTCATTTGATTGATTAATCAAACACTTAGCTCGATTTTGAGTAGAAAATTACCAACTTTCGAACATAACTTAGATCAAACTAATGGTAATCTTTGTTTGTCTAGTCGACGACCATCAGAACGTCCTCCATGGACCCGCGCAAGGTGACCTGGGTGCCTGGCCACAATGGATCGTAGCCAGGCTCAGCATGAGGAGGCGCAGGCAGCGGCGGTGGCTGCTGGATCTCCTCCATCTCATATGTTTCATCCTCGATAGCGGACCAATCGACGTAGTTGGAAGTGTCGGAGCCCGGGGGCTCCGGCTTGACGGCGATCTTAAGCGACGCGCGCATGAGTTCTTCCAGGCCCTCCCACTCCACATCGGGCTCCTACTTGACGGCGGGTTCAAGTGACGCGCACATCATCCGATCGAAGCCATCCCATTCTTCGTCGGGCTTGGGCTCTAAAACTTGTTGAGAAGCGGTTGCCGCTGCGTTCGCCATGTCGGCGGGGGCTTGGTCCTAGAGATGGTGTCGTGCCGCCAAGTTCTATCGCCGAGGCGTTTGGTCATTTTGGGAGGAGCGGCGCATGTCCTCGTGTTCGTGGTCGAACAGACGACACCAGTATGGCGCATTGGGTCCGTACTTCGGGTCCCCCTGTAGCGTCGAGGGCAAGCACACCCTGTGTTCGGCGATGGCAAGTGCGCGGGCGACACCTGTCAGTGGCGGCGGCACGGGGACACTGTCCAAGTCAAGGTGCCACCGCCTTGGCAGGTGGCAGTTCGGCGGCACAGGGACACCGGAAGCAGCCCATTCAGATGCCATGTCCGAGTTCACGCTTGGCCGGATTGTGCGACGGCTCGAGCCTGCGTTGTGCCTTGTCTTCTGCATCTTCTTGGCTCCGGTGTTGGCAGCGGGTATGGATTTCCGATGTGGCCAGGTAGGGGAGTGATGTCGGCGGGGGTGTGCGTGTGTGTCGACGGCGGGGGAACTTCCAATGTGGTTGTATAATGAGAGAGAAAGGATCTATGGGGAAGCTTCTATGCGGCAGCCTAAACGGGGTGGGGATAAAATAGGAGTTACCCCAGATTTAATGTCTCTACTTTAGGTGGGGGGCAAAATATGCTGAGGTCCAAATTAATTCGGACATTCAATCTGTGGAAACAGTATTTTGTGTACTCAAAATTGTGTGTGCACGGGAGATTCATGTTCTTATGACATAACTGTTAAACATAGAAAAATGAATTGTAAATGGTGTACCCCCTCCTTCGAAGACGGTCATAGGGGCAGACGGATTGGGGCCACGTAGTAGGGTTCGTCATGCGTCGGAGCCCCCCACCCCATCCCCCTCCCCACCAAAAAAAGCACCAAAATTTATGTTTAGTCTTGTAGGATGTCATGCTATAAGATGAAACACAAAACTTTGTGGTGGCATACTTTCGTACATTTTGGTGGTGAAGCCCCCTCCCCGGCCTACCCCTCCCTTCGTCCCACGCACCACCTGATCGAAGCAACAAAGGAGGGGATTACGACGATTTAGGACCAATTTTTCTTTACCATGAACATACATACGATAAATCTTAACACAACAAACAAAAAATATTCATTATGGCCTGACCCCTCAAAGTTGGCCACGCGACAAACCCAAAAGTAAGCTAGGATTTCCCTCGAAAACGTGCGACGGGGTTTCGGGAACCATCCCCCCATTTGCATGTGGTTGTACTCTTGTTATAGTATCATGAGTGTAGTAGGAAATTAGTGCACAACTTCGATGTGCCAATTCCGTTCATAAAACACGAGTACATGCAGTTTTGGTTAGGGCCAAAAGTGTACTGGAGTTCTAGAGTAATATGGACATTTTGGATGAAACAATACTTTCTATATCACTCCTAAAATTATTCAAAATAAAGTTTGCATTCGAAAATGTGAGTCTACATATGCTTCATGGTCCTACGACACAACTATTTAGCGTATACAAATAAATTTTCAATCTCTAGAAACAGGTCTTGGGGCAGACGTTGCGGGGCCACTGAGTAGGGGTTCGTGCGTAGGAGCCCTCCACCCCCTCTCCACCCAAAAAAAAATCACCACCAAAAATTGTGTTCAGTCGTGTAGGATGTCGTGCTATAAGATGAAACACAAAATTTTGTTGTGGCATACTTTCGGACATTTCGATGGTGAAGCCCCCCTCACCCTCCCCTCGCCCCGCGCACCACGCGGTTGAAGCAACAGAGGAGGGATCATTACGACAACTTGGGACCAATTTTGATTTTCCATAATAATACATATGAAAAAGCTTAACCCAACAAATAGAAAATTTTGTTATGGCAAGGCCCCTCAAAGTTTTCCATAGGACGAGTCCAAAATCAGCTAGCGTTTCCCTCGAAAACGCGCGATGGGGTTTCGGGAACCATCCCCTATTGCGTGTGGTTGTATGTAACATCCCAAATTTGCTAAATTAGGGTGTGTCGTGTTGTGTTCATCTCATACATGCATGAAACAAAAATTTAATCATGTTTGAACCAATTTAAAACTTGAATTTAAAATGAATTGAGAAAATACCATAAATAGTACTTAAAATGGGTTCCAAAATTTTGTACTGAAAAATAATTCAAATTCACCAAAGCAAAACATGGTTTGGTTGGAAATTTTGCAAAGTTTTCAAAAAGTATTTCTGCCAATTTTTTCTGTTTACAAAAAGGTCCTCAAATTTCAGTTTTCTGTTCTGTTTTATAATGGAGAAGGACCAATCTGTAAAATTCAGCAATTCTAGGGGGTTTTCGAAAGTTTCCTTTTGTCTCCTTCCTCGTGACAGTAGGAGCAGCTCACTGTCTCCATGGCCGCCGTCGATCTCCCCTCCTCATCTCCTGCCGCCGATGCTCCCGGGGATAAGGTAGAGAACGACGACGTGGCCCTCACTTCTCCTAACCCTCGTAGTCGATCTCTCTCTGCCTCTCCCTGCCTCGACTCGAACCCAAACCCTAACCCTACTGTCCCTCCGGCCGCCGCCTCGCGCCGCCTCCTCCGGCTACCCCTGCACGAATGGAGACCACCAGGAGCTTCGCCATGGCCTCCTACGCCTCCTGGACGAACCTCTCTGGGCGGGATGCCCACACTCGCCGGAATCGGGTCGTCTCTGTCAACTCCGGCCGCCGGTTTCTCTGCTCCTCACCGTCGATTACAGCCTTCCCGCACCTCCCTGACCACGCCAACGGACTCCTGGTGTCCTGGTGAGCCTCCCGGTGCCCTCCACCCGTTTCCTCCCCCTTCGAGTCGTGATGCCACCGTGCATCCGTGGCTGCCGCCGCTGGCGAGCTTCCGTCGACCATTAGCTAGCGGCACCGCCACCCCTAGGTTCCCCTCGATCTCCTCTACGTGGTGGTACCCTCTGTTTCGCGATTTGCGCGCGAAATCGATGAATTTGAGTTCATTTGTGAAGATCAAGGCAGTGTGACGTCACCCCTGCGTCACGCTGACCTCAGCGCGGGTTTTTCTCTGTTTTGAAAAATGAATATTGCACTGACACTTGGGCCCCACCTTTATTGAAATTCAAGAAAATGATTTAAACTTGGAAAATTAATATCTCCCAAAATATAAGTCAGAAAAATATGGAAATGATCAGAAAAATAAATTCTGACAAAGTTTTCACACATGTTTGACAAAGTTGAATTTTGACCATTATTTAATGTTGTTTAATTCATTTAAAATGGAGAAAATAAGTTTCTAATCAATAAAATTAGAAAAATACAAGTTATATACCAAATTTCTCAAAATTACAAATGCAACCTAGTTATGGTGTTTTCAAACCCATTTGAGCAATTAAAATTGTACACACTTTCAGAATTGTCCGAAGTGCCCCTACGGGGTCCATTTCGGGCTAATTTCCGTTAAACCGCATATTTGACATATGAACCCTAGCAACCCATCATACATGTTTAGGGCTTTATTTCGGTGCATTAAATTGCTCATGCATACATGTTTTGTATTGCATTGATGCCATGTGTTGATTGTTGTTCCTCTTTTCTGTGTTGTTTCCCCCTCGGTAGAGCCCGACTCCGAAGTGAAGGCCAACGACTCCATGACGAATACTTGATCTTAACCGACAAGTAAGCACTTACTCCTGAAGCCTCTACCTGGTTTTCTTATAACCAAGGCAAGCATAACCTCTTATCTGCTCATATATGTTTTCCAACATCATTTGATTCTCGTACTTTGCATTCGATTCCAAAGTATTTGATGTGAGTAGATATAGTTCACCTATATACTGCATTAACTCAATATCCTGATTTACTGCTCCTAGCCGCCATAGATTTGCTTGTGCGCATCGCCAGAGCCTCATATTTGCTTCGCTTAGTCATACATGTTTGTTACCTCTGCTCCATCCGATTGATGAATCAGAGCTGTGATAACCTAGTATGATATGATGACGTGGTGAGATGAGCATTGTGTGGATAACTTGACTAAGGGTGGTATGGGAGGCCACTTGGGAAGTGGTTGTTCGTCCTATATTCGCCAACCCTAGGATTAAGGTCTCGAGCGGAAGCCAAGACTGAGCGTGCAACCACACGCGGGGTCTAAGTAACCGCGCTCGACCAACTAACTTGTTTGGCCAGATCCATGAGTCACGTAGTTTGAAATTTCCATTCGGCAACGGTAACAAAACCTTTTAAACATTTTGAAAACGAAATGCTCCGCTAGGGCGTGACCGGGGCCAAGTGATGGGCGTACACGGATCTTGACCCCGCCTCATAGAGATAGGTGCCGTCAGGAGGATGGCCAAATCCCTGATGACGAGGTGGCCCTGTCTTGGGTTGACTCATGGATAGGGTCAGGTAAGGTAAAGATCATGGCCAGCCACACTCTTCCGCGTTTCATGGAAGAGCGTACATGTGGCACTAAGAGTCGGATGGTACGTGTGGGTAAATTGTACCCCCTGCAGGGATAAATCTTTTCGAAAAGCCGTGTCCACGGTTAAGGACGACTTGGTGAATGCAAAGACCATAGATAACTTGAACGTGGCGTAAAAGATGTTGACAAAGCATGGAGATAATGTTTGAAGGGTGCCTCCTCGGAGATACCGAGAGGGGTGATCCTTGTAGCATGTGAGATGCTGGGAATTGATGTTGGTGGATTGAAAAGATGATGATTAAAGTAGTGAGTTTCTCATCTGTTTTGGAAACCTTTTATGAGACGTGCTATTCCTCCTCGATTTGGAAAATAAAGATTGCTTTACGCAGATCAACCTTCATAAAACCCTTTATGAAAATAGCAGATATATAATAGGTTAACTAAGTCTTGTTGAGTACCTCCCGTACTCAGGTTTGCTTAATTTTTGTTCAGGTGGAGTTCGTCACTTCAGTGGTGGTTCAACGTGGACATCGACGAGTAGTCTGGGGTTCCTAGGTAGCAGCCTGGAATCTATGGGCTGGACATCGCCTTATGTTGCGGCCTCTTAGGACTTTTTGGTTCTTGCTGGTTAGCAACATAATTTGCCTTCCATTCTCTGATGTAATGTTGGGTCATGTGACCTCTGTTTGTAAGCTATACTCTAGTAACACCTGTTTAATATAGCTTCCATGTCTAGAGTGCTGCTTTTATCGGTTGTTGGTTTCGAGCTCGTTGTTATACAGTTTTGGCTATGCCTGCATAGTTGTCGCAGTTGAGGGGTTGTGGAGCCGATGATCCATTTTCGAGCATGTCTGCCGATGTAATTCGGCATGGGGCTTGGTAACCCCAGTAACCCTCGATTGTTGTTGCACTTTCTGGACACATGGCATCTTTGTATAGCTTCGGTCCCGTTACTTTAGTTTCATTCGATTCGTGGACGCTTTGATATGCATAGTAGGTTATGACTAGCATGGACACAAGGAGTAGTAGTACCGCAGTGATCCGGCCTGCGTGCCGATGAATCCGGTTTGCCTGCCGTTGTTTGTTGCGGCCGGGGCTGGTAACCATGAAGCCCTTGTGGGTCCATGACTAGGAGCGTATAACAATATGTATACCTCTGGGTCCGGGGTCGTGACAGGTCATGGTATCAGAGCAGGACTGCCTGTAGGAAAACCTTACTGCTTGGTCGATGTTGAGTCTAGAGTTTGTGAAAACTATTTTGAAAACTTCAAATGAATTGTGAAAACCTTCTTAGGATTCTTTTTACTCCTTACATGGTATCGCTCTAACTCTGGGTCACCTTACCTATTTTGATTTGAAAAGGTTATAGTCATTCAAAACCTAGGTGCCTTGTTTGGCAAGGACGTCTTCTACCCAAGTTGACCTAGTGTTGAGTCTCTAGAGTTGTGTGTGTTCCGTAATCCATTATCTTTTGATTAAAACTGGGAGATTTCCTTCAATTAATAATCTCTCAAAGTTGTATGAATTCCACATTCACATGTTCTAGAGTCTCAAATCCAGAACATCGAGATCTGCTTCCATCTCGAATGTATCCCTTATCTCTCGGTCCAATTCTTCTGGAGTTATGTTTGGCTTTTGAAAGATACTTCGTGATTTCTACTCGTAGTGTCTTTAAAGATACTTAGATAGTAGTCATTCCTTTCCCTAAGTTTTTAACCCTTGGACTTGAACCGAAGGTTCCGGAATGTGCTCAATCGCAGTGGGTTGGATCGTGTGGTTTCTTAACTATCCGATGCTCACGCTATCAGTACAGGATGCTGAACTTTAACCCAAGTCTCGTTCTGTTAACCCTAAGGAACATCTTCTACCTTAGGATGGCTAGGTAATCTCAGCTCCAATAGCCATAGGTTTTCTCTAGGAATCAAAAGGATCACGACAAGAGTGTTCTTTATGATTCCCATATCATTTTTCTTGACTCTGCTATACCTCCCGTCTTAGCATGGGTTCTACAAATGAGTATGACCTTGTGCATCCAACGTGATCTCAGGATTTTCCAAGAGCACGTTTCTATTCTTTGCTTGCTTCCAAACCTCATATACTGTTTGTAATACAAGTTGCATATGTGTGTTGGATTCTTCCAATGCATTTGCTCTTGTTTTCCGTCAAAACAATCCACCTTGGGATGTCAGGAGAAACAAACTCCAGTACCTCGTTCATCTCTAGTACCAGGTCAAAGTTTTGTAATCCGCGGATTAAAGAAGTTTCATTAGCTTCTGTTCTGTTCCACCTTCGAGTATCACACTCTTATATATCAAGAGGTTGTGTTGTGTTTCATGGCCTTATTGATGAAGTGATGCTCTTACACATCTTCACTTCCCCTTCCTCCAAGCTTGAATGCTTGAGTATGATGGGTATGTGCTTTGAGGTGTGTATCAGATATTCTTAGCAATTCCTATTTCTTTAAAAAAATCTAAGAAACATTTGTATCCTTCTTAGCACTACTGGTCACCCAGCCTCTATTTGAAGTTGACTGTGTTACCAAATCCGTTCATTCCGGTGCACGTTCTTGGTCAGAGAGTTAGGTTCATGCCGAAGCTCTCATGTTCATATCAGTTGCTTTGAAAATCAAGGTCCCTTTCAAACTCCAAGACATGTCGGTGTGTTGTGATATTCTGGTTGTCTTTCTAGAAGTATCACCAGGTTTTACCTGACTGTGATGTCTACACAAGGGGTATTTGAACTACTCCTTTCTCCAAGAAATCTGCTGGGTATCCTGGACTAGTCGGTTGAGCTTAAACAATAACTTGGAGAGTTGAAAGACAATGGCTTTGCCTAACTTGATCCTTCTGTAAGGGATGTCAAGTTATGTTCATGTTGAAGAAGGATAGTATCTCCTATGCGGACATGCTATCACTCTACCTATTGATTGATTTGGGCTATCGTCAGATCAAGTCCAGATTCAAGGACTATCTTGATGGTGTTTCACTCATGGTGTTTTGCCCGAGTAAACCTTCATGTCCTTTGGTCAGACCAATATTCTGCCTTGTTCATATATCATATGAACCCCTCTTCTCGGAGTGTCTTGATAAGCGTGTTGTCGAGCCCATCAATGACATTCCTATTTCTCCAAGTTGCAAGAGGTTCATGCTGAACAAATGGCAACAATATTGGAAACTTTTGAGAACCATCTTTGTGTCATCAAGAAGTTGTGTTCTCGATGTTCGAAGTGACTTTCTCGGGTTCGTGTGCTTTTGGTGAAAGTTGTCGACATGGATTCGAGAAGATTTTTCTTGTTCCTTCGGGAATAATCCCAAGTTGGTCATGCATGTGGAGTATTCTTGATATGGTGGGTTGTTACCTCCATTTATTTGAAGAAGTTTGCATCCACACCAAGCCACTGACTGATTGTTCGTACAAGAGAAGAAGTCCAAGAACTTCATTATCTTTGTAAACATCTCCCCAACAAGGACTCCGATGTGTTTTGTTGCAAGTAATTCATGTAGGTGCAATCGTCTTTCGCAAGTTGCTAATACACGAGTTACGCAATCTTGCTCATCCTTTTTGAGCTATACATTGTAGTCCATATATTGAGAATCTAGTAAATGTATCTCAATTGTAACCGGTGCAATTCCGCTGATCAAACATACCGAGTCTGGGTTATTTTCCCACTAACCAGAGTTGAATATCAAGCAACAATGATGGTTGGTGTTTTACTCAAGGGTATTGAATTAGGTCTTTTCAGAATCCGGCATGGTTGATGTTGTGGTTGACACAATTAGCCGGAAGGTCTAATGTCATATCTCTTTGAATCCGTAAGAACAACCACTCTTCGTGAGAATTATTGTGTGGCTTATTCTAACAAGTTTTTCTCACCGTTCTTCCAAAACCGAAGTTCTATTTTCACTTGATGTACTATAGAAGGCTTGTCATAAGCCTGATATTGGTATCTAGAACATCAAGGAGAACTCTGTAAGGTCCCCAGAACCACTGTTCAAGGACACCTCCGATATGCATACATTCACGATCCCAGATCACACCAGTCGTGAACAACATATCAAGTTGGTACACAGATACAATATCCATTACACGATTACACAAACACTTACAAAAGAGACATGGTCACATGACCAAGTCCACACAACTTCCACGCAGGGCAAACATACAACACACACAACGGAAGACTAAACACACACAAACGCAGTAGAGCCCAACTCACGCCTTAACCTACAGGCTGCTGACCGGGAGACGATCCTAGTTCGCAAGTCCATCAGCTCAGTACTCCTCCTCATAGATCTCCTTCTGAAGCTCCTTCTCCAAGTCCGTCAAGTAAATACCAGGGACAAAACCAATATGAGTACATTTGAATGTACTCAGCAAGACGCCCATCATGTAGCTTACCAAAATGCAAGTATGCTTATATAGTGGACTAGGTAGGCTATACATAGGGTTCACTACAATGATATATGGAAGACATATCACAGTTGATTTTGAAAAACTCTATATCTTTGTTGAAGAAGATACTTCAAAAGAAAAATAATATATTTTCTTTCTCTTGTAGATATCACATGTACAAGAGGTTTTGTAAAACTTTGTTAAAAGAAAGTTTTCTATTTGCAAAACTTCTTGGAATCAACTTCCATTTTTTTTAGAAAAGAAAGAATTTCTTTGCAAAACTTCTTGTAAAACAACTTCTGGCTTTTCATCGACGGCACCTCCACGGTACAAGCTTTCCTCCTTTAAGTACTTCACAAGTCCAACACCTTTTTGAAACTCCTTTTTGAAAACATTGACACAATGCTAGCTACATGGCCATTCAACTGTCCATATCCGAGGACGCGGCTATTCCGAATAGTTCTACTCTGCAGAGGTTTACACATCCACCAGATTCAGTACATCCGCCGTGAACAACCACAGACTGTAACAACAACATGTAAACATCAGATAACCGATCCTAACCATCCACTATGTTCAAGCTAGGATATGTCTATATCTTCAGTCGAGTTTTCCGACATCCCCGGCACCAGGCTAATCCCCGCCAAGACAGGAGCCCCAAATGCTGCGGCCGAAGGAGAACTTAATCCCTCACTTTGTATGCCACACGTTTCAAAACTTGGTGACAATCGGTTTGAGGGCACGGTGACCCTTATAGCAAATTGAGATAGAACACACACTAACAAGAACAAACTTTCAAGTTAAGCCCCGTGCCCATGTTGAGGTAGGGTGGCAGTACGGTAAAGGTTGTCCGATGAAGACTAGGTTATGTGTCATTTTTGTAAAACGCCATTTTTCCAAAAATGACCGCTTCCACATTCCTCTGGTGGATAGGGCTCAGCCTTTCCTGCTGGTTTTCCATAAAACTCTTGTTTTGAAAAAACATATTTTCAGGGTGTCCATTAGGGACTTATATCTTTGGTGGTAATAAATACCATATGGTGACTATGGCTTGGTAACACCAAGTATTAACTACTGGCATAGTAATGATATATATATAATACTAATAGTAGTAATAGTCACTCAAAAATAGTTTTTGGTAATCAAAGTTTTGTAAAACTTTTCATAAGTAAAACATGCATGATAGATAATGATAAGTGTAGTAACAGCAAGCATCATGATGGCTTGCCTTAAAAACTCTTAGTGTCCCTGGCCTTGAAGTAGTTTGAACTTGACGCACAGCTCCACAACTGCTTCTTCTTTTTCGTTTTGTAGCATCGTAAAAGAATACAAGACACACACTCAGAACTAAAGGCCAAACAACTAAACAATAGAATACATACAACAAGCAAATTTATACTAGCGCAGTCACTCAAAAGGTTATCGCGGAAACTATCTCACAAACTCTCATGGTACAAAACTATCGTCAAACAAACATATGGTTGAAAAAACATATCCCACATCTTACATACCACATATGGAGTGGGTATACCACTCTCATAATAAGATATTCAAGAAGCTAAAAATATAGCTTGTGGGCACAAAAGGTGAGACTACTAAAAATAATAACAATCAATAAAAGCAATACCCATGGCAGTGGGTATTAACAACGCACCAGAAATCATCCGCAAACAAGTTCATGATTAAACTAATGCATAGATAAGAAGATACTACTAAGCACAATAACACCACTAGCATAACAATAACATGAGTACAATACTCATCCTAATGTAAACACTCAGACAATATCCAAACAACAAGCAAACATGCTACATATGAATAGGCTAGTTATAGACTATGCTTATGTCTACCCAAAGTTATGGAATCCATCAATCATGAAAATAAATAAAACAATCCATTATCTCAATCAATGGTAACAAGTCATAGAACATAATTTAAAACACACTCATCACAAGAGATAATACCCCTAACAATTAACATAATAACAAGAGTGCACTAATAGCATACTAGTATGAGAATTCTACACAAGCATGCTATAAGAAATAATTGTATTCTACAACTAATAGAAACAAGAAACTCCACAAGTCATGTCATAATAACAGAAGTAATAGCATCCTAAACATGCTAGAATGATCATACACTTATAAAATAAAAAGACAATAATACTAGAGCAACTCATAATACCTAGTGGTGACACTAGTTCATCACTAGAGAAGCAAACATCACTACAAGGATGCATGATACTAAACAAGCAACTCATTAATGTAAATACCTACTAACAACACATACACATTACACATGCTAGTAAGCATAAACACTAAAATAATTCTATGAAAACATCTACTAAGCAAGCATCAATACATTCTAGTAATACATGTTTTTCTAATTAACTAAATAGCAAGCAATCAAAGTGTAAACTACACAACCAGTAGCTATGCACTCAACACAAGCTCAACTAAACACTTTCAAAAATCCAAACAATCAATGAAAATCTATTTAAAAATCATTTATCAATCACTAGGAAGCATTCTATTAGCAAACAATATTTAATTTACCAAACAACAGTGAAACATTCCTTAACATGATGCCCCTAAGGGAATATTATGTTAACAAATGAACCACCAATAAACATACTAGTATTCACAAAGAAATAATAAAATCTTCACTTTCATAAGTGAAACAAACAATCTATTTTCCTTGGTGAAAAGTTATAATCAATCATATAGTACTACATGCTATTTGTACACAAGTGCATGGTAGGGATTTGCATCCCTATCCAAGATGCAATGGGACCAGCGGGTTATGGGCCCACTAATACCAAGGCAAGAAGAGGTAACAAAGACTCTGGTCACACATGGCAAAATTAATCTAACCAAACAATCCATACAAGGCTATTCATACTAGTGAGAACAATACTAGTGAAAATAAACAACAAATGTTACACATGCTTTGCTATAAAATAAGGTGCAAGCTAACAGAGATAATAGCATAAAAATAACAGTACCAAAATGGTACTGGACTCAACTCAAGAACATCAACACTTAGGTAAAATGAATCTACCAAGATTGGTTCACACAATAATGAAATAATATTACTAGGAAACTAACAAATGCTACTTCTATTCCTATTTGACTTTCCAAACATGCACACACTTTCTAAGGTAGTTATATTGCAAGAAAACAACCTAATAACAAGTTTCAACACATCTATGTATGCTAGGAAACAAAACTCAAGCAATCACACATTTACTTTCAAACAAATACACACATAGCAAAAAAACAAAAAGTTGTTGTATCTACAAAGGCTCACCAAAAATAATCTAGAGATCTAAAAATTCATCCAAGCTAGGATTAGATAGATCTAGCCATATACAAACTCATACAATTGGATTCACCTCAAAAACCTTTTTTAAACTCCTTCTAGAAATCTTAGAAAAGCCTACTGGTCATTTACCAAAATGGATGGCATTTACATTTGGTAACTGACATTGATGTGAGGCCAAGTTCTATAGATAGATATATTCACTATATATCAAAAACAATTTGATTTTACCAAAATAGATACATATCCAAAAAGTTATGCCAACAATGGCTAAACAGACAGTCTGTGGAAAACCAGATATTGTGACAACAATAAAAGTCAAAACTTAGATCTACCAAGTTTATATGGTTAAGAAAACATATACCTAGTGCTGTGAATTTTTGTAAAAGTTAATTTGCACGAAAACCATTTTTCACAAGCTCAAAGCAACAAGCAATAATCTGCACGGATTTGAGGTTCCTCACCTCGGGTTCCAAAAATGGCCGCCGACGAGTTTAAGCCCGGGGAGAGCTCACAGAGGCAAGTGCTTCAGTTTCTTTGGCTTGGTGAGGGAGTGGGTGGGTGTGTGAGGCTAGAGGTGAAAGTGACTTGAGTGAAAAGGCTTATAGCCATGGTTTTGGGGTCAAGTGGCAAAAATGCCCTCGGGTGCATGCCAAGGTTGGTATTGGGTGCTCTAGGGGTTTTTGGTCATTTCCAGACATGGCTTAGGTTCCAAGGGACAAGACCAACCAGGGGGAAAGTAAAAGGTGACCCTTGGTGTGAGGAAAGATCAATGGCATGGTTTCAAGGGTCAAGGCATGGTGACCCATACCATGCCACCTCATCTTGTCTCTTCCCTTTTCTCTCACTTGCACACTCTCTCCACAAAATATCTAGAATAAAAGGAGAGGCTCCTGGTCGAGTACACATACTAGTAAACACATTGGACAAAGTCACACTTCAAAACTTGCAAGAAAAGACAAAGAAAATATCTGCCCAAAATCGTATCCAGCACTGTTGCAAAAATTCAGAAATTTTTTCTAAGTGTTGGAAAACAGTGAAATGAGCAAAAAGTTTGGATTCTTTTCAGAGACCAAATGGATTCTAATTTTTGTTTTCCAAGTTGGAACTTGTTAAAAATGTTGAAAAATTTCATAAAAATCTTTTTGAAACAAAATTGAAATAGTTTAAAGCCATGAAAACAAAGGTGGAAACAGGTACTTGGCTATATTTTCAGGGAATAGTTTCTATAGAAAACTTCCATAAATCATTTTGAAATTTTGTTTTCTTGGATCCAACAAATTTAAAAGTTTATTATAAGATTCAAACAAGAATGATCCAAGTCTTGGAATAAAATTTCACTCAAGTAATCAACAGAGAAAACAACAGGGGAAATATTATAAAAGTGTTTTCAAAAAAAAATGATATTGGTTTTATCAAGAAACAAAACTTGTGTTGCAAATATGGTTAAGATCATAAACACATGTTAGTTCAAACAATCATGTTGTTAGAAAAAAAAATTGTTGGCCCTAATTTTTGTCCTCTTGAACACAGTACAAGAATCCAAAACTGGGGTGTGACAAACTTGGAAGTTGATCTTTCTGATGTCTCTCTATCAATCCTCCAGACCTCTCTTCTAGTCGGAAGTAGTGCATCATGAGAACCATCTCTTTGTGTTTTGTAACCTCCATTGATCAGTTCCCTTTTTCAAGTTGTTTGTACTTGAATTTTGTTCATCTCACACATTGTCGTGAATTTGTAGTACTTAGGCCATGGGGGTCTTAACAATGTGGTAAAAGTATTGCATACGGCACATTAACCCACAATAGGAAAGAGATTCCCTATTTTCTTCCGGTGGTTTCAATCCCCATTGGATAACCCCATACCCCTTAATGGTGACCGAGAATATTCTTATTCATTACGGTGGTGTTCCAACGTCCTTTGGTTAATCATCTTCTATCGTGAAGTAACATTCCGATCCTTGACAAGGATTTCACAAGGAAAAATGTTTAGGAATGGTTGAAAAGTTCTGTTATCTTTAATGTCCCTCCGAACAGAGTGACCATGATCATGTATCAAATTACTCTCCGGACACACAAATTACAGTGTTTTCTCGCTATTTTTCCCACTCGTCTACGGATATTACGTTGTGGTATCCAAGACCATCCTCTCCATCTTGGTTTTCTGTCATGAAGAAAACTCGATGTCACAAGTTATTCAACCTTTATTTTACAAAAGGATTTAAGGTCTTCTTCAAATCTCATATTCTAAATCCTTTCAATAATAATCATCCCAAAACTTGAAACCTTCTCATATTCCCTCCGTTATCTTGACGTGTTTCATGGTTGCTAGCTCATGAGTTGTTTGTGAAACTGTTTCCCTGAGTTGGCCATGAGATACTCGATCTTTGTGAAGATCAGTTCCTAAGATTTTTACCTCCTACCTAAGGTGTAGCCGCTGGATATCCTCGCAAGTACTACGGATCAACCTCTTCAAGAAGAGAACCGTAAGGTTCGAGAAGATCGTTCAAAACCGGTGTTCCTTCTTTCTTCTCCTTCGGGAATCTCAGGACGAGATTCTTGTAAGGGGGGTAGATTTGTAACATCCCAAATTTGCTAAATTAGGTTGTGTGGTGTTGTGTTCATATCATACATGCATGAAACAAAAATTTAATCATGTTTGAACCAATTTAAAACTTGAATTTAAATTGAATTGAGAAAAATACCACAAATAGTACTTAAAATGGGTTCCAAAATTTTGTACTGAAAAATAATTCAAATTCACCCAAGCAAAACATGGTTTGGTTGGAAATTTGCAAAGTTTCCAAAAAGTATTTCTGCCAATTTTTTTTGTTTACAAAAAGGTCCTCAAATTTCAGTTTTTTGTTCTGTTTTATAATGGAGAAGGACCAATCTGTAAAATTCAGAAATTCAAGGGGTTTTTTGAAATTTTGCTTTTGTCTCCTTCCTCGTGAAGGTAGGAGCAGCTCGTTGTCTCCATGGCCGCCGTCGATCTCCCCTCCTCATCTCCTGCCGCTGATGCTCCCGGGGATAAGGTAGAGAACGACGATGTGGCCCTCACTTCTCCTAACCCTTGTACTCGAGCTCTCTCTGCCTCTCCCTACTTCGACTCGAACCCAAACCCTAACCCTATTGTCCCTCCGGCCACCGCCTCCGGCCACCCCTACACGAATGGAGACCACCATGAGCTTCGCCATGGCCTCCTACACTTCCTGGACAAACCTTCCTTGGCAGGATGCCCCCACTCGCCGGAATCGGGTCGTCTCTGTCAACACCGGCCGCCGGTTTCTCTGCTCCTCGCCGTCGATTACGGTCTCCCCGCACCTCCCTGACCACGCCAACGGAATCCTGGTGTGCATTCGTGGCTTCCGCCGCGCCACCTCGTCATCGGCGAGCTTCCGGCGACCATTAGCTTGCGGCGCCGCCACCCCTAGGTTCCCCTCGATCTCCTCTACGTGGTGGTACCCTCTGTTTCGCGATTTGCGCGTGAAATCGATGAATTTGAGTTCATCTGTGAAGATCAAGGCAGGGTGACGTCACCCCTGCGTCATGTTGACCTCAGCGCGGGTTTTTCTCTGTTTTGAAAAATGAATATTGCACTGACACGTGGGCCCACCTTTATTGAAATTCCAGAAAATGATTTAAACTTGGAAAATTAATATCTCCCAAAATATAAGTCAGAAAAATATAAGAAAATATGGAAATGATCAGAAAAATAAATTCTACATGTTTATGTCATTTTCACACATGTTTGAAAAAGTTGAATTTTGACCATTATTTAATGTTGTTTGATTCATTTAAAATGGAGAAAATAAGTTTCTAATCAATAAAATTATAAAAATACAAGTTATATACCAAATTGCTCAAAATGACAAATGCAACCTAGTTATGGTGTTTTCAAACCCATTTGAGCAATTAAAATTGTACACACTTTTAGAATTGTCCGATGTGCCCCTCCGGGGTCCATTTCGGGCAAATTTTTGTTAAACCGCATATTTGACATATGAACCCTAGCAACCCATCGTACATGTTTAGGGCTTTATTTCAGTGTATTAACTTGGTCATGCATACATGTTGTGCATTGCGTTGATGCCATGTGTTGATTGTTGTTCCTCTTTTTGGTGCTGTTTCCCCCTCGGTAGAGTCTGACTCTGAAGTGAAGGCCAGCAACTCCATGACGAATACTTGATCTTAACCGACAAGTCAAGCACTTATTCCTGAAGCCTCTATCTGGTTTTCTTATAGCCAAGGCAAGCATAACCTCTTATCTGCTCATATATGTTTTCCAACATCATTTGATTCTCGTAATATGCATTCGATTCCAAAGTATTTGATGTCAGTAGATATAGTTCACCTATATGCTACATTGCCTCAATATCCTGATTCACTGCTCCTAGCCGCCATAGATTTGCTTGTGCGCATCGCCAGAGCCTCATATTTGCTTCGCTTAGTCATACATGTTTGTTACCTCTACTCCATCCGGTTGATGAATCAGAGCTGTGATAACCTAGTATGATATGATGACGTTGTGAGATGAGCATTGTGTGGATAACTTGACTAAGGCTGGTATGGAAGGCCACTTGGGAAGTGGTTGTTCGTCCTATACCCGCCAACCCTAGGATTAAGGTCTCGAGCGGAAGCCAAGACTGAGTGTGCAACCACACGTGGGGTCTAAGTAACCGTGCTTGACCAACTAACTTGTTTGGCCAGATCCATGAGTCACGTAGTTTGAGATTTCCATTCGGCAACACAAACAAAACATTTTAAACGTTTTGAAAACAAAATGCTCCACTTGGGCGTGACTGGGGCCAAGTGATGGACGTACACGGATCTTGACCCTGCCTCACAAAGACAGGTGCCGTCAGGAGGATGGCCAACTCCCTGTTGACGGGGTGGCCCTGTCTTGGGTTGACTCATGGATAGGGTAGGGTAAGGTAAAGGTCGTGGCCAGCCACCCTCTGCCGCGTTCCATGGAAGAGCGTACATGTGGCGCTAAGAGTCGGATGGTACGTGTGGGTAAAGTGTGCCCCCTGCAGGGATATATCTTTTTGAAAATCCGTGTCCACGGTTAAGGACAACTTGGTGAATGCAAAGACCATAGATAATTTGAACGTGGCGTAAAAGATGTTGACAAAGCATGGAGATAATGTTTGAAGAGTATCTCCTCGGAGATACCTAAAGGGGTGATCCTTGTAGCATGTGAGATGTTGGGAATTGATGTTGGTGGATTGAAAAGATGATGATTACAGTAGTGAGTTTCTCATCTGTTTTGAAAACCTTCTATGAGACGTGCTATTCCTCCTCGATTTGGAAAATAAAGATTGCTTTACGCAAATCAACCTTCATAAAACCTTTTATGAAAATAGCAGATATATAATAGGTTAACTAAGTCTTGTTGAGTACCTCCAGTACTCAGTTTTGCTTAATTTTGGTTGAGGTGGAGTTCGTCACTTCATTTGTGGTTCAATATGGACATCGACGAGTAGTCTGGGGTTCCCAGGTAGCAGCCTGGAATCTATGGGCTGGGACGTCGCCTTATGTTGCGGCCTCTTAGGACTTTTTGGTTCTTGTTGGTTAGCAACATAATTTGCCTTCCGTTGTCTGATGTAATGTTGGGTCATGTGACCTCTGTTTGTAACACCTGTTTAATACAGCTTCCAGGTCTAGAGTGCTGCTTTGATCGGTTGTTGGTTTCGAGCTTATTGTTATACAGTTTTGGCTATGCCTGCATAGTTATCGCAGTCGAGGGGTTGTGGAGCCAATGATCCATTTCTAAGCACACCTGCCGATGTGATTCGGCCTGGGGCTTGGTAACCCCAGTAACCCTCGATTGTTGCTGCACTTTCTGGACACATAGCATCTCTGTATAGCTTTGGTCCCGTTCCTTCAGTTTCATTCGATTCATGGACGCTTTGATATGCATAGTTGGTTATGACTAGCATGGACACAAGGAGTAGTAGTACCGCGGTGATCGGCCTGTGTGCCGATGAATCCGGTCTGCCTGCCGTTGTTTGTTGCGGCCGAGGCTGGTATCACTGAAGCCCTTGTGGCTCCATGACTAGGAGCGCATAACAGTATGCATACCTCTGGGTCCGGGGTCGTGACATTGTACTCTTGTTATATGATCATGGGTGTACTAGAAAATTAGTACACAACTTCGATGTGCTAGTTCCGTTTGGTTGGGGCCAAATTTTTACCGGAGTTCCAAAGTAATATAGACATTTCGGACAAAACAATACTTTATGTACTACTCCTAATTTTTTTCAAACAAAGTTTGCATACAAAAATGTGAGTGCACCTATGCTTCATGTTCATACGACATAACTACTTAGCGTAAACAAATAAATTTTCAATCTCTAGAAACAGGTCTAGGGGTAGACGTTGCGGGCCCTCACGGGTCAGCCCACTCCCCATAAATGCTAGACACCAAAAACCCACCACCATTTGCGTGTGGTCCTAATCTTGGTATACAAGGAAATACCTGACTTTGATGTGTGGCACCTTCTTCGAAAACATGTACATATGTATAAACATGCACCATGAAGTTTCTTCATGACTTTGGGGGCAAGGGGGTGTTTGGGGGTGTGGTCGGGCTTTCGAAGCAGACATATGGCATATTACGAAAACTTGGATCAATTTTGTGTTTCCATGTTCCTTCGACCTAAATTAACACATAAAAATGAAAACAGAAACTTCCAATGATCTACCCCTTTCGAAGTCGGTTATAGGGTCTGGGTACATACACATGTCTCTGATCGATGTGGCAATTGAAACCCAGTGACAGAGCGAGTGTCCAACCCTCCCACATTTTCTTGTGTACTCTACGGGGCAATGCACAACGTCAATGTGACACGCCTGTTTCCCGATGTTGGGGAGGGGGGATTGAAGCAACCGGCCGTGGGATGTAAAAGACCTTTTTTTTTTACTTTCCATGCTCCTATGACATAATGTGACACTTTCTTTCAAAAAACTAAGCCTTGTGTGGTGGAAGACCGGACTGATGTTTTTTCAAATCTATTGGAGTGTCCAAGAAAAATTGAACCCCCAGAGGGAGCCGAATCGTGGCACAACCCTAAATCGGACCCTTCTCCGGCTGGGGTATTCGTTAGCACATATCTACGGATTTGCACACTGAAATTAAGAAATAAAAAATTTCGTAAACATGTACATGGTTACATTTCGCCCCCACGTTCTGTACTTGGGAAACAGTTAACATTTCACCCCCCATGTTCTGTACTTCTCCACGGTTACACTACGCTTCCTCCACACTGTTTGCTTTCTTTCTAAGGCATGTAGTTCCTCTGCTCTTCCCCCTTTCCTTTGGCATGGCGGACAGAGTAGAAACCATTACGCACCGTCTTCTTGTTACTGCCCATGACGCGGCAGAGATTCAGTTCGTGTACACCAACGACGCGGATAAAGTAGACCGCAACCTCTAGAAGTAAAAGGGATGGCTTACCGGCAAGAAGGACAAGTTCATGGGTATTGACTTCGAGTACACCGCCGACGAGAAAGACATCGACGTCGTCCAACTAGCAATGCGCAACGACGTTCTAGTATTCCAGTTGTCAAGGTATTTTTCTACTCCAAACCGGCCTATATATAGGATTTTGTTCAATCAAAGGAAATGCCAAATGAGGTTGGATTGAGCCAAAGATTAGCTATATATAAGAAGAAGTGTACGAATTGTTACATATACAATGCATTAATGTCGCGACCCCCGGACCCAGAGGTATACATAAGTGTTATGTGCTACTAGTCATGGACCCACAAGGGCTTTCGGGCTGTAACACTCAACGGCAGGTAGACCGGATATCATCGTCGCATAGGCCGGAAACATCGGTACTACTGCTTCTCGTGTCCATGCTAGTCATAACCAAATAGGCATACCAAATAATCCAAGAGTCAAATGAATATGTCGGAACGAGACCAAACCTATACAGAGATGCTATGTGTCACATGAAGTGCAACAAAAATCAAGGGTTACTAGGTTTATCAAGCCCATGCCGAGTAAACATCGGCATGCGTGCTCAGAAATGGATCACCGGCTCCACAACCCCTCGACTACGACGACGACCCATGCATAGCTGATACGCCATAAACGTATCCTTAATTTCTGATGTTCCATGTTGTTTTCTTATTGTTTCCAACATGTTTGCTATACACTTGATGTTATTTTTATCGATTTTCCGGACTAACCTATTGACAAGATGCCATAGAGCCAGTTCCCAGTTTTCTGCTGTTTTTAGTTTCAGAAAAGTTGCTCTCGAAATATTCTCGGAATTGGAAAATTCGAAGCCCGAAAGTCTTAGAATTCCCGAAGGTTCCACGGAGTCCCAAAGAGACCCGGAGGGATGCCTCAGGGGCCCACACCATAGGGCGGCGGCCCCCCTTGCTGCGCCGGGGGTGGTGTGGGGCCCCCAGGCCTCCACCTCCTCTGCCCTTTCGCCTATTTAATCCCCCGAGACAAAAACCCTAGGAGGATACCACTTTGACCCAAGAACCACCCGAGGCCACCGTCACCGTCGTCCCGAGATTGGGAGGGTTCTGGATCTCTCCCCGGCACCCTGCCGATGGGGGAAATCATCACAGGAGGGGTCTACACCACCATGCCCTCCTCCGGATTGATGTGTGAGTAGTTCATCCCTGGACTACGGGTCCATAACAGTTGCTAGATGGTTGTTCTCTCCACTTTGTACCTCATGTTTAGATCTTGTGAGCTGCCTATCATGATCAAGATCGTCTTTATGTAATGCTACATGTTGTGTTTGTTGGGATCTGATGAATGGTGAATGCTATGTCTTTTGATTATCAATCTATCATGTTATTTTTATGCTCATGTTATTTATGATCTTACATGCCCTATGTTATTAGTAGATGCTCTGGCCAAGTAGATGCTAGTAACTCCAAGAGGGAGTATTTATGCTCGATAGTGGGTTCATGCCTCCTTTTCATCTGTGCTCGAGTGACAGAAACATGACGGATGGAGGATGTGCTGTTTCCATTAGGGAGAAAACAACAATGCTTTGTCTAAGGATGATGTTATTGTTTACATTACACACTTTGCTTACTGCAATTATCTGTTGCTTGCAACTTAATACCCAATGTTTGTTCCGATGATATTCGAAGGGTGGATTTTTAGTCATAGATGCAGTTGGATAACGGTCTATGTATCTTGTTGTAATGCCCGCGTGAATCACATAGTAATCTTTACGTCCTGCATATGCACTACGGTGCAGCCTTCATTTCTATCAATTGCCCAGCTATAATTTGTTCACCACACATGTTATTTGTCTTTCACGAAGAGACATCACTAGTGAACTGTGGATCCCGGTCCTTTTTCCTCATACTAATAAACACCTACTGCTTTCATACTGCTCTCATACTGTTACTACTGTTTTCCTACTATTTTCCACAACATACGTTTAACCTCTTTGTGTTCAGCAAAACCGGTGAGATTGATAACCTCACTGCTTTGTTGGGGCAAAGTGATTTGATTGTGTTGTGCAGGTTCCACGTTGCTTCTGAACCGGTAGTGCGCCCTGCCATCTCAGCTGCTTCACCTTCTGAAGTTACTCCTTCCTCCTACTGGTCGATTCAACCTTTGTTTCTTTCTGAGGGAAACTTGCTACTCTGCTCTTCATACCTTCCTCCTGGGGTCTCCCAACGAACGTGTGTATCACGCGCATCAATAGCCAAAACTATATAATAATGAGCTCGAAACCAACAACCGATCAAAGTAGTAACTCTAGACATGAAGTTGTATAAGAAAGTATTACTAGAGTATAGATTTACAAACATAGGTCACATGACCCAACATTACATCAGATAACGGAAGGAAAATTATGTTGCTAGTCAACAAGATAAAAAAAAAGGTCTAAGAGGCCGCACATAAGGCGACGTCCCAGCCCATAGATTAAAGAGTGCTACCTAGGAACCCCAAACTACTCGTCAGTGTCCATGTTGAAACCACCAGTGGAGTGAGAACTCCACCTGGACCAAAATTTAAGCAAACCTGAGTACGAGAGGTAATCAACAAGACTTAGTTAACCTGTTATATATCTGCTGTTTTCAGAAAGGGTTTTATGAAGATTAATTTGCGTAAAGCAAAGTTTGTTTTCCAAATCGACGAAGAATAGCACGTCTCATGGAGTGTTTTCAAATCAGATGAGAAAACGACTCAACTACTCAAATCATCATCTTTTCATTTCACCAATATCATTTCCCAGCATCTCACATGCTACAAGGATCACCCATCTCGGAATCTCCGAGGAGGCACCCTTCATTCCTTGTCAACAGATTTTACGTCGGGTTCAAGTTATCTATGGCCTCTTCATTCAGCAAGCTATCCTTAACCGTGGACACGGCTTTTCGAAAATATTGCCCTGTAGGGATGTACACTTTACCCACACGTACCCTCCGACTCTTAGAGCCACATGTACGCTCTTCCATGGAGCGCGGAAGAGGGTGGTTGGCTCTGACCTTTGCCTTGCTTAGCCCTATCCGTGAGTCAACCCAAACAGGGTCACCCCGTCAACAGGGAGTTGGCCACCTCCTGACGGCACCTGTTCTGTGAGTCAGGATCAAGATTTGTGTATATCCATCACTTGTCCCGGTCACGCCCTAGGTTTTCTCCAAATGTTTTTTTGACTCACACGCAGATGGAAAGCTCAAACTACGTGACTCATGGATGTGTCCAAAAAAGTTAGTTAGTCGAGCGAGGTTCATTGGTTCGCGTGTGTAGTTGCACGCTCAGTCTTGCATTCTGCCCGAGACCTTAATTCTAGAGTTGGCAAGTATAGGACAAACAAACACTTCCCAAGTGGCCTCCCATCCAAGCCTTAATAAAGTTAACCACACACTGCTCATCTTACCACGTCATCATATCATACTAGGTTCTCACAGCTATGATTCATCAACCAGATGGAGCAGAGCCAAACAAACATGTACAGCTAAGCGAAGCAGATATAAGGCTCTGGCGGTGCGCACACGCAAACCCTATGGCGACTAGGAGCAGTGGATCAAGATATTGAGGCGATGCAGTATATAGGAGAAGTCTAACCACAAACACCAAATACTTTGGAATCGAATGCAAAGTACGAGAATAAAAAACCATTCGAAAACATTTATGAGCAGATAAGAGGTTATGCTTGCCTTGGTTATAATAAAACCAAAGAAGTGTTTCAGGAATAAGTGCTTGACTTTTCGGTTAAGATCAAGTATTTTTCGAGGTCGTTGTCGATCTTCTTTTCGGAGTCGCGTTCTACCGATAATAAGCAAATACCGAGAAGGAAACAATCAACATGTGGCATCGATACAATACGCAAAATTTATGCATGAGCAAGTTAATGCATTGAAATAGAGCCCTAAGCATGATAAGGGGTTGCTAAGGTTCGCATGACAATTATGCATTTTATTGAAATAGCCCCGAAATTGACCTTTCAAGGGCATTTAGGACATTCACAAAAGTGAGTCAAAGTTAAAGTGCTCATATGGGTTTGAAAACATCATGAATGAATCCCTTTTTTTTGAGCATTTTGGTATAAAACTTGCAATTTTCTGAATTTATTGAATAAAATCTTATTTTTTGCATTTCTAAACGAGTTAATTCAAATTCAAATAATTAATGTTTTTTGAACCTTGTCAAACATGTTTGAAAAGTTTATATTCATTTAGTTTACATTTTCCAAACATTTCCATATTTTGTTCACATTTTTTTGATAAACGGAATAAAAGATATTGATTTTATAATTTTAATTATTTTCTGGAATTAAATAATGGGGGGCCACTGTCAGAATTTTAATAATTAGAAATTACTTTCGAAAAGAATAAAACGCTGATAAGGCTGGCCCACATGACGTCATGCTGACGCTAGCGGCCAGCAGTAGAGCCTCTGCCGCGCACGGCGGCGACGGACGAGGGCGAGAGAAGGCGCAAGAGTGGGCGCGTTCGAACCCACTCGACGCGGGCGACCAACTGGCGGTGGCAGGTGACCAAATGGTCTCAGGAGTTGCTCCGGTGATGTACTCCCATCGCGACGCATGGAGGCACTCGACGGCAGCGCCATACAGAGGAAATTAGAAGACGGTAGGAGGTCCTTCCGGACCAGGGGCTCACCACGAAGATGATGGCACAGTCGGGGAGGCCGGAGGAAGATCGACGACAGCAAATCGATGGCAACGGCCCTCTGCAGGCCATGGGGAAGATGACGATGGTGGCGGTGATTTACGGCTCCTCGGCTCGATTCCGACGGCGAGGGGGTAGAGGGGAGGACGACGGTGCGAACAACGTCCACGGTGGGGCTCGTGAGAGGATAGAACGACGGTGGTGAGAGGCAGCCCGTCGGGCTAGGGTTTCGGTTCGTGGAAGCTGCAGAGAGAGAGAGAGATGGAGACGGCAGGGCGAAGTGAGGAAGTTGGGCGCGATTCAGACGTCTACGCGCCCCTATCTGCACCAGCAGAGAGGCACGTACCTGCATGGCGTGTCGCAGGCAAGCAGCTTGCTTGGATGTCACCGGGCACGAAGAACACAAAAGGGGCTTGTTTCCGAAAACCCCCCTATATTTTCTGGAAAACCACAAATTTGACCTTTTCTTTACAGAAGAGAATAGAAACTAGGGTTTTGAGGACCTTTTTGCAAGGATAAAATTTGGCAAAAATACATTTTTGAAACCTTAGGAAATTTTCAACCTCGCCATGTGTTGGTTTGGCAAATTTGAAATCAAATTTTTAATAATCAATTTAAGTGATTTTTGGCATCTTTTTATTAAAGTTCTACTTCAACTTGGTTCAAAAATTTCGTGCATGCTATGGGATGAACTCAACACCACAAACCCTTTATTAGCAAAAGTGTGATGTTACGGTTAATTTACAAGTTCGATCAATCCTACAACTTCGTACTAGTGCATTTACAAATTCAATTTGACTCTCTCAATCCTACAACTTCGTAAAAGTGAATTTACAAGATCAATTTGACTCTCAATGTAATCATGATCACTTTATATATTGATTACTACGGCTGTGTGAAGGATTGCCCGCGGCTGGTGGATTTCCTTACTACCACTGGTATAACTTTTGCTGGCATTGACATCAGGGGTGACAGGAGAGTGATGTACATGACCTAGAGAACTTCAATTCACCACAGTTCCATGTGGATATCCAAGAGTTGTTATAGATCGACAAGGAAGACGGATTCCTTGGATGCGCAGAAGAGACGGATTCTAGAAGACTCGGAAGACGGCGCAATCCGGCGTTCGGCTTGGAGAAGAAGACGGATTCCTTGGTTTCCAATATTACAGATAGAATCCTAATATGAATATATTCCTTTTCTGTAAGCCCTAGTGTGGCTCTCTATATAAATAAAGCCGGACGGGAGCCGCGTGAGGGCAATCAAGCGATCTAGTAGACAATCCATACCCATGTTGTACTTTGTATACCTCGTTCTTTAGCCCTGATTAGTGAAAGGAAGGAGTAGGATGTCACCACCGTCGCGGCATACCGAACCTTCGTAAATATGAGTTTTCCGTCACCAGCAACTTCCTACGTTCTACCCCACCTATCTATCGCTGGCTTATGGCACCCCCTACCACAATCCATACTACGAACACTCGACAGTTGGCACCCAATGTGGGGCCAGTGTCGTCTGGGGTTACGTTCCAAGCGTGAATACTCGACAGAATTGGTGACACAATCACGATCTGGAGCCTCGAGTTCGACAAATATGGCGCACGCACCATCAACAACAGGTCCTATATGCCGGCACAAAATCACCTGGTGAGTGCATACGTTATCCCTATCGGCTCCGCTAACATATTCATAGGTTTAACGGCGGAAGCGCTGGGGTTCTGCGGTGGAAGCAAATTTAACACACCCGCCCTATGCCCAATTGAGGACGGCTTTAACGCCGGACTCGGAAATTTTTTATCCTACTCTTAGGTGGGAGCAGATTAGGAACTTTTGACTGCATATCGCCAAAGCATGATTCGATCCTTTGTCTCTCAGGAGATGCCAGTATCCAGATTGCATTTTGTCGGAATGGTGCAAGTATAGCCGCTGAGGAAGTGAAAGACACGGAACCCGCCAAAAAGGTGGACGAATCAGAACTCGCCAAAGGCAGAAGAATCGGACAATGCTGATAAGGCGGAAGATCCAATGCCGATCGTCCTAGGATAAAATTCAGAAGAACCCAAATCTATCCTCACATCAATTGAAGCCAGATTGGATTCGGAAGAAGTCGGATCTGAAACAAATTCAGATGATGATGGATCAGACTTTGAGCGCAGAGTGAAAACTATCCAAGGCCGTCTTCACGAAGTGTTGATGAAACCCACTCAAAAGGAGGATTCCGATGAAAATCCGGAAAACAATCTAACAACCCCGTCAGAAAACCCTAATGGATTCTTGGGGGAAGAAGAGCAACTTGAGTTCCCGAAAGTCAAAGAACTAACGGAAGAAGAAATCCCAAAGAGAATTCCATCATCAAAAAACTAGAAAAAGTCTGCAAAAAGAACTCCAAGATCCAGAAGCAAAAGCAGGAAAGATTAGCCAAAATTGCAAACAAGAAACTAGACCTTGGAGGCAGCAGTGCCAAAAATACGGAAGAAAAAAGGAAGCTGAAATCCATGGGAGTTTCAGTCCCCGAGCTGTCAGAACAATAAAAAGTCGATCTGCTCCAAACCCCAGTCTCAAAGCATGAACCACCTGAAATCCTGGAAGCAAGAAGGCATGAATTGATGCGCCAGCAACAACAGTTACACCGATCCCAAGAAAATCTCATACAAGCCCAAGAAGCCATTAAGATACAACGGGAAGAAATTGAAGAGTATGAAAGGCGGAATTGGTCAGAGGTAAAAGCGGAAAAAATTCCCGGAGGAGCAATCTCGGAAAAAGATCCGTCGGTCAGATGAAGGTTAGAAAACCAAACGTGGCATAGGAAGGCAAACGACGTCAATCCTACAGGCGAAGGTATGCGTAAAACTGTAGCTTACAAAGGCATCATTTTCTATCTTGAACAATGACATGTATTCAAAGAAGGAAAAGCTCCAAGGTGCGTATGCCTTTCTGAGCAAAGCCTTAGAAGAGCAACAGTGATGGCAAGCACGGCCAGGAAGGCTTTCGACGCTTCAACCATGTGCAAAACTGCCACAACCGCTACAACACTAGAGCCAAGCGAACCAGGAGGATCAGGAAGTTGAAATGAAAAGGATGAAGATCCGAAGAAGTAGAAAAAGAAGCCCCGAGATCGGGATGTAGAGTCCAAAATAGAATCTCATCCGGCAAAACATGTCGCCCACCACCAAAAGGATGACACCAACCGCCATAATAAGGATTACCCCGACAAAGTACGGGAAGAGAAAACCTGAAAGGATGATATGTAGGCTCCTCGTCAATCTCAGCTAGATAAATACAGACAAGCCATGCCTCCTCTGAGAAACCTGGCAGAAACAATCGAAAGATATGAGCATCCCCACAACAGGGATAGATCGCTCACTCCTCCACGCAATAGGGAGCATGTAAGAAGTTGGACGCCATCACGATCTTATGGGGGAAACGCTGGAAGAAGCCGATACGAGCCATGGAATGAAGAACCCAGATGTGCGCACTCATGTAATGGAGGACACAGGAGAAGTAGGTCGCCCTTCGTACACTCGGAAGACCGGAATCCAAGGAATACACTACGAGAAGACAACGACAAATTTATTTTGGGCCGCAGTGTTTCACCGACCGCATCCGAAGGATAAGCTTGCATTCCGGGTTCGCATAAGTCAGACCAACCTATACAAAGTATACTGGAAGTACTAATCTAGATACATGGCTCTTAGATTATTATACCGCCATCCAGATCAACAAAGGAAGAGATTTAGAGGCAGTAAAATTCTTGCTGCTAATGTTACTTGATGGAGCGCGTGATTGGATAAATGGATTACCTTTGAGAACGATTGACAACTGGGAATACATGACTCCATTTTTCACCCAACACTTCAGGGGAACATACAAACGCCCCAAAAGTATTAACCAGTTGAGACGTTGCATCCAATATGAGAATGAATCGTATGTTGATTTCATCTTAAGATGGACAACAATGAAAAATAGTTGCACTGGAGTAGATGACACCCAATCAATGCATGCTTTTATGAATGTCTTAAAACTCGGCTTCGTGAAGTTCATGGTTGATTCAAAAAGGCATAGAGATGTAGGATCTATGCTTACTACAACCAATGAACACGCTGCAGCCAAAGACGACATCCAGGCGAGAGGCAAAAATATGGATGAATTAACTCTAAGCAAAAATACCCCTCGTCCCGAGAAAAATCAGCTCAAGAAGCACAGGAAAAGCCCAACGAAGTCAATGTAGCCTTTGAAAAGAAAAAGGGAAAACCCGAACAAGTGGAAGAATAGGTCGAACCAAATCATAGAACCTTTCAATTACTCTAAGGAAGAGTGGGACAAGATCAAGGATGAAGGCTGCATTCACCACGGAAAGTTCGGAAAGCCGGACCATACTAACCAGCAATGTCGACTAAACGCGCACATGAAAAGCACTGCTGAAGCTGGGAACAAGGGAAAGAATACCAAAAATAAATTCAACAAGCCAAAAGCTTATGCTAAAGAGGACAAAAGTGAGTCTGATACAGACGATAAAATCCAGGAGCAACTGCAGAAAGGCGGACAAAAGTTCCCAAGAGTGGAAGGAGAATGCAATATCACCTTCCTGGCAACACCATCCGCCCAAAGGGTGAAGCAGGCATGGAGGGAAATCAATGCCACAGTCCCCCTAACTCCGAAATATCTAAAGTGTGCCAAAAAAAACATGGGATCCGTCTGATCATCCCGGCAATATCCCGGAACCAAGTACGCAAGACCTCATAGTAAAGCCTATAATAATGAATCATAGGTTGAGGAGATACTTATGGACGTAGGAGCGAACATTAATATTATGTACATGAGAACCCTCAAAAAACTCCACATGTCTCAAACATAGCTGAAGCATAGCAATGTGAGATTCCACGTTATAGTCCCGGGAAGACAAGTTGCGTCTCTTGGAGAATTTCTCTAGAAGTAACCTTCGGAGATCCGGCACATTTTCGCACCGAGTGGATCTCATTTGAAATAGTTTCATTTGGGAGTGTATACCACACTATCCATGGTAGGCCGGCTTTCGCCAAATTTATGGAAAGATCATGCTACATCTACAACAAGCTCAAGATGCCATGACCAAAGGTGGAGTAATCATTGTCCAGGGGATTTCGCCCTTGCAAAGGAAATTGAGTTAGGCAATGCCCTTTGCGCTGAGCAAACCATCGCAAAGGAGGAACTGAAGGAGTTGGCTACAGAAGTTGCGCCAAATTAAATGCTGGCAGGAAAAGAGAATTCAAAGCCACTTCACAGCTTCAAAGCTTCGAAAAACACGAAGAAGATTATCCTGGACCCAAAAGATCCGTCAAATTACGTCGTCGTAGGAGACAAACTAACAGAAAAATAGGAAAGCACGCTCATCAAGTTCCGACGTGAAAACAGGGATATTTTTTCATGGTGTTCGGCTGATATGCCATTTATACCCAGAGAACTTGCTGATCATGAACTTAGAGTAAAACCAGGACCAAAACCCGTCAAGCGGGGACTTCGGCATTTCGATGGACCAAGACAGAAGGATATAGGAAAGGAGATCATCCGGCTTTTAGCGGCAGAATTTATCCGGGAAGCGATTCACACTGATTGGGTTGTGAATCCAGTGTTAGTCCTGAATAAAGATAGTATAATACTAAGAATGTGTATAGATTATACTGTTCTTGACAAATTGCGTCTAAAAGATCGTTTCCCTTTACCACGAATCGATCAAATAATAGATATCACTGTTGGCTATGAGTTTTTATGCTTTTTGTATGCTTATTCCGGTTATCATCAAATACGCATAAAGGAGGAAGATCAAATAAAAACCTCATTCATAACCCCTTATGGTACCTACTATTACATAACCATGCCGTTTGGCTTGAAAAACACCGGATCTACTAATCAGCGATGCATGCAAAGATTCTTGCATGAGAAAATAGGTAGAAATGTCCATTTTTACGTGGACGATATTGCCGTCGTATCCAAGGAAAAGGATACCATCCTTGATGATTCACGAGAAATTTTGATAAATTGCGCATGTACAGTATGAAGTTAAACCCATTAAAATGTGTATTCGAAGTTCCCGTCAGGAGAACTTCTGGGTTCCATCGTGTCCATAGAGGCATCGAGGTAAATCTGGAAAAGATAAAAACTATTCTTAATATCAAAAATCCTATATTCTTAAAATATGTTAAAAGATTAAAAGGATCAGCGGCCGTCGTAAGCAGATTTATAAGCAGAACTCGGTGACAAAGCACTTCCATCGTACAAATTGCTGAAGAAAACCGACAAATTCGTATGGACCAAAGAAGCGGACAAATCATTGGCACAATTGAAGGAAACACTATTAACATCTCCAACCTTGGCATCCCCAAAAGAGCATGAGCCCATGTTACTGTATCTAACAGAAACAAACAGGTTAATCAGTGTTGTTATAATTGTGGATAGAAAAAGGACGAAAAACCAAGAAATACCATATCAACATCCTATGTATTACCTCAGTGAGGTATTCTCAGAGTCAAAACAAAGGTATGCACATTATAAAATCTGGTATATGGAGTCTTTTTCTCATAAAGAAAACTCAGCCATTATTTCCAAGGGCACTCAATAACAGTGGTTATTAAAGGACCACTGAGATATATATATAAACAATGTGGATGCCACAGGAAGAGTCGCCAAATGGGAAATCCAACTGGTGGCATTCGACATTAAGTACCAACCAAGGACGGCAATTAAGTCCCAGGTTTTGACATATTTTATCGTTGATTGTACAGAAACAATGGAGAATACCCCTAATGCCGACTTAGAATACTGGATAATGCACTTTGACGGATCTAAAATGAGGGAAGGTGCAGGAGCCGGCATTGTTCTCAAACCACCGAAAGACGACACGATGGAGTACGTGTTACAGATTCACTTCAATGCCAGCAACAATGTGGCAGAATAAGAAACGCTTCTTCATGGACTACATATTTAAAAATACATAGGAGTGAAACGCATCCTATACTATAGAGACTCGAATTTGGTGCAACACCAGTTGAATTAAACATGGGATGCAAAAGGCACCATAATGGCAGAATACCGGTGTACAGATGATGAGTTCTCCATATGCTTTTTAGGATTTGAAGTCAACCATGTGCGACGAGAAAATAACTAGAATGCGAACGCATGAGCCCGGATAGGCTCGGAAAGGGTGAAAACATTTCCTCCATGTGTGTTTGTGCAGCATTTACATGAACCATCCATAAAAGGCGGAGATGTGGATTACCCCCTAATATCCGAGTCTATAGGCGTATTGCTCGTAATCTCGGATTGAACGGTAATTTACATGGATTTCTGAGTAGATCAGAAATTTCCAGAAGAAGCAGACGAAGTCTTGCAAAGAAAGATTCAACGTTGTTGCAAATGATACACAGTAATCAATGCAGGATTATAAAGACGCAGTACATCGGGAATTTTTCAAAGGTGTATCACACCAAAATAAGGAAGAAAAATCTTGCAAGAAATTCATGTCGGAGATTGCGGGCATCATTCTCAATCAAAATACATTGTCCATAAAGCATTCCGAGCTAGGTTGTTCTATCTTACGACCAAGAAAGATGTTGAAAAAATAGTCAGTACCTGCAAAGGATGCCAATATTACGCAAAGCAGACAAATATGTCGGCTCAAGCACTCAAAATCATTCCCATTACTTGGCCTTTTACGGTCTGGGGGATGGATATGATGGGTCCTTTTAAGACATCAAGCGGCGGTTTAATGCATCTACTTGTAGCACTGGATAAGTATACCAAGTTGGTGGAAGCAAAACCTATCAAAAAAAACCTTGATGGTGTGACGGCCAAAAAAACGTCATAGACATAGTCATGCGATTTGGCATTCCACATAGCATAATCACGAACAATGGGACGAATTTCTCCCTTAGAGCTTTGGCCAAGTTTTGTAAGCAAGAATGGAATTCATCTTGATCTTACTTTTGTGGCACACCACAGTCAAATGGGAAAGTGGAAAGTATGAATAGTTCTATATTACAAGGAATAGGCCAAGGCTCGAAACACTGATGGATAGGGCGGCATGAGCGTGGGTAGAAGAATTGCCGGGAGTATTATGGAATATCCACACAACGCCGAACAGATCTACTCGCCAATCGCCATTCTTTTTGGTGTATGGTGCATAAGCAATTTTACCCACCGACATTATACATGATTTTCTTAGAGTGCAGGCTTATATTGAAACAGATGCCGACAATGCACGACAGGATGCCTTAGATCTTCTAGAAGAAGAAAGAGAGTTTGTGCTTCAAAGATCCTCCATTTACCGGCAAGGACTGTGAACAAATCATAGCCGCAAAATAAAATACCATTCTTTAAAAGAAGGGGATTTAGTGTTGACAAGGGTGCAGGAAAGGAAGCACAAATTAGCCCCGGTTTGGGAAGGACCATTTGTAATAAGCAAAACTATGAAAAATGGAGCATATTACCTTGTAGATATTAGGGATGAGGAAAAAGACCCCAAGAATAAGAATGACAAGAGGAAAAGAAAAATGGATATTGAGCTAGAGGAGACGAACCGTCCTTAGAGCATCCAGCAGTAACGGTATTTCTATTCCTAGTCAAATTTCTATGTAACTATCATTGAGTTCATCAAATAAAGTTGTCAGAATGTCTTCATACTTGTTATTTCCGTCTTTACTATTTCTCAGTGATAATTTAAATTCGATGGTTAACTCGGAATTTTTGCCTATGAGTCCAGAGTTAAGAAAAAACTGAACTTGTTTATAACCATTAGATACAAAAATCCGAATTTTGCATGTGTGCTCGAAGTTAAAGGTATTCAGTTCTCGCCTTAACAATCCTGTTTTTTTTTGCTTAGCCAAATAACCAGTAAGTTAAAGTGCCAAAACACGGCTCATGATTCCGAGTTTAGATTGATTGGTTTTCTTAAATCCGGTTGCTCGGCGTGAAGATTCTGTGTTTTAAGGATTCACTAAAACAATGTGTAAAAGGCTAAATCATATAAGCTCAGATCCTAAAGGCAGAAATTGATATTTGCAAGTTTTCGCAAAAGAACATAAACTTTTCATACAAAAGATATAGAATAAGTTTATAGCATGCATTACAAATTATATTACATTGAAAACAGTAATGCGGTCTTTTCTCCATTTCCTACATGTAGTAAAATGGATTAATGGTCTTCCTCCATGGACTCATCCTCTTCGCTTTCGCTCGGATTTTTAGGAGTGCTTTGAATCTTGGCCTCTGGGTAGTAGGTGGTAGTGGAAACCATTTGGGCAATCTTGGAGGCAAATTCCTTGACCGACTCGAATATTTCTGTCCTTTTTGCTTCCGAGTAAGCTTGAGGAATTCCGGTCCCAAGACGCCAAATCTTGGCAGTGGGGTAATGCATTTTTACAAGCCCCAGGGCCATGCAAATCCCACCCCGGATGTTGGACTGCAGCCTGTCTTTGCGTTGGGCGATCAGCTCTTCAATGTCACTGGCAGATCCATAATGTTGGCATATTTGTCCTTCTGGTCAGGTAGAAGCTTTCTTATAATCCTCTGCCCCGAAACCTTCATATCCTGGAAAAACTTCCTGGAGGCATGAATGTGTTCGATCCGTGGAGTGGGGTCATCTTCAGCTGAAAAGGAGGAAAAAAGAAGGCATTAGGCAAAGACAAACTATGAAAAATAATGCAAAACAGTAAATGTGAATAGCTTACCAAGGGTACTCATGTACCAAGGATGTGTTTATGAAGCTCCGAGATCTCGTCCAAGTGAATTTGGTGAGTGTCCTTGAGATCTTGAATAACTTTTCTGTCGTTTTCGCGCTGAATCTTTAGACAAGATTTAGAGCTCTCTAGAGATTTCCGGATTTCCTTAAGATCTTGCTTCAGCTTCATGTTTTCCTTGTGAAGCGCAAGGTTTTCATTGTGAAGCTCAGGAGCATTAACGACATCAGAAGCAATCTGCTTTGCTCAGCAATAACAGCTGTAAAAAAAGGTGAAATAGAATTACAAAAAACCTGGATAAGTAAAGTAAAACTTGGATAAGAAAAATCCGGAAGATTGGAAAGCAGAAAATTATTGGAGGAAAACATACCAACATTGTCTTCCAATCGCTTCGGAAGCTGAGATATCTCAGACTCTTTTTCGTCAGTAATACGGAGGATCTCTCGCACCTCTTTATTCTTGGCAGTAAACTTCTGGAATACTTCAGCCTTTATTTTCTCTAAGATTTATGCGAAAAGGAGAAAATTGATAAGGAATGTATAAATGCAAAGATATACTAAGAAGCATCGATTAAGAGTAATGGATTCCTAAAAAAACAATGCTTGGGGGCTAGGGAGTATACGTTGCTCATCTTTTGTATTCCTCCAACTGTTTGGAGGAATTCTCAGCTATAGTCCTGGAATTTGGTCTCGAGAAGCTCAAATCCGTCGTCCATAACCTGACGAGGGTAAGAAGTGTAGTTATTCTGAAAGATCACACCTCCTTTTGGCCATCTACTGTAAGAAGAGGAAGGAGAAAATCTGACTACGTATGACTTCGCCCAATCATGCATGTAGTCATCCTCGTCAAATTATTCATCCTTTACCTTCAAATGCTTGTTGAAAGACGGAATATTTTCGTCCGAGACGAAAGGAACCTGTCCCGCTTGTGTAGGAGACGCCCTTTCCCGCGTATCTTCCATAGACGCATGAGCTGGCTGGCATGTCTTTGTTGACTCAAAAGAGGGAAATGTGTCTTTCGGTGGCACAGAAGGCCCTTCAGCAATATTGGTGGCTAGAGTATCTGGCACCAATGTTGGAGAGCGTTTGGGAAAACGATGGCAAACTGCTTTACTTCTCCTCTTAGTTTTTAGAGAAGAGGGAGCAAGGCTGGGGAAAGGTAATGCATTCTTCAGAAACAAAACCCAAAATACTAACTTCTGAAAAAAGAAAAGGCGAAATGAGAAAAGTTCAGGATTACTTGGATGTGGCTACAAGAATGTCGTCCATATCGATAACTTCCTTGGTATCTGGCGCATTCTTGCGTTTTTTCCGGCCTTCAGGAGCCAAGGCCATGTGTGCTATGTTTGCATCCATTTCCTCCTTGGACACTAGTTGGTCCTCAGAGAGACTCTCGAACTAGAAAAGTATGAACAATGAGCAAAAACATACAGAGTTCGTATTTTGCAAAGACAAACCTAAAGGCCAATAATAAGAAACTCACCTGAGGTGGAGGGTTGTCCGCGGTATATATATACACTCGCATCTCGTATTGAGTACGATCCGAGATAAGGTTTTTAACATGGCGGCGGAGAATGCATTCTTCAACATCACTCTCGGTACAACGTATAGAATCTGTTGGATCGGAGTAGGAGCATAAGAGCCGGTCTGACCGGTGGGCCAAAGACTGAATCCGCCTTAACCACCAGCAAAGGACGGTGTTTGTTCCGGTAAGCTCCGGAATGGATGCCGTAAGCTTGGCAATCCAGAGAACATCAGGGAGCTCCTTTACAGCGTCTTGGACCGAATTGTCCCTCAAAATTGCGGTGACATTCTGAAAAGGCGGATATCTTACTGCCTTTTCGGGGAAGATTACGCCCCAACAGTAAAAGTATGAACCTGTCCAATATTTGACGGATTCACTTGTCCGGATATTGGGGAACCAATCCTCTCTACCTCGCCTAAGGTTGAAAGTAATAGTTCCATAGACGGAAGGTACCCATAGAAACAATACTGAAAAAAGTCTAACCTAGGAGCTATTCCTAAGTAGCCTTCAAACAGAGCTTGGAAACCAGCAATGTAAAGTGTACTCTTGGGGGTGAGATTGAGGGGTAGGATGCCATAATGGTTTAAGAATTCCAAGAAAAAGGTGGAAGGCGGAAATCCCAAGCTTCGTATGACGTGGGCGGCCAACATCACACTTTCCTCTCCCAGAGGAATGGGTGCTTTGTCGGCCTTCATAGAGCGCCAGAGCCCCTTAGGGATAAAGCCTTCTTTCTCCAAAGTCTTCAAAAACTTGGAGAGAGTTGCGCACTCAATCTAGTTTTTGGCACTTCCCTCCACTTCTTCCTCGGCGCCGGTGCCTGGATCTTCCTCCGGTTCATCGCCAGCGTTGGGAGGATCGGTGAATTCCGCCTCCGGAATCA
The DNA here is from genome assembly GCA_028641055.1 of Alopecurus myosuroides. Lineage (NCBI taxonomy): Eukaryota > Viridiplantae > Streptophyta > Magnoliopsida > Poales > Poaceae > Alopecurus > Alopecurus myosuroides. The sequence goes on along the minus strand of CM054058.1, from coordinate 392,176,450 downwards.
CCAAAGATGAGGTGCTTGCGTGGGGAAGGGGAACAACATGACCCACGGCGGCGCTCAGATTAGCCGCCATGGAAGGGCCCACCGCCGAGGAGGAGGTGGCCGGAGTCGAGGCGGTAGATGCAGGGGCCTTCCCCTTGGCCGCGTCCGCTACAGCAGCCATCTCCGCCACAGACGCCGTCTCCACCGTTGGGCGGATAGATCCGCCACCGTCTCCATGGACGTGGAAGCTCGCAGAGTTGCCGTTGTGTCTCCCTCAGTGAGAGCACCAGAGGCAGGAGAGACGGGATTTCCTCCGCTGGCCATGGAAGAGGAGGGTGAAACTTGGAGCTCGCACCGCCAATGATTGTTGCCGGAGAAAAAAAAAGCAAGATGCTCACGGGAGGCTGAAACGAAGATTTGGGCTCTCAAAGGAATTTTCTCGGGTTCTTCTCTCGCTGGAATGTGGGGGGAGGAAGAAGAATGAGAAGTTAACAAGGCAGGGGGCTATTTATAGCCTCGTCAAGTGATTCGTGCAATGACTAGTTGAGCCGTTCGATGATTGCCACGTATCCGGTGAAATTTTTGGATAAAACGGTAAAATGTCCTTGTTTACTCCGTCTCCTCGGTTCTCGCACGAAAATCTCACAATGATGGATGTATGCAGATTTTGTCCGTTCGAAATCCACATGACGTAAGCAAGAATCAAGCGTTTACGTCACAGTTGACCAGGTCAGACGAGTTTCCTTCTCTACGCAGAATTGCAAAAGTTTATCTTGGTTAGAGAAAGACGGATTTGGCATGCTTTCCATGTGAAGGAAGATTCAAGACAGTAGTTCGCCGCCTTTTCTTTGTGTTGGAAGAAGAAAAGACGGAAGCACAAAAGGCTTGATTCTCCCGGGGGGTACTGTTGGCGTTATGCCAAATAAGGATATAACCCGGCATTGGCTGAAAGCCGGCCTGCCAGTGTGGCCCATCGGTGAGCAAGAGGCTTATCCGGGCGGCCCAGCAGGCCAACGCGCGAAAGAGACGGATTCTAGAAGACCCGGAAGATGGTGCAATCCGTCGTTCGGCTTGGAGAAGAATACGGATTCCTTGGTTTCCAAGATTAGAGATAGAATCCTAATATGAATAGATCATATTCTGTAAGTCCTAGTCCATATCTATATATATAAAGCCGGATGGGAGCCGCCTGAGGGCAAGGAAGCGATCTTGTGGACAATCCATACTCATGTTGTACATTGTATACCTCGGGTTTTAGTCCTGATTTCGTAAAAGACAGGAGTAGTACGTCGCCAGCGTCGCGGCGTACCGAAACTGGGTAAATCCGAGTTTTCCGTCACCGAAAACTTCCCTATGTTCTACCCCGCCTCTTAATCTCCGGCTTATGGCACCCCTGCCATGATCCATACTACGATCACGCGACAACTGGAATGGCTGACCTCGCTGCAGCACTAATCCACACCAAGTACAAAGACATGAAAAAAGATTTCCAGGTCTGGCGCACAAATTATGGGAGCAAAAGCCACTTGACATGGTTAACCTCGAGTACGCAGCTAGAGATTTTTATGTCGCGTACGAGTTGTACGGCACGATAAACGTACAATTTGTACATATATATGGCTATATTCGTTCGATCAATTTTGTGTGTAGGTAATATATGATCCTCTTGTGTCATTGTATATTACAGTTTAGTAGCACTTACATTTTTTTTTGTTCAGTTTATGTTTATCCGGTGAGCGTTCACGCTTACTACATTAAAGAAATGAAATCTTCTCGGATTCCATCATGGAGAGGGCCACACGGCGGCGCCAGCACTATAGTCTCGTAAATTGGGGCTACACCATCGATTGCTCACAGCGCCATGTCCTGTCGCGACGAATTTTGGGGTTGTGCCATTGATGACACATTGCAAATCGTTAAAGCCCGTGTCCTGTTTAATTAAACATGGAAAAAAAATGTCACTTTACCTCTTTCTCCACCTATCCGGCCAGTCAAACAAGTCCCCAGTACAAACTCAGAAAAAACCCAGTAGAAGAGGAGCGTAGAGAATTCTGTCGCCGTCGCCGACAACAAGGGAGGAGAAGCAGAGGAGGTGGACCGTCCCCTTTGCAAGTATTTGTTGCCGGGGCACGAATTTTCTCCGGCGCCCGTCGACGAGCCAAAAACCCTGAGTTTTTCTCTGACGGTACCAGAATGTCCGACTCCAAGGTCAGTCCATCTGGACACATACTATGATAGAAAATTCCTACATTATCTAGATGTCTTCTTCCATTTACAATTCCCCAACTGTCTGGATTAAAATATGTACTAGTTTATGCCTGCGTGTGTGGTTCATATGATCCGTGTGTTGTCAGCCTACCGGTACCATATGTGGTAGAATCGATCGTCGTAGAGCATTGTCCTTCACTATCAAGATTAACAAACCATGAAGTTATCAAGAAACCGTAAATATTGACTATAAAATCATGTTGAACGTGACACACTTGTTTTCTTGTATGCTCTTCTGTTATATGAAATGCAGAATGTGTCATGCGGTTTCAGTGATCGTTTACAGACCATGCTGGTTGTTGGTCCTCATCAGCAATGGATGCGTGCTATGTGTGGCCGCGGATTTGAGTACTAACTCTACCTAGAAAAGGGGTTAGGTTGTACTGTTATATGTGGACCGCACTAGGAAGAACTATTTGAAGCTTATCTCATCAAACAAAATGATTTTTTCACATTCACATAAAATGAAGAGGATGGTTGGTTTGATCTGCAAGTGACATATGCAAACAATATCACCAACTATTTGTTCAACAGCCTGGTATGCTACTCGTTCTGTTTTTTTTTCTACACATTGAGTAGTTTATACTTTTTAAATTTTTTATTTGTCTCTCTGATGAGAGTGTTGGGAGGTTCCAGATGTTGCGAAGTATGGCTTCGAAAAAGCCTTGTTGGACAACCCATATGAGATCAGTGCTCCAGAAATGAATGCGATAACTTTTGCTATATCTAAGGAGGCATTAGGTCATTGGATTGACGAGTTCTTTGAGATCCCTCAGTTCTTCGTGTACAGGATAGAAGATGCTCAAGATTTGCAGAAATTGGTAATCATTTTATTCACGGATTTCAAAACGATATCACTTAATGTTTAGTTATCTACTGTCCATGTCATTTTGATCAGGTTGTCAATGTTGGCGCGTTAAAATGGTATAATGTGCCAATGAGGGGCTATTCCGGTCTATGCATGAGGAACATCCAAATTATTGGAAGATATCAAATCAAAAAATCGAACATCGAGTTCACTTGGAACAGGCCCGAATTCTGCACATTCGCGCACATTGCCTATCATGAGATCTTCGCCATCAGAACATAAGTGAAGTCACTCTACATTAAGCTTATCTTTGAGAAGGTCAGCCGCAAGGGAGTACCAGCAGTTTAGGTTCAAAATTATTGATCAATGGCAGAGTACTTTTTACTATGTCGCTGATCTCTTGTTGTCAGAAGCCTCTTCCGCTCCACCATCTTTGCGATGACTCTTGCGGAGGGCCTTCGCCTACCCGTCGGTGGCGGAGGCCTCACTCTACTCGGAGCTGGCAGAGATGACGTCCTTTCCCTTCTCCTCGGTGCCCATGGCAGCATCGACGGGGCCCACAACCTCCTCTGCGACAGCGACGTGGGCCACAGACTGCTCGGCGCCCACGGCGGCGTCGACTGCAATGCCCGCGACCTCAGCCACAGCGACGGGTGCCACGGCCTCCTCCGCGGTGGTAACGGGGACCACGACCTCCTCCGCGGCAACAATGTGGGCCATGGCCTCCTCAACGGCAATGCCCTCAACCTCCGCCTCCTCCTCCTCATCCTCCTCCTCCGCCTCCCCCTCCTCCTACGAGCCACTCTCGGATGGCGGCGGCGGCGTTACTTCATGTAAATATATCCAATCAGCGTCCTCTGATGAAATGGAGTTTGGCGTCATTGACCCGATCGAATGATCATCGGAGGGAGGTAGCGAAACTTCCCCGCTGGACTCGCCACTAAAACTGTTGTTCTGGATGTCTACGGTAGTGCGAGTTGCAGAGGGAGTGTGTGTGCGCGAGGAAGAAGAGGGCGAGATGAAGGAACTAAGAAGTCAAGGATTGGATTTATTGTATCATTCCGGTCGGTTTGTATTTCGAAATAATGAGCTCATTCACGTTGAGAACTTTGAAATCACGTGGTTACAACCGCATTCCAGTTCTCGAGATCGTGTGCATGTCGCTGTTTTCAGTTTTTACAGCTTCCCAAACAGAGAACCTCCGAATAAAGTTGGACGGCCCGATTATTACATCTTACAAACAACAGGGTGTAGCACGGGAGATATCGCATTCAAACTCGGGACCATTGCTCAATGTTTTTTTTTTAAATAAGCAGTCTTAAAAAAATATACAAGTATGAGTCGGGTGGTTTTGCACGGAATTTATTTTCGCACATCACAGGTTGCATCTTATTGGAGCAACATTTTTATTTAGAGGCGATTTATCTACACAAACCAGCTGAGGGGTAGCGTTTATGAGTTTGTTCTTTTTTTCAAGGGTAAAATCGTCTCTAGTAATGGTCTCTAATACTCATTTTTCTACTAGTGCATCCACGTGGGCCTTGTTTAAGTCCATAGAGCGTCTAATCAAGTTTATAAACATGGTTGGTGTGGTTGGGATCTTCGAAACCCGAAGTTTTCTTGACATATACTAACTTATTAATGGGACTATTTAGGAAAGCACTTTTAACATCCATTTGTTGTAGCTTAAAATTATGATGAGATGTATAAGTAAATAAGATGCGAATAGGTTCAAGATGAGCTACGGGAGCAAAGGTTTCACCGAAATTAATACATTCGACTTTAGAAAACCCTTGAGCCACCAATCTCGCCTTGTTGCGAATGTCGATGCCATATTTTTCTTGCTTATTCTTGAATGCCCACTTGGTGGCAATAACATTCTTGCAATCCTTGGGTCTTGGTACTAACATACAAACCTTGTTGCGCTCAAAATTGTTGAGTTCATCATGCATGGCGTCAAGCCAATCTTGATCTTCGAGAGCTTCATATACTTTCTTGGTCTCGATGAAAGAGATAAAAGCATGAGCTTTGCTAAAATCTGCCAATTGCTTTCTAGTGACAACCCTTCCTCGAACTTGCACAAGAATCTGGTCTTCCGTGTGACCCGCACGCTAGAGACTTTCAAACCTTCTCTTTCCGCTACGAGCTAGCATCTCCTCCAAAGATTCCTTCGATATAGCTTGAGCATCACCTTCTTCATCGGAGTCATGTCCATCTTGAATTTGGCCTTGATCATCAATGGGTGAAGGATCACCAATATTTTGAGCTCACTCCACAATGGGAGGATCTTGAGCTTTGCCTTGTTAGTTAGCTTGGGGGCTTGGTGCATCTTTTCGAATACCTTGTCTATGAATGGGTGTAGTCAATGGCTCCACTTGAGTAGAGCATAGTACTTCTCCCTCCGTCAAAAGTTATCCCTCAACGAGGATTATTTCACCAATCCCCATTCTTCTTATGATGATGGGAGGAATTGCATATCCCACAACACCATGATCTATGCGGCCCCCTTGGGAGCCATTATCCTCGTAAAATACCACATCTATAGCTTCTTCAACTTGTCTTGTGGACTTGTTGTAGACTCTATAGGCGTGGGAATTTGTGGCATATCCAACAAAGATACCCTCATATGATTTGGTCTCAAACTTTGACAAGTGTTTACCTTTCTTGTGAATGAAGCATTTACAACCAAAGGTCTTGAAGTAAGATACGTTCGGCTTCTTTCCCGTGGGAATATCATATGGAGACTTGTTCAAGTTTTTGCAGAGATATAACCGGTTGCTAGCATGACAAGCAATGGAGATGGCTTCGTCCCAAAAGTTATATGGAGAAGAAAACTCTACAATCATTGTCCTTGCCGCAATCCATAAGGGTTCGGTTTCTTATCTCTGTTGCACCATTTTGTTGAGGTGTATAGGGAGTGGAATATTGATGAGCAATACCCTCTTCACTAAGAAAACCCTCCAAGGTGTAGTTCGTGAACGTGGAGCCATTGTCACTTCGGATCGTCATAATGCTTGCATTATGTTGGCGCTCAACCAAAGTGATATACTCAATGACTCTCTTTTGAGTCTCACTCTTCCTCTTGAATAGATACACCCAATAATATTTTGAATAGTCATCCACAATCACCAAGCAATGCTTACTATCATAGGATAGTGGACCAAAGAGCTCCAAGTGAATAAGCTCGAGAATTCTTGTGGTGGTGATGGTGGTCTTGCTAGGATGGGATTATCCATGTTGCTTTCCGAAGGCGCGAGAGCTTGATGTCTACTACACGTACTACTCTTGTAGACTATGTTGGGCCTCCAAGCGCAGAGGTTTGTAGGACGACAGCAAATTTCTCTCAAGTGAGTAACCCAAGATTTATCGAACTCATGGAGGTATAGGTTGAGTGTATCTCTCTCAAGCAACCCTGCAATTAAGATACAAGAAGTCTCTTGTGTCCCCAATATACCCAATAAAATTGTCGGTTGTATAGGTGCACTAGTTCGGCGAAGAGATAGTGAAATATGGGTGATATGGATGGTAAAACAAGGTATTGTAAATCTGTAATAAAAATGGCTCCAAGCAAACAAGTGACAAAACTGAAAGTAAACGGTGTTGCAATGGTTGGAAACAAGGCCTACGAATCATACTTTAACTAGTGGCAACTCTCAACAACATTAACATAATTAAACACATGATATTTACTCTCACACCATGCATGGAAGACATAACTCGGAAATCGTTCCTAGTGGATCAAATAGGATGAGAATCATGTAGGGATACACAAGAACACCATAAAGTTCACATTCCTGTCAATGAACACCCCAACCATGTCACTTTCCAAAGATAGTACTAATAAACACCACAACCCATGAATAGTCCTTGTCTAATACATACACATCACCCGCACGGTCATCTTGGCACCATGAAGATTATACTAAGCACAAGCATAAAGAAGCCTCATGATTCCAATTCAATCCAACAAAGTAAGAACAAATTCATGATAAGTATCCCTCTAATCCATGGTCCATATAGTCACACACGGCACCCGCACTATCACCATGGCACCGTGGGATAAAGGTTACTCCAGAGAATTATACTAGATAAAACCAATTGAGCAGATCGCATCCATTACATAATGAAGGGGAACATCATAGATTCAACAATGATAACATAGCACACGATCATAATGAAGATGACATCATGAGAGAAAGAGATATAACCACATAACTACTAGCACGAGCCATCAGCCCCGCGGAGGACTACTCACACATTATCATGGTGAGGAAGAGAGAGTTGTTGATGGAGAGGTGCAGCACCAATGAGATGGAGGCGATGGAGGCCACAGCGCCGGCGGCGGGCGGCGGCCCCTTGGCCCCCTTCTTCCTTGGTCTTGGTGCTGCAATGGGGGAGAATCTCCCCTCTTGGCGGCTGTCAAGGGAGATGCAAAATTCTTGGCTTTCGGTGGCCACCCCAAAATTAGTGTTTTTCTCTTTTAATGGCTCTTGGGCACGTCTAGAACATTCCTAGGGACTCCTCACAGCCCCATGAGTCCCCAAAGTCGTGGCTTGACCGAATTAATCAAATATGGTAAGAGTTGGACTCAATCACGTCATCAATTCTCGTAATCCCGTAATTGGATATTTGGCCTCCGGTAAAACGGGTCCACGTGTCGCATCCGAACTTAGTTTTAGACGAATTTTTAGTCTAGAATTGTGAGAAGAAAATTCCCCACACTTTTTACGTGTTAGATTTTTCCATTGGACGTCATCTTCGAGGGTCAAACTGACGATCTCTAAAAACTGTTGGTGGACATATTTTGGGAAAGTTAGAGTCCTTCTTCAACAAGTCTCCTTTTGTGTTTTCTTGTTAAAACCCAATTAATTCCAACACATCAAATTATAAAACAAGAACTTGTGCAATTTGTTAATCATTAATAGGTTAGTCCAAATAAATGATAGAAAGCATGGGTAGAAAACAAGTATGGAGCATCAAAAATTATAGATACGTCTGGAACGTATCAGAGCTACACACATGATGTTTAGCAAACTTAGCTTTGGTTAGACCTAAAACATGATTACCACTTTGAATGTCATGCAACATCCTCATATTGGTGTGGGCCAACGGGCTATGCCAAAGCCAACCCACGTCAACTTTAGCCATTAGACATGTCGCGACACATGTGTCTCCTTTAGAGAAGTCCACTACATACATGTCGTTCTCGACAAACCCAACAAAAACTAATTTAAGAGTCATTTACCAAGTGACAATCACATTCTCTTTATTAAAGAAAAAGGTAAAACCAAAGTTTGCACGTTGAAGAACAAACATTAAGTTATAGCCAAGGGACTCAACAAGAAGGGCATTCTCAATTGATAAATCATTTGAGATAGCCACATTGCCTTGTCCCAATACCTTAAGTTTTATCACCAATAGTGACGCAATTGAGATATGGTGAAGTAGGATTGATATTACTCATTGCATTCTTGATTTCGGTCATATGTTGGGATGCACCACTATCCACTCTCCATCTACCAGACCCGGAAGCACTTCCCTACAAGAGACCAATTTTTTTATTTAGGTACCCATCCTTCAATAGGTCCTCTTTTGTTAGTAAACAAGGGTCTTAGGAACCCAAATAGTCCAATGATAATCATCACCATAAGAAGTACAAACATATTTAGCGTAAACATGATCGTCTCTAGATCTCATAAGAATGTAAGAGGAGTTTTATTTTCTGGCAAAGTCATTGTGAGCGGCACTCCCCCTAGAGGTCTCACCACACACAATGGTGTTGGCTGTTTCTCCTTGATCACCTCTCCTTCCTTCACAAAGATAACATTTTGAGAAGAGAGGTGACCTTCTTCTTGTTATTCTTCTTCTTCTTTGGCTTAGCAACAAAGCCAAGTCCCTCCTTCCCGTTCTTCACTCTTTGAGAGATTATCACATCATTGATAATTTTCTCACCTTCTACAATGTTAGATGTAGCACAATTTCTAGATGGTATAAAAATGCTAGTGGAGGAGGAAGGCATCACTTGCTTATTAGATTGTTGAGCTAGAAGTTTATCACGAGACTTGTAAGCTTGTCATGAATTTATTTAAGAGACATGAACTCTTTTTCTAGTCTTTCATGACTATCAGCAAGTCTATCATGAGCAATTCCTAGCTCAATATTTTCATTTTCATGAGTTTTAGCTAGATCAAGAGATTTTTCATTCTCCTTTCTAAGATTAGAAACACAAATAGCATAAGTCTCTTCTATACTAGATAGTTTCTCATCAAGAGAAGCTCTAATTGATTTCTCTTTCTTAAAAGCCTTGTCAAGCTCTTTGTCATTGCTAGAATGGCCACCGCCATAACTTTCCAAAGTCATGATGATCTCTTCCTTCTCATCTACAAGAGAGTTAGAATAATCAAGTTGCCTTAAAAGGGCATTCACCTTTTCTTTGGTCTCATATTCAAGGCTAGACAACCATGAGCCTAGATCCTTAGACTCTTCATCCTCCTCAACAACATTTTCAACACAATCCAATAATGAAGTAGGGATAGTTGCAATAGACTTGGAGGTGGAAGATTTTACCGAGGTGGCTTTTTCCATAAGACATGTAGGTCGGATAGACGCCTTATCATTGGGGATTCAAATAGAGAGATAAATGAAGAGGAAGATGTAGCTATGGCGACATGGGCCACACCTATGACTTCATCTTCTCCTTCATCTCCTGAGGTGTATGTCTCCAAGGCGACGCCTTCTTGAACATATAAAGCCCTTGGAACTCTTCTAGCAAAGTTCTTGTTTTGAGGAGCTTTGGTCTTGTCTTTACGAACAAACTTGCCTTCATTCTCTCCTCTTGTCTCAAAAGGACACTCTTTGACAAAGTTATTTGCACTTCCACAATTATAGCATGTCCTTGGGCGCTCCCCCTTTTCTTGTAGTTCTTGTTCCTTGGGGATCTTGGAGCACCGGTCTTATGAGCTTCCCATCTCTTCCAATAGCCATACATAGCAAGAGAAATGCACTTATGAGCACCCTTGTATGTGTCCTCATAGTCCTCATCATCATCATCATACTCTTCGACTTATTCTACTCGAGCAACCGCTTTTGACTTCAAGGCTAGGTTGGGAGACTTTCCCATTCCTCTTGAGTGGGAAAGAGCATCATCCGCACTCTTGTGAGATAGGGATATAGCGATGAACTCACTAATAACATCAATTGAGTTGAGGGTATTGTAGTCCTCTCTTGTTCGGATGCTGGTGGAGAGGTTCTTCCCAGAAGGTGTTATTTCTTTGACAAACTTCCTCTTGATCCACTCATTGGTGATCTCCTGTTTTCCAAAGTCCCTCGATTGATAGGCAAGGGTAAAGGTTCTTATATTATAGCTCTTTGTGGGTCTCGTCCTCTTGCATGACAAATTTTTCAGCCTTGTCTAGAGCAACATCATACTTGGAGGATTGGATGCTTTCATTTTCTTGGAACAAAGTGTCAAGGCTATCCCAAGCCTCCATGGCAGTCTTGCATCCTCGGATGTGAGTGAGATGCTCCCTTTGGATAGCCTTTTTAATTATGTTTAGGGCGGTCTTGTTGAGTTGAGATTCAATATCCTCTCTTGGAGTCAACTACACTTCTCCACAAAGCGGTGCAAGAACCGAAAATGTGAGACTCCATTTAAAAATTCTAAAGAAAATTCATTAGTGTTAAGCATGGGAGGAAGTCCAACATTTGAAATGTGTGCCATAGAAATAACGGGATGGATAGAGTCATAGCTGGAAGGTGGTGAAACTCTTAAGTTATTCCCCGAACCATTTGTCGGGTGAGACTTGGAGCCTTCGGGTTTCTCCCCGCCCTTAGCCTTTTTAGCGGCTTTTGCCTTGGCTTTGGCGATGTCCCGGATAGATTCATATTCTGAACTCACCTCATCGGAGACAAAGGGAAGTTCCTCGGACCCCTTAGGCTTACCCATCATGACCTCCAACATCTTCTTTATGCTGGAAACCTCCAAACCAACACTAGAGCTAACCTTGGATAGTTCGGCTTTGATGGTTTCAACCGTTTCTTGTAGGTTAGTTATAGTGTCGGTCATTTTGGTGATTTCCACCTTAGAAGATTCGGGATCGTTTCCGTTGACCATATTAATCTTAGGTCGTTAAGCTTTTAGTAAGAGCCGAGACTTTGATACCAATTGAAAGTACGGTATGGTCAACTCGAGGGGGTGAATAGGTGACTAATAATTTTTCTTATTTCCCTTTTTAGGTTAGGCTAAACAAGTAAACATAAGGTTATATAGATGTGAAACTAGGTGAACAACCTATGTGATACAATTCAAAGTACGCAACGGAATCAATATGTAAAGCACAAGATAAACCACAAGTGTAAACAAGGAGACAAGGATATGTTTCCCATAGTTCTTTCCGAGGGGAAGTATGTCTACGTTGGAGAGGTGTGGAGCCACCTAGGCACTCCAATAGCACGGATGTGTATATCTTATTCTCCTTAAGCTTCTCTGGTGAGGGAGGTTCTCGTTTCCACTATGAGCTCGACTTGAAGGCGTTGACCAAACCTTTACACAAGGTTGAGGCTACTCTACGAGATGGTTAAAGGCTCTCAACGATCCGAAACTTCTTGCAACAAGGTGGAAGCTCGAAGCACTAGGGTTTCTCTAGGATGACAAGGAAACCAAGAGATCTACAAGATCCCAGGGGGAGAATAGGGGAAATCAATTTGTGGCTCGGTGAATATATAGATCTAGTTCTTCTCCACCAAATTCTTGAAGAGCATCAAGTTTGGTTGGTTGAGGAGGGAGATATATGCATTTAAAGCTTGGTATTAATGGAGGAGAGAGAGGAAAGGACGAGCAAGTTGTCTCAAAGAGGAAGACAGCTATTTATAGCTCTCCCTGAAATATGGCCGTTGTGGGATTCCAGGGCCGGAAGTTTCCGGGGTAAGTGCCAAAAATTTCCGGGCATGCATGTCGTATATTTGAATAATTTTGGGGCCAAAAATTTGCACCGGAAAGTTGCGGACCAAACTTCCGCCCCATGTCCGAGAGCGGGCAAGCTGAGCTCAGGCATCTTCGCGTCCATCTTCAACCAGCCGGAAATTTACACCGGAAAATTCCGGCCCAAATCTCCGCCCCTATTCCAGAGAGTAGGCAGGCTGGGCACACAAATCCTTCAAGGCACGTCTTCAACATGTCGGAAATTTCCGGGATTTATCCCCCGAAAATTTCGCCCTTTAGCACCGGAATATTCCGGCCTTCTGCGGAAATTTCCACCCCGTGTTTTTTACCTTTAATCATTTCAACGCGGGGAGAGTTCTTTTTTTGCATAAGAAATCATTATCAGTTGTGAACAGTTAAACAAACATTAGAGAAGATACTTGTATGGTCATTACCACCAAAACACAATTAAAGAAGACATCAGCTTTCACTCCCTCTCGTTTCGCTCCCTCTAGATAGCGATGAAAGTTGTCGCCATGTGGGCGTTCAGTTCCATGTGGATGTGGGCCACCTGCTAGGTGGCCGCGTAGGAGTCATCCTCGTCCTTGTCCTCCTGCATGTCGTAATAGACGAAGCCGTCCTCGTCTTTGTTGCTCCAGGTGATGTCCACCAACTAGGTGGGGTTAGTCAGCGTAGGTGCAGCCAGGGCATGGGCGACATGTGGATCGACAGAACCCATCGCAATCCGGGTGTAGGCTTCCTCGTCGGGGTTGAACTAGTCGTAGGACTTTCTCACCTGCTCTGGTAGCATGGGCGCGATTGCTGTGGAATTATACCGGCCCGCGTCGGGCTCGGCACTATGTGGCGAGAGAAGGCTGCCACGGTAGCGCCCCTGCACGGTCGATGAGATGCCCTGGCGTGGTGGTATCACGGCAGATGCCATGGGATGGCTAATGTGTTGGGGCCGATGGACGCTGGAGGTGATCGGGGAGGGATCACACGGCGAGTAGCCGCGTGTAGGATGTCTCAAACACTGCAAACAACACGATCTTACCCAGGTTCAGGGCCCTCGTGTGGAGGTAACACCCCTACTCCTGCCTTTCTCTCTATTTATGTGTTTACCGAGTAGCCACAGTACAAATCAGGCCTTCAGCCGAGTAGCCACTCTAGATCTCTAGCTCTCTCTGTGTGAAGTGAAGCAACATAGTCCAACGTCCCTCGCGCAGGAGGAGGCAGGGCACCTTATATACTGGTGCCCAGCCGAATAGAATAAGACTATAAGGTACGACTGATGGGACAGGCGCACTGCAGAACAGAGCACGCCTCCGGCTTCTCGCTGACGCGGGTGCCGTAAGTCGTCGTGCCGTCCGGAGATGGGACCTGTCCACCTTGTCAGTGAGATAGGGTAGGCCCCTAGCCCTGTCCTGTCCCCTCCGTCAATGACAGGACTTGACAGGCGCCTGCCGCACTGTAGCCACGCTGTAGCGCAGATAATCACGCGCTCCATAAGTTGAACCGCACGCCGGTACGGACGCAGGATACGCGGGATCCCTTGTCAGAATGGCTCCATTGACTTCTGGCCTGAGTAGGAAAGCACTCCCTCTACTCGGACGAACATAACTTGCTTGATTTCTGCTATTGGTCATCGGTGGGTACGGCCGGATAGAAACCTACCGGGTAGCAGTTACCGGGTAGCCATCTACCCGGTCAAACAGCACCTTTGGCCTTTCCTTTAGCACTTGCCTTACCCCTACTCGGGGGTAACCCCCCGACATTAGTCCCCGAAGCTTGTAGAGTCCTGCGAATTTGTTCACTGGGCCCTGCCAGCTTAAAACAAGAACTATCTCCATGAACGAGCAACACCGAGTTGCACTCCAACTCGAACCAGTAACTCCTTCTCGAATCTCTTCAACTGTGCTCACGAGACAGCCTTCCTGGTAGCTGAGTAGAGCCATTTCTCTCCTGAGCTGCCGAATAGAATGACTTAGTGAAATTTCGAACTCGCTCCCGCTGAATCAGAGCGAATCCACCTCTGCGTGTCGCTACGGGGCACGTGTCACACCCCTGTGCCCCCGACGCCTCGGTGCCTGGGATGCAGAAGGCCACGTGCCAATAACTGCAACCCTGGCCCACTAGCCTGTTAGGTCACCTCAACCGTACTCAAGTGCCCACGATCTCGACGTGGGATTAACTGCGCCCGTTACGCGCGCGATATGCGTTGTGTGTGTTTCTAACGGTTGCGCAACCCACGCCGCACGATCTCTGCGCACGATCAATCCACGATTAATCCACTGGTAACTGCAACTCGAGGGGGCAGATAAATACCCCCTTGACGCTCCCTTTTCCTCATTCCTGCTCATTCCAATCTAGCGCCCCCTCGCCTCTCCGCCGCCGTCGAGCACACCGCCACCGCAAGCACTTGCTGCGCCGCTGCCCCACGCGCCGCAAAAGAGACAAAGAGCAACTCCTCCGCTTGTTTCCGCCTCCAATTTCTCACAAGTTCTTCCACTTCCATGGCTCGCGGAGATGACGATGCGGCAGCCCGCGCCGGCTGGGAGGGATCAGAAGTCACGGCGGAGGACTGCCAGTGGCTTGTCAACACACGCCGCGTCCCTCCCGGCGTCGTCTGCCGGCAGCCAGGTACCGAAATCATCCCCAAACCCGAGGAGGGCGAGTACGTCGTGTTCCTCGCTCACTTCAAGCGCGGCTTCCGCCTCCCCATCTCTGAATTCTTCTCTGAGTTCCTCAAAAACTTCGGCCTCCAGCCACATCATCTTCCACCCAACGCCCTCGTCATGCTTTCTATCCACGCAGTAGTGTGTGAAGCCTTCCTAGGAGTCTACCCAACCATCCACACTTGGGCTAGATATTTCTTCTTCCGTAAACAGAGCATTCCTAATCCGGGGAACACCGAGAGTGCCTGCGCGATGACGTAGACGGGATGCGCCATGATGCTGCAGCGCACGACTGGCCATCACCCGCGGGTCAAGGGACTGGAAACTGTGCGCAAGTGGCAGCGCAGTTTCCTGTACGTGAAGAACGTCGCCACGGAAGAGGGGAAGCCGATCCAGGACCGGATAGGGCTTCCAAAGTTCAAGAACGCAAGGCCAACCCAGCAGAACTGGGGCTACAACCCCAAGAGAAACATCGAGGATGTTGTCCAGGTTGAGCGGCGCCTGGCCGAGTTGCAGGATGAGGGATTTCGCCGAGACGACCCCATCGCGTGCAGGTCCAGCGTCGCTCGCACAAGATGTGATACATGGGAGGAAGCCGAGACTGCACAAGGACAACGACATTCGAGCTCAGCACCACCGAGGTGGCCATCTGGGCTAGATCCATCATGCAGACAACACTCTCCGACACCTGGCAGTATGGCTTCGTGCCGTATAGCCGCCTCAAGCCAATCGGACAGGTTAGCCTTCTGTGCTTTGTTTCTGCACTTTGATACCGAGTAGGTGTCTTCTCAGCTTTGTATGCTTAGTCTTTGCATGCTGCACCGAGTAGAACCTCACAAATATCCCGTTGGCTTTATATGCTTTGTGTTTGCACGCCATGTCGAATAGAAATCCTTAGCTGAATATGCTTTGTGTTTGCATGCTATTCCGAGTAGAACCCCTTAGCTTTATATGCTTTATGTTTGCATGCTATGCCGGGTAGAACTCCTTAGCTTTATATGCTTTATGTTTGCATGCTATGCCGAGTAGAACTCTCTAGCTGAGAACTTAACTCATTTGTGCTATCTGTTTGCCTCTACAGCACATCGGTCGCCAGGGAGAAGAAGATATTGAAGTCTTTGAGGGCAATTGGTCGGATGACCGAGAAGAGGACGATGAAACCGCCTATGACACTCAGGACACCCTCTGCATCCCTCACGCCAATCAGCCTGGTAAGCACCAAGTTGACGCGTCTATTCGGGACTGGTCCGAGGATGACGAAGGTGACCAAGTTCACCTTTCTCCTTGCGAGTAGCGCACTCTGATTTCCTTTTCTGTGTTTTTGAATCTGTTCCTTCTTCTACTCTGCAGAGGAGCCTGAGCTGGATGAGGACGAGGAGCCCCTGGAGGTCAAGCCTCTATCTGTGGCTGCTCCCACAACTCGGAAGAGGATGGGCAGTGGTGCCCAAGAACCTGCTCCGAAGAAGACCAAGAAGACGGACAAAAAGAAAACCACCGCCAGAAGACAACCCCCCACCGCCAAAGGGTAAGCGTTCCATCCGAGTACCGCTCTGTTGCTGCTTCTTGCTATGCTCTTCTGCTTCTCCCTTTCTGAATTATTTCTTTCTTCCAGCGCCCCTCTGGACGCTGATGCCGCTGCAGCCCCCACGCGGTCCAAGAGGAAGGCCGTTGTGGACCTCGAGAAGCTCGTCGATCTCTCAGAGGAGGAAGATGAGCCAGCCCAGCAGGACAGGACGCGTGCGTCCTCTCCTATTAAGTTGGAAGAAGATACCGGCGCCGAGAACATGGGCGCTGGTGACGATGTTGATCAATCCACCGAGAAGCAGCAGGATGCTGCTCACGACGAGACGCCGCCCTCTCTCCCAGCTGCAACAGCTGGGGAACACAATGAAGAAAACCTCCAGCAACAAGACAGTGCCGCCTTGGAGCGGCAAGATGACACCACCGAGCAGCAGGGCACTCAAGCTGCAGCTCAAGACGATCCCGCGGCCGGGCCGCGGGTAGAAGAAACCACAGAAGTCTAGCCTGATCCCGTTGCTGAGCAGCGGGTAGAAGAAACTGTGGTGGAGCCCGCTGGCCAGAGCAAAGCGCAGCCAGACGCTGCGCCGGGTAGCCGGCCCCCTGTGCCGCCTACCCAGCAGGTGACTCCACCGAAAGCACCGATTCCTCCACCAACCAAGACTGCCTCAACAACCGCTTCTCAACAAGTGCCTTCGTCTGCTTCACGCCAAATTCCTCCGTTCGCTTCTCGGGCGGACACTGCTCCTAGCCCCAAGAAGGCTACCAAGCTTGAAGCTGCGCCTACACGGAAGAATCCACCGCGCCAAGCTACACAGGCTGGAGACCAGATGCCACCACCCAAGCCACCGCTTGCGCCAGCCAGGAAGCCGGCAACAAAGAGCACACAACTCACCATCGGCGGGCCCACCCCTAGCAGCAAATCGGCTGTTGCTGGATCTGCTGGCCCTGGCGAAGGGCCGAGTGCCGAAGGTTCTGCCCGCGCACAATCCAGCTGGCCGCAATACCTGCTGGAGGTGTCCAAGCAACATGATATCTCGCTGGCCAAAGGCGAGAAGAAGCTTTCTGCCTTGAAGGGAGGTCAGGCCAAGGCTGTCGACGTCAAGTCCAAAGGCAAGGATCCGGCACCAGTTTCTGAGCTCCATTCGCGCGAAGCCGAAGAGGATGAGATCGAGTCAGAGGGCCTGACCGCGGTCCTGGACCGGGTAGCATTTGTGGACAAGGTTTGGGAAAGCGATGCTCATGGCGTCCAAAAGTGGAATGGCCTTACGCTGGGTCCAGTTGACCACTACCGCGTCGACTGGAACAAGGCCGATATTGGCTCTGTTCCAATGACCATCGCCTCCCCCACCTGCACTCTGGCCGGGAAACTGTTCTGCCTCCGCAAAGCCGCCGAGGACGTCGAGCAATCATATGTTGTAAGTATTTTTTTCCTTTCTTGCTTTTTCCGAGTTGTCGTTTCTCTGTTCCTCTTCTCTTCTCTTCTGTTCTTCTTTTCCTCTTAGCCACTCCCCAGTCCCCGAGATTCGGGCCGAGTAGGCGAAAACTCGACCGAGTTGCCGTCTACTCGGGGCAAATCTTCCAAAAATACTTAGACTTTTTTCTCTTCTCTTCCACAGAATAGCCTTCTCAAGAGGACAAAAGTGGTCTGCCGGCTGCTCTGGAACCATCGCATTGCCAAGGACAAACTCGAGGCTCTTGAAGCCGAGAAGAAGATGAGTGAAGCGACGGAGCAGGCGGCATTGGACAAAACTCTCTAGATTTCTAAAGTGGAAGGTAAGCTCTTAGCAATTCGGTTTGTGCGTTTTGTCTTTACGCCCGTTTGTTTGCTTTTTGCTTTAACTTGGTTACTCTGCAGGCAAGCTCAACGAACTGATGGAGAAGCATCGCGACTACGAGGTTTTCGCTGCCTCAGCCCAGAGCAAGATTGCTACTTTGGAGGGTGAGTCCTTTTCTCTCTTCTCTGCAATTGTGCCTCTTCATCTATCTAGTTACTCTGCTGACACTGTTGTTCTTCTCGCAGAAGAATACAAGAACTTCCGGGAGCAGCACCTTAACTGCCTCATGCCCGCCGAAGTGCGGCAACAACTGGAAACCCGCGAAGCTGAGCTCAAGAAAGAGCGGCTCGCCGAGATGGCGGAGTTTGAAGAAATGCAGGTTAAGCTGAAATCTTCTCTCCAGGATGCCCTCGACCAGGCTGCCGAGAAGGAGGAGGTCAAGAAGACAGCCGCTGCCAGAGAGAAGACACTCGAGATGGAACTCTCGATGCTAAAACAGCACAACGAGCAACTCATCCTCCAAATCTCCAACGCACGCAGCATTGAAGACAGGCACATTGCTGACGAGGAGGACTGGAAGATCAAACTGCAGGCGCTGCTGGTGGATCTTGAACGTAAGTTATCTCTTCTCTGCACCTGGCTTGCTTTTCCTCTCATCCTTTCTACCTGGTTTCATCTCTTCTCTTCTCTGCCTCCATTTCTAACTTTTATTGGTTTCTTTTTTAGATATCTTCCCTGATCTCCGCGCTGCTAGCACGCCTGCTCTGGCGAAGGCAAGGGAACTCCGAGCTGAATCCGGAATGCCTATCGACACCAAGTCCACCATCAACGACAACCTCATGAGTATCAAAACTCAACTCCACTCCCTCAAGGGCTTGGGCACCACCATGGTGTCCACTGCATACAAGCTGCACGATCTTTTCTGGCCGGATCAAGCTGCGCCAGACAGCTTCAGTGCTATCGCCGAGAAGCTGAATGGCGTGAAGGCTGAGTTGAAGAAGTGGCGCGCCTCTGCAGCTCGGGCAGGTGCTGACCAGCTGCTGCATTTCATCACCAGCTGGTACGAGAACCTAATCTCGAGAGGATCCTCGTCATGCGCGAAGACTCCAAGTGGACCACCAACTCCGATTGCGTTACTCGCCAGAAAGCAGTGGCCTACGAGATAGCCTCCTACGCTGACACCGCCACCTACATCGATGGCCTCCCCGAGCCAGACACCGAGCCTGAAGATGAGGGTGAAGATGAAGAGGACGATGAAGATGACACCGAGTCGGAGGACTTGAGCGTATTTGAGCAGGACGCAACAAAGGGAGCCGTCGAGAAGGGGAAGGCCAAGGTTGATGTAGAAGCCGAGAAGCCGCAACCCAACGCCCAGGAGGACACCATCACCACCGAGATGGTGATCCAGCAAGCGGCTCCCGAGTTGGGCACGACTGGCGCCTTCCCGATGCCCGGCTTCCAGTCTGCTGCATCTACCTCTGCCACGGATCCCATCTCGGTTGCCACTGCAACCTCAGAACCAGCTGCCAACGCCAACTCTGAAGCTGATGCTGACAGCGCCAAGGCGGACGACACCGCTGCTACTAAGGAGTGAATCCTGAAAAACTTTTACTTTGAACTTTGATCAGATCCCCGGGATGTCGGGTGCAAATGTATCCATACTATTAAGTCTTTGTTGCTACTCAGTTTTAACTTAGTTGAAGTTCTTATCAACTCTGGCTCAATGTCGGGTTGCGTTAATATGCAAGTCCCCGAGTTGCATTTTTTATCCACTCTTCCTTCTTATCTCAGCTCTTACCTGCAACTTGTTGCTTTTTTGGTAGTCGAGTCACAAGAGTTCAAAGTTGGAGTTTCAAATACTTAGCCACTTAGAAAAATCATAGTAACACTTCCCACCACTTAGACGAAAAGAAAAAACAGTAAAGAACACTCTATTCGGTTGCCACACGTTTCCTTTCCTTTGCAATTTTTCATGTGTTCATTGACCCTTTGGCTTGTTCTCTGGCTTGCCATGAAGCCGGGTTGCGGACAGCAGCAGAGTCGCAGAGTGTCCTATGGGTTTGAACACACTACTTTGTATGCTTTTGAAATTCTAAGTGGTTCAACCGAATAGACAAAGTAAGAACAACATAAACACAAGGAGCAATTTGGACGAGGGCAGTCCCCAAGTTCAATTTCAGATTGCCGAATATAATTTTAACTCGGATAACAAAGTACATACACATTTTTCTCATGAGTGAAAACATCGGAGCAGAGCTACATTCCAAGGGCGCTTAGATTCCTCTCCAGCTCTATCCGGCATGTTCTTCTGGGGTGCCTATGCGTCAACTAGATAGTAGGCATCATTGTGCAAAGCCTTGCTCACAATGAACGGCCCTACCCATGGAGGGGAAAGCTTGTGCATCCCGGTCGTGCGCTGCACGAGCCTAAGGACCATGTCTCCTTCTCGGAAAACCCTTGGGTTTACTTTCCGGCTATGATAACGCCTCAAGTTTTGCTGGTAAACAGCTGAACGTGACAGAGTTAGCTCTCTTGCTTCTTCTAGCAGGTCAACGTCATTTTCTCGAGCTTCTCTAGCCTCTGCCTCAGTGCAGAGGGTTACTCGGGGCGAGTCATGCTCTAGGTCAGTGGGCAACACGGCCTCAGCTCCATATACCAGGAAGAATGGTGTGTAGCCGGTTGACCGGTTAGGGGTAGTCCTTAGACTCCACAACACCGTTGGTAACTCGTCTAGCCAACACCCAGGTGTTTTCAGTAACGGCTCAATCAGGCTTGGCTTTATGCCGGATAGCACCATGCCATTTGCTCTTTCAACTTTCCCATTGGAGGCAGGATGCGCAACAGATGCAACATCTAGCCGAATGTGCTTATCTCTGCAGAACCTCGCAAAAGCACCCTCAGCAAAGTTTGTGCCATTATCCGTGATAATGCTGTGCGGGTAGCCATATCTCAGGATCACATCCTTCAGAAAACTCACAGCAGTGACTCCATCGCACTTCCGAATAGGCTTTACCTCAATCCACTTGGTGAACTTGTCAACCATGACCAGGATGTGAGTCATGTTGCCTCTAGCCGACTTGAAAGGACCCACCATGTCCAAACACCAAACTGCAAATGGCCAAGTAATGGGAATGGTCTTCAACTCGGAAGCTGGCATATGAATCTTACTTGCAAATCTTTGGCAGCCGTTGCAATTTCTCACTATATCTTCAGCTTGCTTCAAGGCAGTGAGCCAAGAGAAACCATGCTGAAAAGCCTTGTTGACTAAAGCCCGAGAAGAGGCGTGATGCCCGCATTCCCCTTGATGTATCTCCACCAGAATTTCTTCTCCTTCTTCTGGCTCTACACAGCGCTGCAGCACACCAGTAGGACTCCTTCTATGCAGCACATCTCTGAAGATAGTATAGCCTTTGGATCTTCTCTGGATTTGCCTCGCGGTAACTTCATCACTCGGCAAGGTTCTGTCCTTTAGAAAGGATAATATGGGCAGAGCCCAACTCGGTGTCTCCCGGATGGGAAACACTGGTTCGTCCAGTTCCATTGGATCAGCCACCACTTCCTCTTCTGAGTTGGAGACGAGTCTCCGAGTCCCTGAGCACTCGGCAAGGACCCCTTCGATGAAAGCGACAGTCCCCGAGTTAGGAGGGGCAGTCTCCTAGTAAGAAGGGACAGTCCCCGGGTTGCAGGTGCTAGTCCCCGGGTTGGAGACGGTAGTCCCCGGATTCTCTTTTGCAGCCTCCCAGTCAATCTCCATGGGAACAGCTTCCTCGCCAGGCAGAGAAGGAACGAAGATAGACTCCGAGTTGGGGGATGGCTTGATGGATGGCTTTCTCAAATGCTCCAAGGAAATCCCAGCCGGGATGTATTCCCGAGAAGACCCCAACTTGGACAGCTCATCAGCTGCGTCATTCTCTGCTCGGTGTATATGTTGGAACTCGCATCCTTCAAAGAAACCAGTCATGGTCTGCACCAGAAACCGATATGATGCCCCGTTGGCATCCAGAGCATCCCAGACGCGTGATACTTGCTACACCACCAAATCCGAGTCGCAATAACAGATGATGCGCTGCACGCCAACCTCCTTGGCCACCTTCAAGCCGTGTACCACAGCCTCGTACTCTGCTACATTGTTGGATGCCTTGAAATGGATCTGCAGCACATACTTGAGTTGATCTCGCTTGGGTGACGTGAGCACCACGCCAGCACCAAGGCCTTCCTTCACTTTGGAGCCATCAAAATGCATCTTCCAGTAGTTGGCTACTGGCGAAGGAGGCTCATACTGCACCTCGGCCCAATCCACCAGAAAATCTGCTAGGATCTGTGACTTGATGGCTTCTCGCCTTGCGTACGAAGGAGCGTACGCGGCTAGCTCAATCGCCCACTTGGATACTCTGCCACTCGCCTCCTTGTTGCCCATGATGTCCGAGATGGGAGCAGAGCTCACCACTGTGATGGGATGCTCTTGGAAATAGTGCTTCATCTTCTTGGCGCCCAGGTACACGCCGTAAGTCATCTTCTGGTAATGTGGGTAGTTCTGCTTGGAGCTGGATAGCACCTCACTGAGATAGTATACTGGCCGCTGCACAGTCTTGCCTTCCTCTTCTCTTTCTACCACAACCACAACACTGACCACTCGGTTAGTCGTAGCAATGTACAGCAGCATTGGCTCAGCATGGCTTTCAACTCCTTGAATGCTACATCAGGTTGCGGTGTCCAGACAAACTTGTCACTCTTCTTCATCAACTGATACTGAGGCAAGGCCTTCTCGCCCATTCTACCCAGGAAGCGGCTCAGAGAAGCCAAGCAACCAGTGAATTTCTGCATATCCTTCAGTGATCTCGGCAAAGTCATGCTCTCTATAGCTTTTATCTTTGAAGGATTGTCCTCAATGCCCCGACTGGATACCAAGAAGCCGAGTAGCTTGCCAGTCGGGACGCCAAAGGTGCATTTAGTCGGATTCAGCTTCATTTTGTACTTGCGCAAGTTGGCAAAGGTTTCCTCAATGTCAGTAAGCAGAGTATGTGTTTTATTCGTTTTGATGAAAATGTCATCTACGTACACCTGCACATTTTTGCCAATTTGATCATGCAAGCATTTCTGCGTGCATCTCTGATAGGTAGCCCCAGCATTCCGCAACCCAAAGCACATGACACGATAGCAATAAGCCCCGTACGGGGTAATAAAGGCAGTCTTTATTTGATCAGCAGGGTTGAGAGCTATCTGATGAAAACCAGAGTAGGCATCTATGAAAGACAAAAGCTCACAACCGGCAGTGGAATCGATCACCTGATCTATGCGGGGTAGCGGAAAGGGATCCTTGGGCCAGGCCTTGTTCAGGTCGGTGTAGTCCACGCACATACGCCATGCGGTGTCGGCCTTGGGGTCCTCCTTCTTCTTCTCAACCATAACCGGCTTGGCTAGCCAGTCCGGATGCAATACCTCCATGATAAAGTTGCTTATCAGCAACTTGGTGATCTGATCACCGATAGGTTTCCTCCTCTCATCACCAAAGCGGCGCATAGCCTGCTTAACCGGCTTGGCATCATGCTGCACATGTAGCGAGTGCTCAACCAACTCCCTCGGGACACCCGGCAAATCCTCATTGGACCAGGCAAAGACGTCCCGATTCTCACGGAGGAAGTGGATGAGCTCGCTTTCCTATTTCTCTCCCAACCCGACGCCAATGATGGCAACACGGTCTGGGAACTCAGGGTCAACCCGGACCTTCTTTGTTTCCTGGGACGCCTAGAACGCAGTCCCGTACTGGGAACTCGGCATGCCAGGCGCACCACCTTGCGCTGCTTGCGCCATAGCCACCACCTCATACATCTTCTTATTCTCGGCAGCAATGACCATGGATTCCACCAGCTGAGAACCAGCAGAGGCACACTCCAAAGACCTCTTGTAATCACCCGAGATGGTGATGACTCCATTGGGACCAGGGATCTTCATCTTCAGGTAGGCCGCATGGGTAGAAGCCATGAACTTGCTGAGAGCAGGCCTACCGATACCTCAAACTGCAGGCTCTCAGTGCGGCAGTTCTCCCTGGTACCGAATAGAACGTCTATCCAGACGCGGCCGATTGGAGAGCAAGATACTCCCGGCACAATGCCATGGAAAGTGGTCCGGCTGGGCAGCAACATGTTCTCGGCCATTCCGAGCTTCTCTAGTGTGTCTCGGTACACAATGTTGATGCTGCTGCCGTTGTCTATCAGGACTTTGCTGAACCTGACGTTCTTCTGAGTACCCAAGAAGGTGGGATCCACCACCAGAGCATAGCTACCCGGGTTGGGCATCACCCTAGGATGATCAGCTCTGGACCACGTGATCTCTTGGTTGCACCAGTGCAGGTAATGAGGCACAGCAGGGATCACAGCATTGACCTCCATTGCACGCCTGTGCAGTGACTGCTTGTCGGCGGTGAATATCATGTAGCTCTCATGGTGTTCCTGGTACTGGTTGCGGTCTCCACCACCATTGTTGCCGTTGTTGTTGTTGCCTTGGTTGTTGTTTTTGTTGTTGTTGTTGTTGTTGTTGTTCCTGTTGTTGTTGTTGTTCCTGTTGTTGCGGGTGTAGAAGTTGCGGTTACGGTTGTTGTTGTTGTAGTTGTAGTTGCGTTTGGCTCCTAAAGCCACCTGGTTCACATTCTCTCTTCTCGGGAACACTGCAGGCCTGGGAGCAGCTGCCCGAATAGGCTGCACATTGGCATTCGCAGCTAGCAGAGGAGGAGGAGGAGGCAGGTCCTCGTTCTTGATGCGGTCCCACCAGCTGCACTGCCGGGTAGTGTGGTTGGATGGCCTACTCGGATGCCTAGTATGGAAGCTGCATGGCCCATCCTTCATGTTTCCGAAGACGAAACTCGGGCCTGAATCCGAGTTGCCGCCACCCTGCTGGGAAGCAGTGTAAGGCTTCTTGATGCCTTGGCCCTGATTCTGGTTTTGCCCGTATTGGGCTCCAGCAGTTTTTTGCCTTTGGCTAATTGCAACAGCCGTGGTCACAGCATTCACTTCCTCTGGATCATACCGAGTATCAATCCGGTCACCTCTGCGCTTGTTGCGGAAATCATTGCGCTTGTTGCTGTTGTGGTTCCTTCTCGGCTCAGGAGAGTCCATCACAGGCTGATTAAGATCCCCTAATGCATACATATCTGCAATCTTGATTGTCTCAGCGAGAGTACTCGGCATCTCTCGCTGCAACTTCTGCCACAACATGCTGCCATGCCTGCAGCCCTGAGCAAACCAAGTAATGGCTTGGGCCTCATTCACACCCTCATAGGTGTTCCTCAAAATACTCCACCGAGTAAGATACTCGCGGTCGGTCTCCTCTTCCCGCTGCTTGCAAGCGGACAGCTGTTGTGGCCTATTCGGCCTCTTGTAGGTGCTGGTGAAGTTGCTGATGAAGGCTTCCGAGAAGTCAAGCCAGCAGTTGATACTGTTCTTGGGCAGGTTGTTGAGCCAAGTCCTAGCCGGACCTTCTAGCATCTGCGGCACATACCGCACATCCCATCTCCGGTTGCCGCCTGCAATGTGCACGGCCGTGACGTAGTCACTCAGCCAATCTTCTGGCTTGGTGCTGCCATTGTAGCACTTGGTCCCCCTGGCCAGCTGAAAGTGGTTCACAGATGGCTCATCCATGATACGATGACCAAAGCATTCTGGGCCAGGTGGCCCCTTGTTCTCGAGTTGCGCGGACAGATTGATCCGGTCCAGCCTGTACCTTGCATCGCTGGGCTCCAACACGCGGTCACCCACACGATCAGTGATGTTTCTTGGGTCAGCGTACCCGGCCAGCCCCATGGACGAGTAACCATCATCATATCTGTTCTCCTGCACAACAGCAGGCTGCACCACCGGGTTGGCTGCTAGCGCAGCCGCACGCGGCTGTGCTGCAGCTGGCTGATGCGTCCTCTGCCAAGTAGGCTCAGCGGCAGGACGCCGAGAAGGTCCCTCATTGCCTCCATCTTGCCTCTTGCTGTGAACTTTATGGGCTTGATAGCCCGCTCCTGCAGAGTTGTGTTTCTGACCGGGCTGCCGCGGCGACAGCAGGGTCGTAAACCTGCATCTGTCTGCTCTTCCCAGAGTGCACACTCTGGTCCCTCTCGTTACCGGGAAGCGGCGATGAGGCCTGATCCATAGATCCGGCCGCTCGCGAGTGCACAACCTGAGAAGCGCCAGCACCCGGATTGGCTTTCCGGGACTGCTCATTCTGCCGGCTAGCCTCTAGCACTAGCTCGTTAAGCCTCTCCTGCTGCCTAGCGCGCGCGTCACCAGTAAGATGCGGCAACTCAGCAGCCACTGCCTCTGCAGCCCTAAGAGTTTTGGCGGGGGTGCTGTACCTAGGCCTATCAACAGTGTTCAGACTAGCAGATTTGCTAGCAGCCCTACCATCTCTAGCCAGCTCAGCACCTAAGTTGCGACGCGTAAAGCCTACTTTGCTAGGCAGCCTAGCAACAGGAGTAAAGCCATGCGCTGCGTTGTACTCATTTTGCGCAAGGTTCAGCTCAAGCCTAACCTTTTCCAGCTCCTGGGTCTCAGCGAGTAGCGCCTGGCGCTGCTGCTCGATTTGCGCCCTCATGGCGGCGAGTTCCACCTCGGTGGGTTGCGGCATGCCCAGCGGCATGGTGGCGCCTGCGCGAACAGCCGGGAGGACCGCAGAGGTGGAAGGAGGCAGGTTTGAGTCCTTCTCGTAGGGCTTGTGGACCCTCGCACCCACAGGTTCCTCGATGACGCCAGCGGCAGCGGCTGCGCCCTTCCCGGCATCGGTAGCCGGGCCTGTCATCATCACCTCCACGCTGTCCGCAGAGCAGCCAGTTGGCTTTCCGCGGGCAGCGAGCACAGCAAGAGGATCTTCCGCGACGAGCACCTCCTCCGGGAACTCGCGGATGACGGTGGTGGCGACGTAGACCAGGTGCGAGCCGAAGGAGAGCACCGAGCCAACTGCCGGCATGGGCCTACCGCCGAAATCTCCGGCGTTGTCGGTGACGAAGTCGAAGGAGCCGAATATGTGGACAAGGCCATAGACCACGCGCTCCCCGGTAGCAGAAATGAGTCCCGTCCGAACATGGACTCCAGCCAGCACCGCTGCTGGCCCCACGGTGGGCGCCAACTGTCGTGGTGGTATCACGGCAGATGCCATGGGATGGCTAATGTGTTGGGGCCGATGGACACTGGAGGTGATCGGGGAGGGATCACACGGCGAGTAGCCGCGTGTAGGATGTCTCAAACACTGCAAACAACACGATCTTACCCAGGTTCAGGGCCCTCGTGTGGAGGTAACACCCCTACTCCTGCCTTTCTCTCTATTTGTGTGTTTACCGAGTAGCCACAGTACAAATCAGGCCTTCAGCCGAGTAGCCACTCTAGCTCTCTAGTTCTCTCTGTGTGAAGTGAAGCAACGTAGTCCAACGTCCCTCGCGCAGGAGGAGGCAGGGCACCTTATATATTGGTGCCCAGCCGAATAGAATAAGACTATAAGGTACGACTGATGGGACAGGCGCACTGCAGAACAGAGCACGCCTCCGGCTTCTCGCTGACGCGGGTGCCGTAAGTCGTCGTGCCGTCCGGAGATGGGACCTGTCCACTTTGTCAGTGAGATAGGGTAGGCCCCTAGCCCTGTCCTGTCCCCTCCGTCAGTGACAGAACTTGACAGGCGCCTGCCGCACTGTAGCCACGCCGTAGCGCAGATAATCACGCGCTCCGTAAGTTGAACCGCACGCCGGTACGGACGCAGGATACGCGGGATCCCTTGTCAGAACGGCTCCATTGACTTCTGACCCGAGTAGGAAAGCACTCCCTCTACTCGGACGAACATAACTTGCTTGATTTCTCCTCTTGGTCATCGGTGGGTACGGCCGGATAGAAACCTACCGGGTAGCAGTTACCGGGTAGCCATCTACCCGGTCAAACAGCACATTTGACCTTGCCTTTAGCACTTGCCTTACCCCTACTCGGGGGTAAGGGCATCTCCAGCCGTCCCCCCCAGAGCCCCCCCCCCAGGGGGGCTTTTTCGCGGCGAAAACGGCGAATAGCGCCGTTTCTTCACCACTCGGCCCCCCCCAGAGGCCCAAATAGCGCCGTTTCGGCGCTATTTCGCGCCGTGGCACCCAGGCCAAACCCAGCCCGCTGGGTTCAGCCTGGGGGGCAAAACTGCACGGCCGCGCGCGTGGGCCAGCTCTGTCAGCGACGCGGCGAGAAAAGCATGGGAACAGAACCGCCCGTGATCATCTTCTCGGCTCGCGCGTCGGTCAAAGGCTGCCGGCGTTTATGGCGTGGCGGCCGCCCAGTGCATGCGCCCGTTCAAAGGCTGCCGGCGTAATGGCGTGGCGGGCGGCAGCGAGGGGACGCGCCGCAGTAAATGCCCGGCCGCCTATAAAATCCCCCCGCCGCTCGCCGCGCTCGCCATTCTTCGACCGACGCACTCCCTCTTCTCTTCTTCCTCTCGGCGCTCTCCTCTCCCCCCGTTCTCCCACGCAAATGGCCAGCCACAAGGACGGCGCAGCGGCCAACGGGTTCCCCCGCCGCAACCTTCGCCGGGGCGAGGCGGTGGCGCTGTACCGCGTGGGCTACCCGTGCCCGCCGGACGTGCGCCTCCCGAGCTCCGGCGCTGGGCAGAGCCGCTGGGCGCTCAGCAGCGGAGGGGTGCCCGTGCCTCCCCTCCCCAACACGGACGACGAGTTCCGGTGCGCCATTCGCAAGGCGCGCGACGCCATGGCGGAGCCCGCCCGCTTCCCGGAGGCGGGCGTGGACGAGTTCTGGTGGCAGCACTTCATCAGCCGCCGCGAGAGGGGGCTCGCCTCCCTCAACGACAACGGGCCGGTCGACGGCCGCTTCAACGCCAACGGGCGCCGCCGTTGGTGGAGCGTCCCCAACAGGACCATCGAGGCCGTCCTCGACCACATCCACGTCGGCGACCAGCCGCGCCTGGAGATGCCGCCCCGGTAGGCCCAGCCGTGGGCAGCGCGCCGGACGGGAGCCTCCTCGTCGTCGGCGACGTCGAGCTCCTCCGGTGCCCAATCCCTCTCTACCTCCCCCCCCCCCTTTTCTGAACACCGGGGCGCCTGCCCGCAGGCGTAGCGGCGGCGCCCTCCGCATCGGCGAACCACGCTTCGAACGCGTGGTTCGCCCGAAGACCGAGGACGAGGACGAGTGGCCCGACCAGAAGGTCGCGGAGCAGCTGTCCCTGGACACGCTCCAGCCGCTCGACGCCGACGCCGCGGCGACGTGGAGCCTCCAGGAGAGCACCGCGGCGGAGCTGGAGCTCCAGCGCCGCCTGCTAGCGGAGGCCGAGAAGCGCAAGGAGGCGCGCGACAGAGAGGCCGCCGCCAACGCGGCCCGCCTCCGCGTCCCGCCCCCGCCGCCGCAGAAGGAGAACGTCTACATCGTCCTCGACCCCGACACCGACGAGGACGACGAGATCCAGCAAGCCCTCGCGGCGAGCAGGTGGGGCGGCTGCGACGACGCCGGACAGGGGACCAGCAAGCGCCCCGACGGCCCCAAGGACGACGACGACGACGACGGCGGCGGCGACTACAGCCAGGCCATCGCCGCCAGCCTCGGCCTTCTTTAGTCTAGTTTAGTTTAAATTTCAGTTCTAGTTTTTAAAATTCGCGCCGAATATGTACGCACTTCGCCTAAATTCAATAAAATCGTCTATTTTCAAATTGCGTTTTGTTTGGGCCGAATCATGGGCTCGGGGAGCGACTGGGAAGCCTGCCCCCCAGGTTCCAGAATAGCGCCGCTTAGCGCCGCGGCGGCCCCAAAACGGCGGCGTTTTGGGCCCTGGGGGGGCGCAACGACTCGAGATGCCCTAACCCCCCGACATGCCCTTGCGCGGTCGATGAGATGCTATGCCGGTAGCCACGGTTCCATTCCAGCGGTTAGCGTAGGCTTCCTCGTCAAGGTCAAACTAGTCTTAGGTCTCACCTGCTCCGGCAGCCATGGGACGCGGTGCCTACAGAATTACACCGGCCCATGCTAGGCTCAGCACCATGTGGCGAGAGAAGGCTGCCACGGTAGCACCCCTACGCGGTGTGCTACGCGGTCGATGAAATGCTATGCCGATACCATGGATCCATTCTTGCGGCAGTAATGCTACACCTACGGGCAACTTTTACAAAAATACCTTACGGACTCCGGACGTGGCATAACGTTCAGAGATGCAAACAGTAACTGGCCCCGGTTTTTAAGCAAGGGAAATTTTGTTGAGCCACTCACTTCTGTCCACGTTTGTCCGTAGCATCTCCGTAACCAAACCAATCCGTAAGTCTAGCATTTCTGTTCTTGCGGCCATGGCTGGAAGATGAGGCCGAAGATAGGATTTTGGGTGTTTTAGGATTTACTCTGCCGGTGGCAGATGTTGGCCAAACCCCGCACAAGCAAGGCTGAGCAAGAGGCCCAAAATAAAATGATGCAGGCTCCCGTAAACAACCCCTTTTGAATGCACCTTCAACTTAGGTTGCCATCATGGATGGTTGATGTTGTTGTATGTTGCGGTGTTCGCATGATCCATTGGTGTTCTTTTTCGTTTTCATTCCAAAAACAAGAACCCATCCAAACTAACATGGAATAACAATGAAGTCGAAAGGAAATAACATGGGTATCTCATCTACTAGCTGATGGAATACTCCAAATAGCAAACAGGGATCTCAGAAAACGGAAAATACAGTCAATAGCCAGTGCTTTGCTCGAGTGTGTACCAAAAGCATAAATAATGCTCTGCTAACATTGGTCATTACAGGTGCCACTCCTTATAATAGGACAGAAGCAAAAAAAAGAAACGGAATCCTGGGATGTTTCTTTCCTCCGTGATCTCTACCATGCTCAGTCAAGCTGTACCTTTTCCAATTCAGCAATCGTTTCTTCAAACTGTAGGTGGATAAGGAAGTAACTTATGTTATGGATGCGTTATTATTTATAAAAAGAAAGGGTGGCGAGCTATAAGGACGTAAAAACGTAAGTGATATGTGTGCATACCTTCAAAATTTGTCTCAAAAAGTAATCACCATGGCGTTTGGTCGACTTGGACTCCACAACATGAATAACATCCTGCACGATTGCAAGTTTATATGCAATTATACAAGCTAAGTGAATCGTTATGTACTACTACCTCCGTTTCTAAATATAATATGTTTTAGCTATTTCCAGATTCGCATGTATCTAAACACGTGTTTATCCGTATGTTCACTCATTTTAGTCCGTATCTAGACCATATTTGAAATACCTAAAAAAATCTTATATTTAGGAATGGAGGGAGTATTTAAGTAAATACAGTTTAAACTACCAATCTCGTCATTGTAGGAACACATTGTGTATGATAAGAAAGGTTAAAGACTCAAATCAAAAGAATCACAAGTTCAAGCAAAGTCCTGAAGAACCAGGCATTATAAACCAATGGGAATCATGCTTGAACAGTTCATTTCAAGGAAAATGTTTGATTTTAAATAACAGTTGACTCGAAGGAAAATGGATCAAGTGAAAGCAAAAGTATGCATCCAGTAATAAGTGTTAGAATAGAAAACTATTACAGCACATTACCTCATTGATGTAGAAATCAAAGTCTGCACTGGAAACAATTTTTCCATTACTGTCAACTGCATGCATTTTGTGCTTGTACGTCACAAGGATAGACCTGTCCAAGTATTTGTATTAAGTATTTATATCCACAGAAACCACTAAAAAAAACAAATGAAGTTACTAACTTAATAATTATACATACCTAAGTGTTGCCTCGTCCATTTCCATATATTGGGCAAGTTTGGCAATGGTTATTGCTGAATATAATTTCAGATAACTCCGGATCCCAGAAAGCAACTGCTGTTGCTTCACCTCATAAAGGAACAACTTCAACTGAAGACGATAGGCGTCCTGTTGCACAGCAGTAAAAACAATACTTAACAATTTCTTCTGCATGTCCTCGTACAAAAAACAGAATCTAAAGAAAGTTACAGAAATACAAATATTTGTGTAATCGAATGTAGCTACCCAAGGAGTTACTAATCAAGATTCACCGACTATTTATTCTTATTAGGAACATAAGAAACAGAAAGACTATACAATAAGGCATCTGAATCTGAAACACTGAAAAAGAACATCATTTTCACAAATCAACAGGCGTTACATTTCCCTACAATCGATCATTTGCAACCGATGGTCTACTAGCCCAAGTTATACGAAAACCAGCCTACGTATCTGTCCACTTAGAACATTTGAATGCAAAATTGAACACGGAATTTTGGACAACAATCGCCAGAATTACAGGGAGACTTTATGTACTGATTGTGATAAGAATAGCTTTCCCAACGTATAGATGACTGAAAAGCTAAAATTTGGATTTCTAATGGGCTGCCTTATTTTGCAAAAAAGGTGTTGGCTGACTCTGCGGCAAGAACTTTCCCAAGTTTACTTTGCAATACTGGTCCACAATAAGTAGGCTCAATGGTCTAATTTGACCACAGTAACATACCAGACAGGTCATAGGTGTGTAACAAGTGAAAAGAAATATATCATCATTATAGTCTTCAAAAGAAACCTTACCTGGTTATAATTGGTAAGTGGCTGGTCCAGAACTGGAGGTGATGGAGTAATGAACTTGGGGCAGGCATACGAAAACAGTTCATCATAAGCAGCATAAGCTTCATCATCAAACCTCTGCATCTTTGTCATTTTGTCATTGTACTTTTCTTTCAGCTGGGTGCTAACATTTTCATCTATCAGCTTGTTCTGCGGGCACAAGGAGAGGCAGATTGCCAATAGTGCATACATCTGCTCATTTTTCTTCAGAATCTGGTCATACTGGGGAGATTTCTGATGGTACTGCTTATACTTTAGAATATACAGCAGAATTTTGTTGAACTCCTTAGTGGCATCAACATACCTAGGTTTATAGACGAATATAGTGTATTAGCTTACAGGACTAAATGCCTGCTTTGGGAATTTCAAGATGGCAGAATCAAAATAAAATCCACATATACAGTAGATCTTTGGCGAAGTTATATGACATGATTCAATCTACTTGGGACAAATATTGTGTGATGTCAACAAAGCATTTCATGATGCTTAGGTGTGTACAAAGCAGCAGAAAGTAAAGCAAACAAATCCATGACTGTGTATGACCTTTGGTACAAAAAAACTAAAAGCATAGGCATGCTTTAGTACCTGCGCATCATAAGATTTGCGAACCCATAGTGATAGATGGTTGAGATGTGGCTCCCGATCACAATGGTGTAGACCCCCTGCTGGTTAAGGTTGATCGGTGTCAAGCACTTGAGGCCAGTGTGGTAATCCCCCAGAAGACAGTGTATTCTGAGCAACCCAATCATGCTGTAGTAACCCAGGACCTTAAGAACATTGCTTCCCCCCTCGTAGTCATAACCGTCTGTGGCAGTGAACTGCTCCAGTCCCTCCTTCTCCCTCTCAAGGATCTGAGCAATGTTGGACTTCTCCACGAGCGCCTGCAGGTAATTGAGAACCCCATACACATTCCAGGCCTGCGCGCATGCAGGAGTCAGCAGCACATTGTCAGCCGCACGGTATAGAGAGAGAAAAAAAAGGTGAATCTAGCACAGAGAAAGTATGGAGCTTTAATTACCTTGTCGAACTGCTTGAGCTGCTGGAGCTCGTCCTCTGTCTTGTTCTTGAGCTTGGCGCGGTACTGGCAGAAGCTCTGGAACTGGTAGACGAACTCGTCAACCATGTCCCAGAGCCACTGGTTGGGCAGCTGCATGTTGACGACGCCGTGGAGGACGACGCCGAAGAGGTCGCAGTAGTTGCTCCAGGACTCGGAGCGGTGGCTGGCGGTGAGCGGGGAGAGGCGCGCGTAGGCGTGGCGGTACCAGAGCTCGCGGTAGAGGAGGAGGAAGACGTGGTCGCCGTCGCAGTAGGGTGCGACGGCCTCCGCGGAGGGCCAGGGCGAGTCGCGGAAGAGGCGGTCGGAGAGGCGCTGGAAGCCGCCCTCGTACATCTGGTTGATCTCGTAGACGTTCTTGTCGCGGATGTGGCGGTAGAGGTGGACCACGAACGTCTTCACCGAGTCCGGGACGTAGTTGGGGTCGTAAGCGTCGGCCGGGCCGCCGCCGTGCGGCTGGGGCGGCGCGAGGCCGTCCTCCCGGTCGTAGGCGGACGCCATGGTGTGGCGTGGGGGGAGGGTTTGGTTAGGGTTCGGGGTTGCGGCGGCGGCGTGAGGGGTGGGAGGAGGCTTTGGAGGGGGAGCGATTTGTTGTGACGGGATGTTCTTCTGGGTTTTCGCCGCTTGCGTGGATGGGCTGCAGGATTTTCAAGGAGCTGTCCCCTTTAGGCCCGATATGTCTCGAGCGAACGTACAGGAGTAGGACTACGCGATCGACAAATCCCTTGCGGGAAATAGGCATTCCC
This sequence comes from Alopecurus myosuroides, assembly GCA_028641055.1. Taxonomy (NCBI): domain Eukaryota; kingdom Viridiplantae; phylum Streptophyta; class Magnoliopsida; order Poales; family Poaceae; genus Alopecurus; species Alopecurus myosuroides. The sequence continues at coordinate 392,142,137 of CM054058.1, read as the reverse complement.
CGCCTGTCCGTCCGCATGGGCTGGTCCATGAAAGGCCTGGACACGATATTATTAACTTTTTTTATTTTCGTTTGTAGTTATTCGTTTGTAGTTATTATACCAGTATCGTGAGGTTAATGTAATAAGTGCTATGGGTAACTTATAAGGTTCAATCTTTCTTCGGGAACACATAGGAGCCATCGTGGACGTCCATGGTCCCGTTGTTGGTTATTGTTCGGTAAGTTCGCGAACATGTTTGTGTTATCGAGTCTTTACGAGTCACATGGTTAAGTCGTGTCAACCTTTTATTTAGAGAAATAATATGTTATTATTGGTTTTATGAATGTTCGATGTCATTATGATGTCATAGAAACAAGTCATCTGTCAATCGAAGTGGTTTCAAGGAAGTTACTATAAGAGAGAAATTATGCCGGTGTTAGGCAGAATTTATATGAGAGGTAACAGAGGACATGAGATGTCACAGGGTGTTAGAAATGTGTTTCTAACATCATTATATAATATTGATGATTTTATCTGTCGGGTTCAAGTGGTTCCAGAGGAGTTTCAGGGTCTTTCCATATAAGGAAGTAGTGCCTGGAGGGGGCTGATTTCCCTCTCATGGCCGAACCCCATTTTAGGGGGATGCCATGTGGGCTCCAGTGGATTAACAAGTTGGTACTCATCGTCCCGGTATTTTTCCTGGTTTTATTGGAGAGAAAAATAGAAAAATAAAATAGGAAGAGAGAAAGGAGGTGGAGGTGAACTCCACGTCCCAGTCCGAGTTGAGCTAGGAGGGAGGGATGAGGCCACCTCCTCCTAGATCAACTAGGAATCCTTCCCCCTATGCCAAGTCCCTCCTCCCTCCCACTATATAAAGCACCCCAAGTGAGCGGATAGTATGGGCACCTAGAGGGGTGAATAGGTGCTACGACAAATTTTAATTTTTCTTCGAATTAAGGCTTGACACAAAGTTAAATTATCTAGATTATGCAAGTAATGATGAATATACTTATATGACAAGACCAAAAATAAACACAATACAGGTACAAAGTAAAGGAGAGGGAATGAGGTAACCGATAACGGAAGCACGCGGAGACACGATCTAATACCGAGTTCCTCCTTGTTAAGGGAGTACGTCTTGTTGGAGGGGTGTGAGTTTCGCCACGAAGGCCTACTCAACACCACAAAGGCCTCACCCTATTCTCCGATTAACCCCGCCACAAAAGCCTAGTACACCTTCCACTACTGATCCCCTTTAAGGCGGAAATCGAGTCCTTTATAAAAAGCTTGGGGCACACACCCACAACCAAATTGGGGGATCCCAAGAATCTCCAAGAATCACCACAAGTAGCAATGAGGTCTAGGTTTTCCACACAATGAAACCCTAGACTAGTTACCCTCAAGAAAATGAGGGGGGAATGGAAAACCGGTTGGTGAAGATGTAGATCGGGGCCTCTCCTTAAACCCTCTGAAGATCAACAAGTTTGCGTGGATGGATTGGGAGATCTAGCAAGGTGGGTGAGCTCTATTAATGGAGCATTCAATTCTGGTCGAGCTAGCTCAAGGAAGAAGAAGGGGGTATTTATACCCCTTACCCAATTTTTAGCCGCTTGGAGCAATCCTGCGAATTTCACATCGGAGACTCCGGTGTAAAAGCCGGAGACTCCGGTCTGAAAAGTATCCAGACTTGGTTTGGACCAGAGACTCCGCACTGGTTGGTCGGAGACTCCGGAGAGTCTCCGGACTGATGCTAGTGGGTGGACACCAACTTCACTTGGCGCAGAAAATTCTTCTAGGCCGGAGACTCCGGTCTGCTGGGCCGGAGTCTCCGGTCTGTGGAGTTTCCGACAAAATGTTGTCTTCTTAGTGCACAGCCTGTCTATGGTGCATTGAGCGCACTGGGGCAGTCGAGAGTCCGGAGACTCCGGCTCCTGTGCCCCGAAGACTTCGGCAAGTCTCCGGAGGGAGTACAGCGGGTGACACCACTTGCGCAACTCAGCCACTTCGCGGGAATTTCTTCACACCGGAGACTCCGGCCTGGAATAAATTCTAGCGGCTTCTTGGTAATAGAACTCTTTGACCTTTTTGGAGTCACACACCACCATTAGTAAATATGTCAATTTGACCCTGAAACATCAACACACATAACTTGATATACTTGTGTTGTTAACAAACACCCAAAACAAGATTTAGGCGCATTTGCGCTTTCAATCTCCCCATTTTTGGAGTTTGATGACAACACAAATATTTTCAATGATAATAATAGCTAGGTTTGGTTTGTAAAAAATAGATGGGATCCTAAACAACAAAGTCATAAGATCCCCCTATGTTTTACAAACTAACACCACAAGCACAACAATAGTGAACAATATAAATGCATGCATTGGTAAGATAAGTAAAGCGACATAATAGCACAAACATAAGATAGCTTCACCACATAGTCTCGCCACACAAAATTCAAGGTCCACTTGGAAAGGAAACTCAAAAGCAACTAAGATAAAGCGAACACAAGCCATAAAAACAAAGTCCAAAGGCTTGTGTCCCGAAGCAAATCAAATCAAAGCAACCCTTGCAAATCCCCGAGAAGTCTAGAATAGCCACTTCTCCCCCTTTGGCATCGAGACACCAAAAAGGGAAAAGACCAATGATACGTCATAAACGTATCCTTAATTTATGATGTTCCATGTTGTTTTCTTATTGTTTCCCACATGTTTGCTATACACTTTATGTCATTTTTATCGATTTTATGGACTAACCTATTGACAAGATGCCACAGAGCGAGTTCCCTGTTTTCTGCTGTTTTTGGTTTCAGAAAAGTTGTTATGAAAATATTCTCGGAATTGGAAAATTTGAAGCCCGGAAGTCTTAGAATTCCCGAAGGTTCCACGAAGTCCCAAAGAGACCTGGAGGGGGCCTTAGGGAGCCCACACCATAGGGCGCCCCCCCTTGGCCGCGCTAGGGTGATGTGGGGCCCCCAGGCCTCCACCGCCTCTACCCTTTCGCCTATTTAATCCTCCCGAGACATAAACCCTAGAAGGATCCCGCTTTTACTCGAGAAACACCCGAGGCTGCCGTCACCGGCATCCCGAGATCGGGAGGGTTCTGGAGCTCTCCCTGGCACCCTGCCGAAAGGGGAAATCATCACCGAAGAGGTCTACACCACCATGCCCTCCTCCGAAGGTATGCGTGAGTAGTTCATCCTTGGACTACGGGTCCATAGCAATAGCTAGATGGTTGTCCTCTCCTCTTTATGCCTCATGTTTAGATCTTGTGAGCTGCCTTACATGATCGAGATCATCTTATTGTAAGGCTACATGTTATGTTTGTTGGGATCCGATGATTATTGAATGATATGTCTCTTGATTATCAACATATCATGTTGTCTTCATGTGTTTGTTATTTATGATCGTGCATGCTCTCTGTTGTTAGTAGATGCTCTGGACAAGTAGATGCTAGTGACTCCAAGAGGGAGTATTTATGCTGGATAGTGGGTTCATGCCTTCTTTGCATGTGTGCTCGAGTGACAGAAACGTGGAGGATGGAGGATGTGATGTTGCCATTAGGGAGAAAATGACGATGTTTACATTGTTTACATTACACACTTTGCTTACTGTGATTATATGTTGCTTGCAACTTAATACCCAACATTTGCTCGGATGATATTCGGAGGGTGGATTATTAGTAATAGATGCAGTTGGATGATGGTCTATGTATCTTGTTGTAATGCCCGCATGAATCTCATAGTAATCATCATGTCATGCATGTTTCATTATCTATCAATTGCCCAGCTATAATTCGTTCACCCCGCATGTTAGCTATCTTTTATGGGGAGACACCACTAGTGAACTATGGACCCCGATCCATTTTCTCATACTGATAATACAAACACTGCTTCCACTGTTTTCACACTGCTACTGTTGTTTCCATATTGTTCTCATACTGTTTTCCACACCATACGTTTAACCTCTTTATTATCAGCAAAACCGGTGAGATTGACAGCCTCACTGCTTCGTTGGGGCAAAGTGAATTGATTGTGTTCTGTAGGTTCCACGTTGCTGCTGAATCGGTAGTGCGCCCTACCACAACAACTGCATCAACCTTCAGAATTTTCTTGTCCTCCTACTGGTCCATTCAACCTTGGTTTTTTTCTGAGGGAAAACTTGTCGCTGCACTCTTCACAAAATTTCTCTTGGGGTTTACCACCGTCAGATTCCATCAAGTTCTCTAGCACCGTTTCCAGGGAGGAAGAGAATTTCTGCAAGGGGGGTCTCTCACCTCCGATCATTTTTACTTTGTTATTTTTTTGCTTGTTACTTGCTTTATCATGCTTGCTATCAATGTTTGATATCTTTGAAACTAGATCTTATTGGCAAGGTGGGTTCATATATGAACAAAAAAATATTATAAGGAACACCACTTGTCACAAAAAGGGATACACTTATGGGAGAAAAATAATAAATTGCATGACTATGCTAAGAAATTGTGCTCTACTTATAATGTTACTTATTGCTTTGATAAAGCTTGTTGTTGTAGGAGGTATAAACACCTCCCTTTTCAGTGTGAGTATAATGACAATGTTACCATATCTTATTATGTTAAGGCAAATTATGACTTTGATGATATGGAACAAATCGAGAAATTTATTGCTTGGAAGTGTGCATTCGAAATTGTTTATTTTCTTGAAGATATTGATGATGCACCTTATAAATATGAGATTTATGATATACTTGAATATTGCTTTATAATTACAAGGCTTGTAATTTCTACATAATTAAATATCTTAATGGATTCTCTCCCCCCAAAGAGATAGACTAATGCCTTGTTGAAACCAATGGAAGAAGAAATTGCTGAAACTGGAAGCTCATTGGATGAAAAAGAGGAGGAGAGTGATGATCAAGAGGAGGAACAATGGAGTAGCTACCCATGTCTACCTCCCAATGAGAGTAACTCTTTAGACCTTATTTGATTGCCCTCCGTGCTTACCAAAGGAGTATGAGTGTTATATTGATAATTGTGATGATCCTATTGATTCTTTTGAAATATCCCTTTTCGAGGAAATTGATATTTGTTATACTTGTGACCTTGATACTACTATGGATGAAACTTGTGAGAATGATATTTTTACTGTTATTTATGATAATCCTTGCTAATTTAATAAATCCTATGATAATCCTCTATTTATTCCAACTATTGATATGCATGATAATGAGGAAGTTTGTTTAGAAAATTTATATGACAATGCTCTAGATGATGGTGCTATGTTACTTGATGATATAAATTATAATGCTACTGAGAATAGGATTGCTATAATGTGTCCCATACCTTTTAAGAGTGACCAATCATCTTGTTTTGCCATTGCTAAAAGTGGGAAAAAAGAGGAGCTGATTTTAAATTTTGATCTTATTGTTTTTGAGCTTGATATGAATTGTGTGCTTTTAGACCAGGACAAACGTGCTTTATGTGATAATTGTGTTATTGAGTTTGTTTATTATGCTACTGAAAATTATCATGAGATAGGAAAATATGGTTGTAGGAATTTTCATGATACTAAAACACCTCCCTTTTTGTTGAAAGATTTGAAATTTCTCTTGTTCTACCTTCCCATGATTTCTAGTTTGAGCTTATTCAATTTATTTCTTTACAAGATTCCTATGAATAGGAAGTGGGTTAGACTTAAATTTGTTTTATAATTTCTTCTTGATGCTCTCTTTTTCTTCATTCATATTCCTTATGTGATCATCTTGATTCCATTTTTCTGAGCCTAGCTAAAAGGCGTTAAAGAAAAGCACTTCCTGTGAGATAAGCCATGGTTTTATTTTTGTTTTGTTTTTATCTATTTTATTTTGAGTAAAGGGGTTATATACCCCTTTAGAAACTCCTTTGTATATTAATTTTCATGCATTAGTTGTGCCAAGTAAAGTTTCTAGCGAAAGTTGGAGTTGGTTTTGGATTTCTGCGCAGGAAACAAATTTCTGCTGTCCACCGTAAAAAATCGTATAAATTCCAAAAAGATCGAAATGGCCTTAAACTTTTTGTGCTTATTACTCAGATAATTCTGAAACTTTTTTGTTCTTAGTGTTTTTCGATCTGAGCAACTTAAGTGCCCCGAAAAAAATCGTTTTTACAAACTCTTCTGGTTTTGGCAGATTCTGCCATTTTTCTTGCATTTGCTCTTTTACTATGTCAAGTGGATTTATTTGCTTCATGAAACATCAGTGGATGTATCTAATGTTTAAAAGTATCAATAGAACTTGTGACCTTGCATAAACCATGGATTTTTTATTGTTCCAATAACCCTCTAATGTGAATTACTTTGAGTGTGGTGTGAAGGAAATTTTCAAGGGTCAAGAGAAGAGGGTGATATAATGTGATCAAGAAGAGTGCAAGGTCAAAGCTTGGGGATGCCCCTGTGGTTCATCCCAGAAAATTCTAAGAATATTCAAGCGTCTAAGCTTGGGGATTCCCAAGGCACCCCCTTCTTCATCAACAATTTATCAGGTCACTTCTAGTGAAACTATATTTTTATTCGGTCACATCATATGAAATTTACTTGGAGCCTCTGTTTGTTTGTTTTCCTTGCAGCAGTAATGTTGTTGGAACCTAGCATTCTTTGTGTGGAAGAGATACACTCTTTGCTTTTTCGTATTAATACTCATTATGCTCGTATTCTTAGTTTTTCTTCTAGTTGCTGCAAAATTCCTGTTTAGCTCCTGTTTTTCTTGCATCTCTTATTTAGAGCTGTTAGTTTTAGTAGATTTATGTTAGTACTCTGTTGTTTCATTGTTGCATCTCTTGGAGAGTTTTTGTTCAGTATGAAATGCTTGGTGTTGGAAAGCAGTAGTACAGTTTTCGTGCTTATAACGGTGCAAATAGAACCTTGTATAGACCGTGGGTACACTTTTTCATGTCATGCTAGATGTTATTTTAATTCTAAAGCCTAGTGGTTATTTCGTAGCATGATTTGTCTCAAATAGCTGAGAGTGTTTAATGTGCCTTTGAAATAATCATGAGTTGTTCTTGTCATATTGAAGCATAAATTTGTGGTGTTCTCCTTTGAATGTTTTATTTGGTTGACTTGGCGCATGCTTACACCATGTTTATGACTACAAACCAGTCACTTATAGCCTCTATGATCATTTATTTTTTGAACTTGTAGTACCACTTATGCTTCGATTAATGATGTTTTTGAAGCTATGCATGATTATGGCCATTATTGCTCTCTTGATTTGTCGCTCCCAGTCTTTTGCTAGCCTCCACATGTACTGAGTATGAGCTCTACTCGTGCATCCAACTCCCAAAAACTAAAGTTTGCCAAATGTGTCCATCATACCTACCTACATGTGGTATTTAACTGCCACTCCAAAGTAAATTGCTCATGTGTTACCTTTAAAACCTTCAAAATTACTCATATTTGTGCTCTTGTTTTAGCTCAGGACGACGTAAATAAAGAATCTTTATCTCACTTGTTGGTTGGACTTCCACACCCTAGACTAGTGGCTTCATCCGCTTATCCAATTGATAGAAGAGGTGGCGGCAGGGTGCCCAACCCTAAATTAATACAACAAATTCTCTTCACTATTTTTGCCCCTAATTTATCAGTCAAAGCATAATTGTGTGAACAAAAGAGAAAGAGGGATGACCTTCTACCCAGATGTGTCCTTCTATGGGAGCCGCTCTTGTGAAGTCTAGTTTGATTGTGATGTACTGTATTTTTTGTTTACCATTCATTGACATAAGCATACACCTCTCTAAAAAATGTTTTCAATACCTCTATTTAACAAAATAAAAAGCTCTAGCACATGAGTGATCCCTGCTTCCTTCTGCGAAGGTCCTTTCTTTTACTTTTATGTTGAGTCTCCATCTTCTAACTTTATGCACAGTTGAGAGAGCATAGTTGCCATTCTGAGTCTAATGTGCATTTGTCCTAGAAACGTTATTAACTGATTCATGATGTGTTATTATTTGTTCTCAAATTATTTGTTCTAGTCTTCCTTTTGAACTTTGAAGATGTCCTGGCATTTATGTTTTGCCCCCACTCTTAAGGACAAACGAAATATCACTTTTTCTATGGTATCTCTATGCTTGAAACAAACGTATAACTTTCGAGTGCATTATTATTCATGATGTTTTATTTTGTGTTACTTTACCATGATGCAAGGTGATTGCTATGTTTCATTGTTAGAATTATATTTATCATGCTTGTGTTAAAGTTCTATGATCTCAGCTATGCTTATGCTTTTACAATTTAGATGATCACGTTTATGTTGGTAGCATGTCACCTCATAAATTATGTGTTTTTATCGTTTACCTACTCGAGGACGAGTAGGAACTACGCTTGGGGATGTTGATACGTCATAAATGTATCCTTAATTTCTGATGTTCCATGTTGTTTTCATGCCATATGCTACATGTTTTCCTAACACTTTATGTCACTAACCTATTGACAAGATTCCACAGAGCCAGTTCCCGTTTTCTGTTGTTTTTAGTTTCAGAAAATTTGTTCTAGAAATATTCTCGGAATTGGAAAATTCAAAGCCGGGAAGTCTAAGAATTCCCGAATGTTCCACGGAGTGCCAAAGAGGCCCGCGGGGGGGGGGCATACCATAGGGCGGCGCGGCCAGGGTAGGCCCCTCGGGCGCCCACCGCCATTGCCCTTTCGGCCATATATTCTACCTGATGCGTGAACCCAAAAAATAGACCACTTTTCCACGAAAACACCCAAGGCCGCCGTCATCGTAACCCGAGATCGGGAGGGTTCTGGAGTTCTCCCCGGCACCCTGCCGGGAGGGAAAATCATCATCGGAGGGCTCTACAGCACCATACCCGCCTCCGAAGTGATGCGTGAGTAGTTCATCCTTGGACTACAGGTCCATAACAGTAGCTAGATGGTTGTCATATCCTCTTTATGCCTCATGTTTAGATCTCGTGAGCTGCCTCACATGATCGAGATCATCTTATTGTAATGCTACATGTTGTGTTTGCTGGGATCCGATGATTAGTGAATGCTATGTCTCTTGATTATCAATCTATCATGTTGTCTTCATGTGTATGTTATTTATGAACTTGCATGCTCTCCGTTGTTAGTAGATGCTCTGGCCAAGTAGATACTAGTGACTCCAAGAAGGAGTATTTATGCTTGATAGTGGGTGATGACCCACAAGTATAGGGGGTGTATCGTAGTACTTTCGATAAATAAAAGTGTCTAACCCAACGAGGAGCAGAAGGTGTTGACAAGCAGTTTCGATGAAGGAATAACTGTAAACACTGGAAAATAGATTTTTAGGGGTTTTTGATATTGCAGATAAATAAAGTACGAGTAAATAAAATGCAGTAGTAATAATTGCAGCAAGTGGCCCAATCCTTTCTTAAGCAAAGGACAAGCCGGTGAGTTTACTTATGATTAACAAACGTTCTCGAGGACACACGGGAGGTTTCTGTCAAGTGCTTTTGTTCCATGCAGCTGAATAATGTTAGGTGTTTTGATAAGTGTTGTGTGGGTGAACCTATGCTAATGTACCGTCCCATCCAATACTAATACATACTTGTGATTATACCCCTTGCAAGCACCCGCAACTACAAGAAAGTAATTAAGAAATAAATCTAACCACAACTTTAAACTCCGGGATCCTACGCTCCCTCGTGTAATGGTTTCCTAACAGGGGTTTAGGTTTCTGTCACTCCGGCAACCCCACAATTAGTAGCCAAATACACGATTCATCCCCTTGGCCCATAAATGGTGAAGTGTCATGTAGTCGACGTTCACATGACACCACTAGGAGAATAACACCACAACTTAAATATCAAACATTAAATATTATTCAACATCACTTCACTACTAACAACTTGACTTCTCCCATGTCCTCACGAACAACACGAACTACTCACAAGACATCATATGGATCATAATCAGAGGTGATATAATGGATGATAACAATCTGGTCATAAAGTGCAAACATCGATAAATCTCACAAGCATCAACTACTAACAAGTAATCCACACCGGGAGAGAGATCTAATGCAAAACAACGATAGAGCCCCTAATTGTTACAGCGGGATGACGGTGGATGATGAGGGTGATGGTGATGGTGGTGATGACGATGATGATGATGACGATCTTGATGATGCCCGGAGCAATGACAGTGACGATGGCGGTGATTTCCCTCTCCGGAGAGGAATTTCCCTGGCAGATTTCTCCCTGCCAGAGAGCTTTTCTCTCTCGGGTGTTTTCCGCCCTGCGGCAGCGGCGGAATAATTCTTCGAGGATGGAATGAGGCTTAGGGTTCTGTAACATCCCAAGTATGAAAACAACCTTAGAATGCTTGCTCCTTGTTTAATTTCAGTTTGCATCATTCCATCATGAGCATTGCATTTGTTCTCACTTGTTTTCACTTGTTTTTCATTTGAATTTCAAACCAAATTTCAAATCCTTGTTTCATACTTGGTCTGTTACAACCTTTCCAAATAAAACATTCAAATCAAACCATTTATTTGTTTCCAATAAACTTGAATTTTCATATTATTAACTTGCTAAAATTTCAACATTTTCAATTATTGCAAAGTTCAATCAAATTTATTCGGTTTTCAAACAGCAACAAAAATTTAAAATTTTGAAAAACAAAAGTTTGTACAACTGGGCTTTTGCAATAAAGAACTTATAAAAATTTATCACCAAAAATTTTAAACCCCAAAACCCTATTCTTTTTCTCTCTTTTTCTTTCCTACAAAAAAAAAGGTGAACAGAAAAAATAAAAACAGAAAAGCAAAAGGGGGGCAGGCCAGCCCAAGTGGGCTGAGCCCACCACAGCCCCGAGGCCCAGCCCCCTTACCTGCTCCCTTTCGTCCTCCTTCGTACGGAGACAGAGAGGGAGGGTGCCTCCCCCACCTGCAAGCTTTCCACCGGCCCCCCTCCTCCTATATCTACCTCCCGCAGCCGTGCCCTAGCTCTCCTCTCCCTCCTCCATCTCCTCGCGCCGCCGTTTTCTCCTCCTCCTCCTTCCTTCTCTCTCGCTGCCCTGACTCGCTGCTCCCTGAAGCTCCACCACCGCGACAGCAGAGGAGCACGGCCGGCGATCGCCGCACCCATGGAGCCCCTCCGAGCGGGCTAGGTGCGGGAATCGACCCCCCAAGCTTCCGTCTTCCTCCTTGTTTCCAGGAAGGGGCCCGAGCGGCCTCGGACCGCCACCACCGCGTCGTCGACACCGCCGGTCACCGCCACCTCACCGAGCAGTCCTCCTCCTTCCTCTACTCCCCCCGGTGAGCACCACTTCCTTCTCCCCCCCCCTGTTTGCACGCGCACACTGCACCCCACTGCACGCCTCCCGCACGCGTGCGCAGCAGCACCAGCAGCGAGCAGCCAGTCGCCGGCGATCACCGTGCCCTGGCCAAGTTCAGTTAACTGAACTTTTCGCTTCGGTTAACAGCCCCGAACACCACCTCAAAACCCCACGCGCATCTGTTCTGTCACGATCCGCAGCACAGCCCAGTGGCTAGAGCCACCCCGCGCGAGCCCACGGTCGCGAGTTCGATTCCCCCCGCGTGCAGGATTAAAACCCCCTTTTTGCCGCTTTGCCACGCGCGCAACGCGGGCCCCACCTGTCAGCGACAGTGGTGGCCACGCGCGCGCACACCCGCGGCCACGCAGGCGCCAACTGGGCGCTGGCCCACTGGCCAGTGACCCAGGGCTGTTCTCCCCTGCGTAACAAAACTTCCAGGGTCCTTTCCGAAATTCTATTTTTGCACTCAAGCCCCTGGAATAAAATTAAGACTTTTAAAATTGCAGAATAGCCCCCAGATTTCAAATTCAAATATCTTTGGCATTTCAAATCCAAATTGGGTAAATTAAATATGTTTTCCATACAAAATTTCCTAAACTTTTCAAATATGCAATCTTTTTACTATTTTGAAAAATTAAAAATTATATTATTTTCTGTACTTTATTTAATTCATTCAAAATTGTTTAACTCATAACTAATTCAAATTAAATCCAAATTTAATTTGTAAAATATGTTTTCAAACCAGAAAAATATAATCTTTTCAAATAGGAATTTTATTTAATGTTTGGAACAAATAAAATTCAATTAGTTTCAGTACTTGAATTAAATTCATTTAAATCTTTTTTAAACTTGTTTAATTCATAATTAATTCATTTTAATTTCAAATTCAAAAAGTAATACATGTTTTCCAATCAGAATTAAATGCTCTACCCAACTATGCCATAATAACAACATTTTGAGAAACTAAATTTTGCACTAATTTCAATTCTGATTTTTATTTAATTAACATGCCAAAAGCCACAATTAAATATTTACAACTCCAAATTTGGCAAATAAAATATCTAGTTGAAGCTAATTTCATTTCCTAGTTGTTTCTATCATCTCTCATGCATTTAATCCACTTTAACCAATGTTTAGTTGTAGTTCATTGAATTCTCAATTAATGCACATGGGCTTTACCATATGCAATTCAATTGCATATGGGCCCATTTAATTATGTTACCATGTCAATTAGCTTATCTTTGATGCATCAATTAAATTGTCATGCATCATCCCATGTTTGTGCATTATGCCATGTTATTGATTGTTTGTCTCTCTTCGTTGTTTGTTTGCTTCTTCTCGAATAGACGACGACGTTGAGACAGACGAGGTTTACGACACTACTTCAGAGGAGTTAGCCCAGTACCAGGCTACTGAGTTTGCAGGCAAGTATTCACTCACATGAACCGTTGTGTCCTTTCCACACTGGATACCGATACTTTCCGTTGTCTAGTCTGCTAGCCTTAAGATTCGTTGCTTGTGTTCCGATCCTATCACATGTTATCCGGTAACCCTGATATAGCCTATCCTCCACACCTATAACCCTGTTGCTTGTTGCCTGTGTCTTACTAGCATGCTTAGGGTTGTTTATGCTCGAGTCTGATGTCCGTCATTTCTGTTACCATGTTTATAATGTTCTGGGGGTTCGATGTTAAACAACAACCTGTTAATGTATGAGGTAATGCTAATTTGATGATAAGGCACCGGCAGGAGGCCGGGTATGGTTTTGAGGCCTGCTAGTGTCGAACTCAGGAAAAGTTCTTATCCTCTAGATCCATGATGAGCGCGCTAACCACATGTGGGAAGCGTGTATGGGCGCCCCCCGCAACTCTGATTCGATTCGCATCTCGTCCAAATCGCCTCATTTAGTTCGGGTTTTCCATTTGCCGCATGCATATGCAGGTGCGAACCCTTGGCGCCAGGGTGGTAACTTTTGTAGTCGGCATTTAGGGAGACACGTTCTTAGAGTGCTATGAGGGTCCCCTTTTCTTCGTGGGGCTTGATTAGCCGTGCGCTCACTTGCACGGGGTTGTTTGGGCTTGGTGCGAAGAAGAGTTGGGTTGTGTTGAGTGGCCTGCTTGGTGGGTTTGATCCCCGCCTGGCGGGTTATTCTTACGTGTACGGCCAAATTGGTGCATCCATGCAGGGTTAAATCTTCTCGAGAAGCCGTGTTGTCCGCGGTTATGGATGACTTGGTGATAGGGCTGGCTAACAAGGATTAGACAACTTACACCTAATTGATAATAATTTGACTAGTAATAGGCTTATTGACACAATAACCTGAACCTTCATTAATCCAACTGTGTGAGTTATCCTCGGATTGCTTCTTTGGATAAGGGGCGAGATCCAGGATGGGTTTGTTTGAGGTTAGTGGTAGTTGGCTCCGATGCGCTATCTTATCCCTTTCTTTTAGCCGGATGTTGTAGCGTGTCTCTGTAGTTGATTAGTGCAGCCCGCTGCCGCACCTTTGTATCACCTATCTTCCGTTGAACCCAAAGCATCTGTACTTGGTGTTGTCGGGTACACTTTGGTATCTTGTGCGTCTTGCTTGCCAGTACTCGTCCGTACTGACCCCTTTGGGGCTGCGTGTTCTGCAGACTACGTTTCCGAGGATCCCCATGGTGGCTACTACGTGGAGTATGACGAGGCTGCTGACGAGTAGATAGCGGACCCGGGCAGGATCCGAGACTTCGTGGATGGGCTCCGTATTTTTCGTTTCCGGCCTCTTAGGCCTAGTTGGATCTTGTCTGTACTCAGACACTTTGGATGCTTCCGCTGTGATGTAATGATGACTTGTTAGGACATGTGTCCTCTGCATGACTGTATTTGCTATCTCTGCTCTAGTGAGAGCTTTTTGCCACTTATTTCTATTTCTTTGTGTCTTAGAGATTTGTTGTGATATCACTTGTTCAAATGTCATTGACGTACCATGTGTGTATGTTATGAAGTACGTCAATGGAAGTATTCGGATTTCTATTGGATGGTTTCACAGACGATGAATAGTAGAGGATGGTTGTCACACGTTTACGTGTTGGCCTACTCATATTGAGATGCGGGTGCAGAGGCCCCCTAAGCCATTTATCTACTGTTTAGCGGGCTGTGAGTATCCTCTAAAAGTCCGGGTGCGACAAATGGTATCAGAGCCTGTCTGCCTGTAGGATCCCTTTTACTGGTCGCAGTTGAGTCTAGAAACTATTTTGTAGCTATATAGGAAAAATGAAACGTGAGAGTAGGAATTCTGTTCTTTTATTTATTTCCCCACCCACCCTCCCTTTTTTCTGGTAAGGAAGTGCAATGTTGTTTTCTCTTCTCATCTAAACTTTCAAGTTAGGATTTCACGTATCCTGGTTTCTCTAGGATGGTTATATCTACTAGACCATAGGAATGGAGGTGGTTGTGACATGATTTTCATGTTGCCTACTCAGGATTGAGAACGGAGGCACATAAGCCCCGGAAGCAGATCCTCTATTCCTTAAGCAGTAGATATTGATCCTTTAGAAGCCCGGATGGGGTTTTCCATAGTACCTCAGGAGTGTTTTGGTCTCGTGTTTCCCTGTCGGGGGGTTACCCCCGAGTAGGGTAAAGACAGGTGGTAAAGGCAGCCTACAGAAGAGAGGTTTGGTCGAGTAGCCGACTACCTGGTACTCGCTACCCGGTCGACTGCTACTCGGTCTCACCTCAAGATGACCAGAAGGAGATATCAATCAAGTTCTACCCTGACGAGTAGAAGGTTTGGCCCGAGTACAATTGGCGGGAACCATTGGCGGGAACCTACTCGGGCCAGAAAGTCAAAGGAGCCGTTCTGACACAGGATCCCGCGTATCCTGGGTCCGTACTTGGCAGCATTCGAGCTACTGTTCACCTGGGGCCGGCCTGCCTGACAGTGACAGCATGGAAGCAGGCGGTGACAGGATAAGGGGGCCTACTCTGTGCCTAGGTACAGTGATACCAGTCTGTCCCCTAGTTTTGCCCAACGACTTTACAGAAGCAGCCAAGGTTAGGAACCAAAGCTGTCAGCGGGTACTCGGAGAAAGGACGATGTGCACACTATGTCGACACTTGTCTAGATTTGGACGTATCCGGCTGGGCACCGTGTATATAAGGTGCCCCGCCGCCTCCTGCGCGAGGGATCTCATTCCATATGCCAACAGTTGCTCTCTGGAAACCCTAGAATCCCTAAGTTCTTGAC
This sequence comes from Alopecurus myosuroides, assembly GCA_028641055.1. Taxonomy (NCBI): domain Eukaryota; kingdom Viridiplantae; phylum Streptophyta; class Magnoliopsida; order Poales; family Poaceae; genus Alopecurus; species Alopecurus myosuroides. Next base: position 392,126,658 of record CM054058.1, on the reverse strand, counting down.
CTAGCTCTACCCGGAGAGGAGAGAGAGGCTACCCGGTAGAGATACCATTTGTACTGTGGCTACTCGGAGAGACATCATAATACATAGAGAAAGGCAGGAGTAGGGGTTTTACCTCCTCACGAGGGCCCTGAACCTGGGTACATCGTGTTGTTTGTGTTGTGTGGATCTTACCTCACGCGGCTACTCGTCGCGTGATCCCTCCCCGGACACCTCCAGCGTCCATCGTCCCCACATCTTTAGCCATCCCATGGCATCTGCCGTGACACCACCACGACAGTTGGCGCCCACCGTGGGGCAACCAGCGGCGCTGGTTGGAGTTTCTGTTCGGACGGGATCTTCATCAGCGGAGCGCGTAGTTTGTGGCCTTGTCCACAGATTCGGCTCCTTCGACTTCGTCACCGACAACGCCGGCTGTTTCGGCGGCATGGCCATGCCCGAGGGCGGCTCGGTGAGCTGGTGCATGACGCGGAGGATCCTCCTGCGGTGGTTGCTGCTCGCGGAAGGCCTGCATGCAGCTCTGCATGCTGCGCGGAGGTGATGGTGACGGGCTTGGCGGCAAACACTGGCGCAGCCGCTACTGGCGCTGCGGCCGTCGTCGAGGAGGTTGACGACCCGCCTGCTGGTGGCAGGAACCATCGGCCCTACGAGAAGGAGAGCAACTTGCCACCTTCCACGTCTACGGTCATCCCCGCGTCTGCTGCGCGAACCGGTATGCCTACTCCCACCGACGTCGAGCTGCTAGCCGCGAGGGAGCAGCTCGAGCGGCAACGCCAGGAGCTGCTTGCCGAGCAGGCGGAGTTGGAGAAGATCAGGCTTGAGCTGAGTCTAGACCAGCTCGAGTACAACAAGGCTCACGGCTTCACGCCGGTCGCCAGGAGGCCCAGTAGAGTGGGCGCTACGCGGCGCAACCTGGGTGCCGAGATGGCGACAGTTGCGGAGGAGCCCGCGCAGTCCGCCACAGCGAACACTTTCACAAGGCCAAGGTACAGCACACCCGCCAAGACGCTCAGAGCTGCACAGGCCGTGGCTGCCGAGTTGCCGCGCCTAGATGGAGAGGCGCGTCTCAGGCAGCAGGAGAGGCTCAACGAGTTGGTGTTGGAGGCCGCCAGGCAGAACGAGGAATTCCGGAAGGCCAACCCGGGAGCTGGAGCTTCGCAGGTGGTTCATTCGCACGCGGCCAGATCTAATGATCAGGCCTCGTCACCGCATCCTAGCCGCGAGAAGAGCCGCAGCGGGCGCTCGGGTAGAGACAGGCAAATGCAGGTGTATGACCCGGCTGCTGCCGCGAAACAGGTTGCTGTGCCGCAGCAGCCCGGTCAGGAACACAATGCTGCAAGAGCAGGCTCTCAAGCCCATCAAGCTCAAAGCCGTGCCCGAGAAGCCGCGCGTCCGGGTACTTCTCGGCAACCCGCAGCTCAGCCTACTCGGCAGAGGCAGCAGCCGCGCCCAGTGGCACCAGTCGCCAACCCAGTGGAGCAGCCCGCAGCCATGCAGGTGGATAGGTATGATGATGGCTACTCGGCTATGGAGATGGCTGGTTATGACATCCATGACCGTGTTGGTGAGCGCGTGTTGGCGCCTGGAGATGCAAGGCACCAGCTGGACCGTATCAGCTTGTCGGCGCGGCTTGAGAGCACGGGTCCTCCTGGCCCCGAGTGCTTTGGCCCGCGCATCATGAACGAGCCTTCCGTGAAGGGCTTCCAGCTCGCAAGAGGCACCAAGAGCTACAATGGTAGCACCAAGCCCGAAGATTGACTCAATGACTACGTCACCGCGGTCCATATCGCGGGTGGCAACAGGAGATGGGCCGTGCGGTACGTCCCGCAGATGCTAGAGGGTCCAGCTCGCACTTGGCTCAACAACTTGCCCAAGCACAGCATTAACTGCTGGCTGGACTTCTCGGACGCCTTCGTCAGCAACTTCACGAGTACATACAAGAGGCCGAATAGGCCACAGCAGCTCTCGGCTTGCAGGCAGCGAGAAGACGAGACGGACCGTGAGTACCTTACTCGGTGGAGCACCTTGAGGAACACTTGTGAGGGTGTGAATGAAGCACAGGCCATCACTTGGTTTGCGCAGGGTTGCCGACATGGCAGCATGCTTTGGCAGAGATTGCAGAGGGAGATGCCGAACACCCTGGCCGAGACCATCAAGATTGCGGATCAGTACGCACTCGGTGATCCTACTCAGCCACTGATGGACTCCTCCGAGCCGAGAAGAAACTTCAACAGCAGCAAGCGCAACGAGTTCCGCAACAAGCGCCGAGTAGATACTCGGTATGACCCTGAAGAGGTGAATGCAGTGAATGTTGGAGGCGGTGGTGGCCAAAGGCAGAAACCTGCTGGAGCCTACGGGCAGAACCAGAACCAGGGCCAGGGCAACAAGAAACCGTTCCGCACTGCGCAGCCGGGTAGCGGGAACTCCGAGCAGCCGAAGAAGTTTGTCTTCGATGACATGAAGGATGGTCCGTATAGCTTTCACACTCACCACCCCTCAAGGCCCGCCAACCACACTACTCGACAGTGCGAGTGGTGGGATGTGATCAAGAGTGATGGCTTGCCTCCTCCTCCTCCTCTGCCAGCTGCCAATGCTACTGTTCAGCCTACTCGCGCTCCCGCAGCTCGGCCGCCAGTGTACCCGAGAAGAGAGAATGTCAACCAGGTGGCTTTAGGAGCCAACCGGAACTTCAACAACGAGAGATACCGCAACAACAACAACAACTACAACCGCAACAACAACAACAGAGGCAACAACAACTATCAGGGCAACAACAACAACAACAATGGCAACAATGGGGGCAATGGCTCCAACCAGTATCAAGAGCACCATGAGAGCTATATGATCTTCACTTCTGAGGCAGTCGACAAGCAGTCACAGCACAGGCGGGCCATGGAGGTCAACGCAGTGATTCCTGCTGTCCCTCACTACATGTACTGGTGCGACCAGGAGATCAGGTGGACTCGGGCAGATCACCCCAAGGTGATGCCGAATCCGGGTACCTATGCCTTGGTGCTGGATCCTACCTTCCTGGGCCCCGAGAAGAATGTGAGGTTCAGCAAGGTGCTAATCGACAATGGCAGCAGCATCAACATTGTGTACAAGGACACACTCGAGAAGCTTGGCCTGGCCGAGAACATGATGCTGCCTAGCAAGACCACTTTCCATGGCATTGTGCCCGGGATCTCATGCAACCCGATTGGCCGAGTGTGGATTGATGTGCTATTCGGTACTCGGGAGAACTGCCGCACAGAGCGCCTGCAGTTTGAAGTGGTGGATCATCAGAGCCCCTATCATGCTCTACTCGGCAGGCCTGCTCTGGGCAAGTTCATGGCCTCTACACATGTGGCTTATCTGAAGATGAAGATCCCTGGTCCCAATGGCATCATCACCATCTCGGGAGATTACAAGAAGTCCATGGAGTGTGCCTCTGCTAGCTCTCAGCTGGCGGAATCGATGGTGATTGCTGCCGAGAAGAAGAAGATGTACGAGGTGGTGGCCATGGCTCAGTCCGCACAAGCTGGCGCACAAGGTGTGCCGAGTACCCAGCATGGTACTGCTTTCCAAGCTGCCAAGGAGACCAAGACAGTCCAGGTTGACCCCGAGTTCCCGGAGCGCGTGGCCATCATTGGTGCCGGGTTGGCGGAGAAATAGGAAAGCGCGCTCATCCACTTCCTCCGTGAGAATCGGGATGTGTTCGCCTGGACCAATGAAGATCTACCAGGAGTCCCGAGGGAGTTGGTTGAGCACTCTTTGCATGTGCGTCCTGACGCCAAGCCCGTGAAGCAGGCTTTGCGCCGTTTCGGAGATGAGAGAAGGAAGGCCATCGGTGATCAAATCACCAAGCTGCTGATCAGTAACTTCATCATGGAAGTGCTGCACCCGGACTGGTTAGCCAACCCGGTCATGGTCGAGAAGAAAAAGGAAGATCCCAAGGCTGCCACTGCATGGCGCATGTGTGTCGACTACACCGACTTGAACAAGGCATGCCCCAAGGATCCTTTCCCGCTACCTCGCATCGATCAGGTGATCGATTCCACTGCCGGCTGTGAACTGTTGTCTTTCATAGATGCCTACTCTGGTTTCCACCAGATTGCACTCAACCCTGCTGATCAAATAAAGACTGCTTTCATTACCCCGTACGGGGCTTATTGCTATCGTGTCATGTGTTTTGGCTTGAGGAATGCGGGTGCAACCTATCAGAGATGCATGCAGAAATGCTTGCACGACCAGCTCGGCAAGAATGTGCAGGTGTACGTAGATGACATTGTCATCAAAACGAATAAAACACATACTCTGCTTGCCGACTTGGAGGAAACCTTTGCTAACCTACGCAAGTACAAAATGAAACTGAATCCGAGTAAGTGCACCTTTGGTGTACCAGCCGGAAAGCTACTCGGTTTTCTAGTTTCTAGTCGGGGCATTGAAGCCAATCCGTCTAAGATAAAGGCTATTGAGAGCATGTCTTTACCGAGATCATTGAAGGATGTGCAGAAGTTCACGGGTTGTCTGGCATCTCTGAGCCGTTTTCTGGGCCGAATGGGCGAGAAGGCTCTGCCTCTGTACCAGCTGATGAAGAAAAGTGACAAGTTTGTCTGGACTCCGCAAGCGGACGTGGCATTCAATGAGCTGAAAGCAATGCTGGCTAGCGCTCCCGTCTTGGCTAGTCCGCTACCCAAGGAGCCTATGCTGTTATACATTGCTGCGACTAACCGAGTAGTCAGCGTGGTGATAGTGGTGGAGCGAGAAGAAGAAGGCAAAAGTGTGCAGCGCCCAGTCTATTATCTCAGTGAAGTGCTGTCTAGTTCCAAGCAAAACTATCCGCACTACCAAAAGATGACATATGGTGTGTACCTGGGCGCCAGGAAGCTGAAACATTACTTCCAGGAGCACCCCATCACGGTTGTGAGTTCTGCTCCCATCTCGGATATCATGGGAAACAAGGAGGCGAGTGGCAGAGTAGCCAAGTGGGCAATCGAGCTAGCCGCGTACGCTCCCGCGTATACGAGAAGAGAAGCAATCAAGTCTCAGGTCCTGGCGGAATTTCTTGTGGACTGGGCCGAGATGCAGTATGAACCTCCTGCTCCAGTTTCCAACTATTGGAAAATGCACTTTGATGGCTCAAAGGTGAAAGAAGGCCTTGGTGCTGGCGTGGTGCTTACATCACCCAAGCGGGATCAGCTCAAGTATGTGTTGCAGATTCATTTCAAGGCATCCAACAATGTAGCCGAGTACGAGGCAGTGGTGCATGGTTTGCGAGTAGCAAAGGAGGTTGGTGTGCAGCGCATTATATGCTATGGCGACTCAGATCTGGTGGTGCAGCAAGTCTCAGGTACCTGGGATGCTTTGGATGCCAACATGGCATCGTATCGCTTCCTGGTGCAGTCAATGACGGGATTTTTCGAAGGATGTGAGTTCCAGCACATTCACCGAGCAGAGAACGAAGCAGCTGACGAGTTATCCAAGTTGGGATCTTCTCGGCAGTCCATCCCGGCAGGGATTGCCTTGGAGCATTTGAGGAAGCCATCCATCAAGCCTTCCCCCAACTCGGAATCTATCTTTGTTCCTTCTCTGCCAAGTGAAGAATCTGACCCAATGGAGATTGACTGGGAGAGTGCTGCAGAGAACCCGGGGACTGCCGTCCTCTACTCGGGGACTGCCGTTCCCTACTCGGGGACTGCCGTTCCCTACTCGGGGACTGCCATTCCCTGCTCGGGGACTGCCACTCCCTACTCGGGGACTGCCATTCCTTACTCGGGGACTGCCACTCCTTACTCGGGGACTGCCACTCTGTACTCGGGGACTGCCGCCCTTAACCCAGAAGCTGTCGCATTCATTGAAGAGGTTCTCGCCAATCGGTCAGGGCTGCAAAGAAGCGCTCCTACTCCTCCTGTGCAACCACAAGAGCCTGCCCCAATGGAAATGGACGAACCAGTGTTTCCCGTGCGGGAGACACCGAGTTGGGCAATGCCCATATTATCCTTTCTAAGGGACGGTACTTTACCTGAAGATGAGGTGACTGCGAGGCAGATTCAGAGAAGGTCCAAGGGCTACACCATAGTCCGAGATGTGCTGCACAAGAGAAGTGCCACTGGTGTGCTGCAACGCTGTGTGAGCCCGGAAGAGGGAGAAGAAATCCTGGTGGAGATACATCAAGGGGAGTGTGGGCATCACGCCTCTTCTCGGGCATTGGTCAAGAAAGCTTTTCGGCATGGCTTCTACTGGCTCACTGCACTGCAGCAAGCTGAAGATATTGTGAGGAAGTGCACCGGCTGCCAGATGTTCGCAAGTAAGATTCACATGCCAGCTTCCGAGTTGAAAACAATTCCTATCACATGGCCATTTGCTGTTTGGTGCTTGGATATGGTTGGTCCTTTCAAGCCGGCTAAAGGCAATATGACACATATCTTGGTCATGGTGGACAAGTTCACCAAGTGGATTGAGGTGAGGCCTATTCGGAAGTGCGATGGGGTCACAGCTGTGAAGTTCGTGAAGGATGTGATCATGAGGTATGGCTACCCGCACAGTATCATCACCGACAACGGCACCAACTTTGCGGAGGGGGCAATGGTGCGATTCTGCAGAGATAAGCATATCCGACTAGACGTTGCGTCAGTCGCGCACCCTGCCTCCAATGGGCAAGTTGAGAGAGCAAATGGGATGGTACTGGCAGGCATCAAGCCAAGGCTGATTGAGCCATTGCTGAAAACACCTGGGTGTTGGCTAGAAGAGTTGCCAGCGGTGTTGTGGAGTCTAAGGACTACCCCTAACCGGTCAACCGGCTACACGCCATTCTTCTTGGTATACGGGGCTGAGGCCGTGTTGCCAATAGACTTAGAGCATGACTCCCCCCGAGTAGCCCTCTACACTGAGGTGGAGGCGAGAGAAGCTCGAGAAGACGACGTTGACCTGCTTGAAGAAGCAAGAGAGCTGACTCTGTCACGTTCGGCTATCTACCAGCAAAATCTGCGGCGCTATCATAGCCGAAAGGTGAACCCAAGGGTTTTCCGAGAAGGAGACATGGTCCTTAGGCTGGTGCAGCGCACGGCCGGGATGCACAAGTTGTCTCCTCCATGGGAAGGGCCTTTCATTGTCAGCAAAGCGCTGCACAATGACGCGTACTATCTTGTAGATGTGCGCCCATCGCAGGCGAACAGGGCAGATAAAGCTGGAGAGGAAACCAAGCGCCCCTGGAATGTAGCTCTACTTCGTCGTTTTCATTCGTAAGCAAAGATGTGTATGTACCCTCTTATCCGAGTTGAAATTCTACTCTGCAATCTGAAATTGTTCTCGGGGACTGCCCTCGTCCAAATTTGCTCTAAGTGTTTTTACTCGGCTTGTTCCTTTGTCTATTCGGTTGCTCCACTTCAGAACTCATAAGTGCATTGAGTACTGTGTTTAAACCTATATGCCAACTCTTCGACTCTGCCGCTGTCCGAAACCCGGCTTCATGGCAAGCAAGAGAACAAGCAAAAGGTCAATGAGCACACGAAAATCGCTAAGGAAAAAAGGGTGCAGGAACCGAGTAGATTGTTGGTCACTTTTGTTCCCTGTTTTCGTCTTCTCGGCTAAGTGGTGGGCTGCGTTACCATGATTGTTTCTAGCGGCTAAGTATTTGCAGCCCTACTACTTGATTCTTGTGACTCGAATACCAAACAAGGGACAAGTCGCGGGTAGAGCAGAGATGAAAAGATAGGGTGAATAAGAAATGCTACTCGGGGACTCGCATGGAAACGCAACTCGGCATTGAGCCAGCGTCGTTCAAATTGATTAATGTCGAAATAAACAGAGTGGGCATAAAAACTGAGTAGCAAGCAAAACAAAGATAGTCTGTTACATCTGCTCCCGGCATCCCGGGGATCTGATAAATGTTCGAGTTTGAAAGAAAGTGCAGGTTGCTTCAAGATGAGGAGGCAGTGTTCTCGGCGCTGGCTTTGGCTGAGGTTTCCTCGGCGGCGGTCTTGGCAGCAGTTTCTTCGGTGGCGGTCGTGGCAGCTGTTCCTTCGGTGCTGGCATGGGTCGCATCCGCTCCCGTCTGGGCGGTGGCGGATTCCTTCATCTCGGCATCATCCTGGGTGGCCGCCTGCTCAGAAGTGGCCGTGGCCACCGAGACGGGCCCTGGAGCCGAAGAGGAGCCTGAAGCTTGGCCAGGAGGGGGCACCGTGTCATCGAGAGCAGCACCTGAGGAGGTGCCGAAGTCAAGTGCGGCGGTGTCGATGTGGGCGTACTCGTCCTCATCGCTACTCGCGACGGCGACGTTCTTCCCCTTCCCGGCCTTGCCCTCAGGAGATTCGAAGTGGCCTTCCAAGTCGGATTCCACTTCGTCATCCTCCTCCTCGTCCTCCTCGTACTCGGTGTCGGGCTCGGGGAGGCCATCGATGAAGGTCTCCGTCTCAGCGCACTCCGCGACCTCGTAGGCGATTTGCTTGCGGGTAGCCACGCAATCGGGATCTACCTCCCACTTGGAGTTGTTGCGCTTCCCGCGGATGAGCTGCATGTTGAGGTTTTCATACCAGGACGCTATGCAGAGAAGCATCACGTCCGCACCAGCACGGGCACCCGAGGCACGCCACTTCTTCAGCTCCTTCTTCACATTCTTCAGCTTGAAGGCTAGGCCCTTCATGGTGGTTGGACGATCATCATGAGGCCAAAACAGCCTGTGGAGCTCAAAGCCCTCGTGCACCAAGTCAGTTCCGACGCCAGCCAGCTGCTCGAAATAGTCCTTGAGCACCAGCAAGCTGTCCTCGATCCCGGCTCTGGTATCTGCTGCCTCACCTTTTGCAAGGCGAGCTGCTTGGGCCTTGGCCACCTTAGGCGCAGAAGGGGAATCGATATGAGGCCAGATCTCTGAAATAGCATGTGGTAACTTCAGAACCGGGGAGAGAAGAACCGAGTAGAGGAAAACCGAGAAGAAATACGACCGAGAAGAAAAGAAGCAGCGAAGAAAAGACTTACCGGACAGTTCGTTGCGCAGCCGCTGCAGCTGGGTCCTCCAGGACTCCTCGTTGGAAATATGCTTTTCTTGGATCAGACGCAAGCTATCCATCTGAGCGAAGAGATCAGCGTTGGTCTTCTTCAAGGTTTCGCATTCCTGCTCAAGGGCCCTTTCCTTGGCCTTGAAAGTGGTCTCGGCCTTGGCCTTCTCGGCGATTGCCTTGTCCCTCTCGGCGCCAATCTTGACGGCATCCTGGAGTGCCTTTTGCAACTGGAGTTGCAGCTTCTCGGTCTCCGTGGTGTGGTCCTTCAACAGCTCAATGGCCTGATCGGACAGCTGCTTCTGCACCTCTGCGGGCTTGACGCAATCTTGGTGTGCCTCAGCAAACAACTTGTAATCTTCTGCGAAGAGATAGATGAGGTTAGCAGAGGAGCAGAGAAGAAACAAATTCAAAGTCAAACCGAGTAAACAACAAACTTACCTTCTAGCCTTTTGATGGTGGCCTCGGAGTTCTCCACGAAGCTGCGGCACTTCTCATGTTCGTCTGCTAAGGCCTTCAGTTTTTCTGCAGAGAAGGAAAGGTTAGCGCACAAGAAAGCACAAGCGAGCGTAAACAAAAACGCATGAATCGCATAGCTAAAAGCGTACCTTGCACTTCAGTCAGCTGCTGGGTGCTGTCCTTGGCGGTCTTGCTGGCTGCCTCCGCAGCTGCCTTTTCCTTCTCTAAAGCCGCAATTCGCCTCCTGGCGATGGAGTGGTTCCAGAGAAGATGGCGGTACAGGTTGGTCCGCTTCAGGACGCTATCCTGAAAAGCGAGAAGAAGCAAGTTAGAAAAAGCAGAGAAGATTCAGCCCGAGTAGGAGGCTACTCGGAGAGTATCCGTCTACTCGACCCGAATCTCGGGGACTGGGGGTGATGGTAAGAAAGAAGAAAGGCGAGTAGAAGAGAAGAAAATTCAACTCGGAAAAGGCAAGAAGGACTTACTGCATAGGACTGCTCGATGTCCTCGGCGTTCTTCCGGTGCAGGAACATCTTGGCTGCGAGTGTCGCGGTCTCGGTGGAGACGGACATGGGATTGCGTCCCAGGTCAACCTTGTTCCAGTCCACGCGCATGTGGTCGATGCCGCCAAGGCTAAGACCGTGCCACTTCTCCACGCCGAGAACCTTGCTATCCCATTTGGCGTCGATGAAGCCAATGGTGTCCAGTACCTGCTCAAGGCCTTTGGAGGTTATTGGTTTATCTTGGACTCCACGAGAAGCGATGTTGACAGATTGGGGTTGGCTTGGATCTGGAGGAGGGGAGTTCACGGCTACAACTTTCCTTCCCCTCTGGATAGCTAAAGCTTTGTCCTTGGGAGGGAAGCCGATTGAGTGCTGATGGCTAACCTCAATCATGTACTCCGGGTAGCAAGGCTGGCCAGCAGCGCGAGCATCGGCTGAGATCGCGGCGGGAATCGGGCCAGACTCATGGATCACTAGCGCTCCACCTGAGGCTGGTAGCGGCACTTGGTCTCTGGACCGCTTCTTCGTCCTTTCCTTCTCGGGATCTTGAGTTTTCTTCCCGTCAGCTTTGGCTTTCGCCTTCTCGGCCCCTTCCTTCTCGGCCTTGGTTCTCTCGGCAGTTTCCTTCTCAGCCTTGGCCTTCTCGGCGGCTTCCTCCTCGGCCTTGGCCTTCTTAGCAGCTTCCTTCTCAGCTGCCCTTCTGTCAACCTCACCCCTAAGAGCATCCAGGGCTCGTTGCCTGGTTACTCGCCCGGCAGGAGGGCTGGATGTATCCTTGGTTTTCGGCGGCGAGGAGGAGGTTGGCGGTGTAGGGCCTTGCGCAGTTGGCGGTGTAGGGCCTTGCGCAGTTGGCGGTGTAGGGCCTTGCGCAGTTGGTGGCGCCGCAGATCCGTCGCCTTGTGCAGCTCCTGGCTGGGCGCTACTCGGTGTCACGCCCGGTTGCACGCTGCTCAATGGATAAGCAGTGGCATCCGTGGCGGTGATGTCTTCTACTCGCTGCGCGGCAGCGAGGCTCTCTTGTGCAGCAGCCCCTGTGGCGGGCTGCTCTTGTTCTGCTTCAGGCCGCTCGGCAGCGGTGTTATCTTGCATATCTTGGTCTTGGTTCTCCTCGGCATTGCTAGCCGGAGGAGAAGGGGGTCTCTCATCGTGGACGGCAGTGTCCTGTGCTGCTGGTTCTGACGCTACGCCTTGTGCTGGATTGGCAGCAGCAGCATTGGCGTTGTGGTCCTCATCATCATCGTCCAGATTGACCAGAGGTATTGGTTTTTCCTTGGCTTGGTCGGACGTGAGAGCTGCGTTCGCATCCATAGGAGGACTGCAGAGAAAGAGAAATCGCAAATCAGAAGAAGATTTGGGAAAATAGCACTGCGCGAGAGGGGAGGCGACCGAGAAGAGGGCTTACGCGGTGGTGCACTTGAGCTCTCGTCTGGACCTCTTCGCGACCACTTTCTTCTCAGCGGGCTTCCTCTTCTTGGCAGGAGGCGCTGGTGCCCCGCTACCAGCCCGTTTGCGGGTCTCAGGAGCGGCGATGGACAGGGGCTTGACGACTAGGGGCGCATCGCCCTCGTCCTCGTCTTCGTCCTCGTCGTCCTTGTCCGCGGCGACTTCATCTGAGAATCCAAGAGAAAAGAGGAAAGAGTCAGAAACAGCACACGAGGGATTGATGATTCTCGGAAACAAACAGAATGAAAGTATAGTTACCATCAAAATCCTCGTCGGACCAGGTGCGAAGAGCGTCGCGCTTATCAGTGATGGGGGAGCGAGTAGGGTTGGTCTGCTCCGTGGCATCGAAAGAGGGCACATCATCCTCCTCGCGATCAGGAAACCAGTTGCCCTCAAAAACCTCGCAGCTCTCGATTATCTGGCGAGTAAGGACCTGAAAAGCAGAGAAGGATCACAGACTAACCGAGTACCAGGAAGGAATTCTACTCGGATAGGCGTGCAGGTACGAAGCACACAAAGCCTAGGCAGTTTACTAAGCATTCTACCCGGATAGGCATGCAAACACAAAGCATACCAAGCCTAAGCATGTTTGCTGGAAGGTATTACTCGGAAGGGCGTGCAGGTATAAAGCACATCAAGCCTAAGAATTATTCTCGAGTAGGCTACCCGGCAAGGCGTGCAAACACAAAGCATACTAAGCCTAAAGCAATTCGGCTAGATGTCCTACTCGGAACGCAAGGCAATTGCTAGTGGTGCAAGAAGGAGAAGTTATCTACTCGGAAAAGTGTATGCAAAGAGCAAAGTAAGGAAGGCGTACCCGCTCAATCGGCTTTGTGCGGCTGTACGGGACGAACCCGTATTGCCAGTGGTCGCCAAGGCTTGTCGTCAGGATGTTCCTTGCGTGCCAGGGGACATCGATGTTGTCGATCTCGATGGTGGTTGTTCTGGTGCAGTCGCGAGGCCCTCCCATGTAACACATGAGATGGCACCGCTCCTGCAAGGGCAGTACTCGGCGCTGGATCCAGCAGGCCACCGGGTCGTCGTTCTTGAGGCCCTCCGCCTTCAGCCAGCCGAGTCGATTCTCCATCTCGATGGCGTCATCATCGTTGACGGGCTTGTCCTTCCAATACATTCCGATTGGAGCGCGATTGCACCAAACGGGCAAGTTGATTCTATCATTCACCGGGGCTCCTTCCGCGGCGGCAACGTTCCTGACGTAGAGGAACGTCTTCTGCCAGAGCTTGACGGAGTCCAACCCCTTGATGCGGGGGTGGTTCGTCCCGGACCGCTGCACCATCATGGCGCAGCCGGTGTCGGTGGCGCGGGCGACGCCCGCGGAGTCCTTCTTCCCGGTGGATTGCTGGCGCAGGTGGAAATACCTGAGCCACGTCTCCCACGTGGGCCGGATGCCGAGGAAGGCCTCGCAGACCACGGCGTGGTAGGCGAGGAAGACGACTGCATTGGGGGGCAGATGGTGCATCTGGATGCCGAAGTGGTTGAGGAACTTCCGCAGGAAATCGGACGCAGGCAATCCGAACCCGCGCTCGAAATGCGCCAGGAAGACGACGCGCTCTCCCTCCCGCGGGGACGGCACGATTTCGCCGTCCAGCGCCCGGCACTCCACGCCGGGAGGGACTCGCCTGGTATTGACGAGCCAGGCGCAATCTTCCGCGGTGACGGAGGAGCCGGCCCAGCCGGATTTGGCCATTGTGGCGAGTAGGGAAGGTGGAAGATTTCGAGGGGAGTTGGTTGGTGGATTGAGTCCGCGGCGGCGCGAGAGCTTGCGCGGCGGCGGAGAGCACGGTGGCGGAGAAGAGCAGGAGACGGAGAAGGAATAGTGCGAGGGAAGGGGAAAAGGAAGTTACCGGCGGGGGTATTTATATCCCCTCCGCGAGTTTACCGTTACCGTCGCGGAAGTGGGATCGATTGCGGCGTGTGGTGGGTCCTGTGGCCGGCTAGAAACGCACACAAGCGCCGGTTGCGCGCGTAATGGCCACAGTTGATCCCACCACCGAATCGTGGCCTATAACTGCACTTGATGGGACATGACGGCTGGTGGGCCCATTGCGTGAAAACTGGACGCGTGGCAGGTCGTGTCCTGGGCAACGAAACGACAAGGTCGTGGATGCTTGACACGTGTGCAGTTGCTGCGCGAAGGGCTGGATTGTGCTCTGTGCTGCAGAGGCTCAATCTGAGAAATTTCTCTAAGTCTTTTTACTCGGTTACAGAGTAGAAAGCAAATGCTACTCGGAAGAGAGGAAACTCAAGGTACTTTCCAGATAGCTACTCGGAGGACCTACTCGGCATCTTGAGGTTCAAGGGCTGAGATGCAAAGGCTGGTTTTAAGCTGGCAGAGCCTAGTGAACAAGTTCGCAAGACTCAACCAGCTTCGGGGACTGCTGTCGGGGGGTTACCCCCGAGTAGGGTAAAGACAGGTGGTAAAGGCAGCCTACAGAAGAGAGGTTTGGTCGAGTAGCCGACTACCTGGTACTCGCTACCCGGTCGACTGCTACTCGGTCTCACCTCAAGATGACCAGAAGGAGATATCAATCAAGTTCTACCCTGACGAGTAGAAGGTTTGGCCCGAGTACAATTGGCGGGAACCATTGGCGGGAACCTACTCGGGCCAGAAAGTCAAAGGAGCCGTTCTGACACAGGATCCCGCGTATCCTGGGTCCGTACTTGGCAGCATTCGAACTACTGTTCACCTGGGGCCGGCCTGCCTGACAGTGACAGCATGGAAGCAGGCGGTGACAGGATAAGGGGGCCTACTCTGTGCCTAGGTACAGTGATACCAGTCTGTCCCCTAGTTTTGCCCAACGACTTTACAGAAGCAGCCAAGGTTAGGAACCAAAGCTGTCAGCGGGTACTCGGAGAAAGGACGATGTGCACACTATGTCGACACTTGTCTAGATTTGGACGTATCCGGCTGGGCACCGTGTATATAAGGTGCCCCGCCGCCTCCTGCGCGAGGGATCTCATTCCATATGCCAACAGTTGCTCTCTGGAAACCCTAGAATCCCTAAGTTCTTGACCTAGCTCTACCCGGAGAGGAGAGAGAGGCTACCCGGTAGAGATACCATTTGTACTGTGGCTACTCGGAGAGACATCATAATACATAGAGAAAGGCAGGAGTAGGGGTTTTACCTCCTCACGAGGGCCCTGAACCTGGGTACATCGTGTTGTTTGTGTTGTGTGGATCTTACCTCACGCGGCTACTCGTCGCGTGATCCCTCCCCGGACACCTCCAGCGTCCATCGTCCCCACATCTTTAGCCATCCCATGGCATCTGCCGTGACACCACCACGACATTCCCGAATGTTGCTTCGTTATCCTGTTCATCTCAAGACCTTTCGTCCGTTGGAACCTTGTTGTTGCTTGCCACTTCAGTTTTTCTACCGGCGTCTAATCAAAGTTTCCCCGATCATCTGCAGATGGATCTCAGGTTCTACCCGCAGGTGGTTCGTATGACTCGTTGCGAGAGCACTGCCGGTTATCCGGAGATGCTGAGAGACATGGTCACTTTTCTGGGATTCCGTTGGGCACCTGAGTACCAGGTCTACGAGCAGCAGCGAGAGTTTGAGCAGACCTACTACCAGGCTATCGTCTACATTCTGTCGGATGATGGCATGAGCGTAGTCCACCGCTACGAGGCAGTGGGTTCCACGGTGGATATGGCTGTGCAGCAGGCAGCTTATGTGAGCCTCACCGTCCTTCGTGCTGACTACTAGGGATTTGACGATTCTATCTATCGCCACATCCCCCGTGGTTACATCACTTCGGAGGGAGCTCACTTCACTCTCTACGACAACTTAGATGTTTACGAGCATGATAACTCCAGGTTGCACACCACCGCTCAGTTTGTGAGACACAGTGACGCAGTTGCCCGCACACTATCTCAGGAGTTGGCTTCAGTCAGAGAGCAGCTTTACCTTGCTTTGACTCGTCTGGCGACTTACACCACAGACTTTGTTGGAGACGAGCGCTTTGCACGTTTCGATTAGCCAGTTGGGCGTCGTCTGCCAGATGCTGGAGGTTACGAGCCGATCAGAGGTCCACTCCTTAACCTTGGTGCTGGTTACACTGGGATTCCCCGCTTTGGAGCACAGGGAGTCGACGCTATGTACTTCACCACGCCTAGAATCGGTCTCAGACCAAGTCAGATCTACGTGGATCGTCGTTCCACCTACTTTCGTGGGCGTGCTCCTCACTGTACCTCTCGCCGTACTCCTCGCCGCCGTCCTGCGTGATGAGCATGGGAGTACCGATGTATCCATTCTTAGCTATGTTTAGTTATCCTTTGGCATTCGAACCATTTATGGTGTATTGGATATTCTGATGTATTTGAACATGTGATGGTGAACCTTGTGGTTGTCTATTCATGCGTCGGAATAATCTCTCTTTCGGTTGCCAAGTCTATCCTTTTCTATTGTTGTGCTAAAATGCATTTCCATTCAGGATGCCGCCAACAAGGAACTCTACGCCTGAGCCACCGCCAATCGCGGAGCTGTTGACTCAGATGACCCAAGTCATGACGCATATGGCCTAGTTTCAGGCTAATCAGCATATCAACCAGACAGCTCCACGAGTCAGCATCAAGGAGTTTCTCAGTGTGGGCCCAAGAGCTTTCGTGGCCACACGCGAGCCTCTGGACCCTGATGACTGGATCCGTGAGATAGCCAAGGCTCTGGAGATTGCACACGTAGCTGAAGAAGACAAGGTCAAATATGCCTCCTATCTGCTGAAGGGTCAGGGAGCTTCTTGGTGGGAAAACTTCCAGGCCATGAGAACTGGCATGCCAGTCACGTGGGATAGTTTCAAGGAAGCCTTCCTGAAGCACCACATTCCAGATGGTCTCATGGAAAGAATGCGTGAATAGTTTTGCTCTCTCAAGCAGGGCAAGTTGGACGTCATCGGGTATCAGAGTGAGTTCAATCGCCTCGCTCGATACGCTGGAGATGAGGTGTCCACTGAAGCTAAGAAGATGGCAAGGTTCCGCAGAGGCTTTAACCCGGAACTCAAGTATGCCCTCACCAATGTCAAGGCCAACAGCTTCGAGGATCTCGTTAACACCGCGCTCAATGAAGAAAATGGGCGCAAGGCGTTCGAGGAGTCTCGCAAGCACTCGCGTGAGGGTGGTTCCTCCTCCAACATGACCACCCCTCCGCAGAAGCGCCGCATCTGGGTACCAAATGGTGCTGTCACTCGGGATCCATATGCCCAAACTTCTCCAGGCTTCGCTCCCCGCCCACCCAACCCTGCTCAGCTACATGATCAAAGGGCTTCGATGGGGGCAGCCAAGGCTAGGGCCTCCTCGTGTCGTCACATGCTACAAGTGCAAGCAGACGGGACACTACGCCGACAAGTGCACGCAGAGGCAGCTACCTCCACCACCACCTCGTCCTAACACAAACCAGGCAATGGTGCGCGCTCCCCCGCCTACGGCCTTCAACTCCAACAACAGGCATGTCGGGAGGACCGCAAGGGTGAATCATGTCAAGGTCGACAAAGCTGAGGAAGCTCCTGACGTCGTTCTCGGCACTTTTCCCGTAAACTCTTTTCCAGCTAAAGTGTTGTTTGATACCGGAGCATCACATTCTTTTGTGACAAAGACATTTGCCACAACAAACAACCTAATTATGGTTCCACTAAGCAATCAGATCACTGTTCACTCCCCGGGATCTCAAATGTTGACTTCCAAGATAAGTAAGGACAATCAAGTCTTAATTGAAGGCCACATATTCCTTGCTTCCCTCATGTTGCTGGGAAATTCTGACATTGATGTCATTCTTGGTATGGATTGGTTGAAGGCCAATAAAGCAAGAATTGACTGTGCTCAAAAGTCAATAACTCTGTCCCACCCTTCTGGCCAGATAATCTATTCTCCACATGAATCAAGTTCCATTCAGCTATGCACCCTCAATGCTAAACCTCTACCTTCACTTGAAAATGTTCCGGTGGTTTGCGACTTCCCTGACGTCTTTCCAGAAGAGTTGCCAGGAATGCCTCCGGACAGAGCTGTTGAGTTCGTGATCAAACTTGAACCAGGTACTGCTCCAATCTCTAAGCATTCCTACAAGATAGGAACTCCCGAGCTGAAGTTGTTGAAGGAACAAATTGATATGTACATGGAGAAATGTTACATTCAACCTAGTTTCTCGGCTTGGGGATGCCCAACTCTGTTCGTTGCGAAGAAGGATCAAACAAAGAGACTCGTTGTTGACTATCGTCCTCTTAACGAGAAGACCATAAAAAACAAGTATCCAAATCCTCGCATCGATGATCTTTTTGATCAACTTGCTGGAGCCTCAATATTCTCCAAGTTGGACTTGAGAATGGGTTACCATCAAATAAAGATCAGAAAAGAGGATATTCCAAAGACAGCCTCCACCACTCGCTACGGTCTATACGAATTCACCGTCATGTCCTTTGGTCTCACCAATGCACCGGCGACCTTCTCTCGACTCATGAATTCTGTCTTCCATGAATACCTAGATAAGTTCGTTGTGGTATATCTTGATGACATTCTTGTCTACTCCAAATCCGAGGAAGAGCATGAAGAACATCTTCGTCTCACTCTCATGAAGCTTCGCGAGCATCGTCTCTATGCCAAGTTCTCCAAATGTGAGTTTTGGATTTCCGAAGTCGTTTATCTTGGTCATGTCATCTCTGCCAAGGGCATAGCCATTGATCCAGAAAAGGTTAAAGCAATTGTTGATTGGAAACCTCCAAAGACGGTGAAGCAAGTAAGAAGTTTTCTTGGCTTGGCTAGCTATTGCCGTAGCTTCGTCCCAAACTTCTCCAAGATTGACAAACTTCTCACTGACCTCACAAAGAAGGACAAGAAGTTCGTCTGGTCTCCACAATGTGATGAGAGCTTCAATCTCTTGAAGACTAAACTCACTTCTACACCAGTTTTGGTTGGCCCAGATCCTTCCAAATCTTTCCAAATATTCTGTGATGCTTCTCTCCAAGGTCTAGGTGCAGTTCTAATGCAAGAACGTCAAGTTGTGGCTTATGCTTCACGTCAGTTGAACACACATGAGCTCAATTATCCCACTCATGACCTTGAACTCGTAGCAGTTGTGTTTGCCCTCAAGAAATGGAGACAATACTTGTTGGGTAATCGCACTGAAATCTTTTCCGATCATAAGAGTCTGAAGTACATCTTCACTCAACCAGATCTAAACCTCAGACAAAGGAGATGGATTGAAAAGATTAAAGACTTTGATCTTACCATTTCTTACACTCCAGGCAAGGCTAATGTTATGGCCGATGCTCTCAGTCGCAAGTCGTATTGCAATAATCTCATGATCATGGAAAGCCAACCTCCTCTTCATGAAGAATTCCAGAAGCTCAACCTTGGTCTTGTTCCTCAAGGCTATCTTGCGAACTTGACAGCCACTCCAACTCTCGAGGACAAGATTCGTTCTGAACAACTTCGTGATGCTGAAATCAAGAAGATTGTAGAACACATCAAAGCAGGCAATGAGAAATTTGAGTGCTTCTCAATTGATGACAAGGGAACGGTGTTCTTCGAAGGACGCATTGCAGTTCCTCAAATTCAAAGTCTCAAAAATGTCATTCTCAAGGAGGCTCATGAAACTCCTCTCTCCATACACCCTGGAAGTACAAAGATGTACCAGGATCTCAAGACACTATATTGGTGGCCTAGCATGAAACGTGAAATTGCTCAATACGTTTCTGAATGCGACGTTTATCAACGTGTTAAGGCAGTTCATCAGAAAACAGCCGGTCTTCTCCAACCTCTGAAAATCCCTGAATGGAAGTGGGACATGATTGAAATGGACTTCGTCACTGGTTTCCCAAAGTCCAAGAGGGGCAACGATGCAATCTTCGTTGTCATTGATCGACTCACTAAAGTAGCTCACTTCTTTCCTATCAAAGAGACAATCTCAGCTAGTCAGTTAGCAGAGCTCTACACAGCAAAGATTGTTCCTCTTCATGGTATTCCATTGGAAATAAGCCCAGACCGTGGAAGCATCTTCACTTATCATTTCTGGAAAAGCTTTCAAGAAGCCTTGGGCACCAAGCTTCTGTTCAGCACAGCCTACCATCCTCAGTCTCAAGGGCAAGTCGAAAGAGTCAATCAGATTCTCGAGGATATGCTCAGAGCATGTGGTCTCTATTTTGGCATGAAATGGGAGGAATGTCTTCCATATGCTGAATTCTCCTACAACAACAGCTTCCAGGCAAGCCTAGGCATGGCACTATTTGAGCCACTCTATGGCCGCAGATGCAGGAGTCCAATAAATTGGTCTGGAGCTGGTGAACGTTCACTCTTAGGCCCTGACATTGTTAACGAGGCCGAAGAGAAAGTTTGCATCATTCGTGACAATCTGAGGATTGCTCAATCTCGTCAGAAAAGCTACTATGACAGCAAGCACATGGACATGGTCTATGCAGCTGGAGACAAAGCATATCTCCGTGTAACTCCCCTCAGAGGCACTCATCGTTTTGGTGTCAAAGGAAAGCTTGCACCAAGATATATTGGTCCCTTAAACATTCTCTCAAGGCGTGCAGAAAATGCCTATCGTCTTGAACTTCCAGAAAAGCTATCCAAGGTGCACGATGTGTTTCACGTGTCACAGCTCAAGAGGTGCTTCAAAGATCCATGTCGTGCAGTTGATCATGATTCCATTGAACTGCAAGAAGACCTCTCTTATGAGGAGCACCCTATTCGCATTCTCGATGAGACCGAGCGCAAAACTCGCAACAAGAGCACCAAGTTCTTAAAGGTGCAGTGGTCTCATCATTCCGATAAAGAGGCAACATGGGAGACCGAAGAGGATCTTTGCAAGAAGTATCCGGACCTTTTCTCTTCTCAGTAGGAATCTCGGGGCGCGATTCCTTCAAGGGGGGCGTTTTGTAACATCCCAAGTATGAAAACAACCTTAGAATGCTTGCTCCTTGTTTAATTTCAGTTTGCATCATTCCATCATGAGCATTGCATTTGTTCTCACTTGTTTTCACTTGTTTTCCATTTGAATTTCAAACCAAATTTCAAATCCTTGTTTCATACTTGGTCTGTTACAACCTTTCGAAATAAAACATTCAAATCAAACCATTTATTTGTTTCCAATAAACTTGAATTTTCATATTATTAACTTGCTAAAATTTCAATATTTTCAATTATTGCAAAGTTCAATCAAATTTATTCAATTTTCAAACAGCAACAAAAATTTAAAATTTTGAAAAACAAAAATTTGTACAACTGGGCTTTTGCAATAAAGAACTTATAAAAATTTATCACCAAAAATTTTAAACCCCAAAACCCTATTCTTTTTCTCTCTCTTTCTTTCCTACAAAAAAAAAAGGTGAACAGAAAAAATAAAAACAGAAAAGCAAAAGGGGGAGCAGGCCAGCCCAAGTGGGCTGAGCCCACCACAGCCCCGAGGCCCAGCCCCCTTACCTGCTCCCTTTCGTCCTCCTTCGTACGGAGACAGAGAGGGAGGGTGCCTCCCCCACCTGCAAGCTTTCCACCGACCCCCCTCCTCCTATATCTACCTCCCGCAGCCGTGCCCTAGCTGTCCTCTCCCTCCTCCATCTCCTCGCGCTGCCATTTTCTCCCCCTCCTCCTTCCTTCTCTCTCTCGCTACCCTGCCTCGCTGCTCCCTGAAGCTCCACCACCGCGACAGCAGAGGAGCACGGCCGGCGATCGCCGCACCCATGGAGCCCCTCCGAGCGGGCTAGGTGCGAGAATCGACCCCCCAAGCTTCCGTCTTCCTCCTCGTTTCCAGGAAGGGGCCCGAGCGGCCTCGGACCGCCACCACCGCGTCGTCGACACCGCCGGTCACCGCCACCTCACCGAGCAGTCCTCCTCCTTCCTCTACTCCCCCCGGTGAGCACCACTTCCTTCTCCCCCCCTGTTTGCACGCGCACACTGCACCCCGCTGCACGCCTCCCGCACGCGCGCGCAGCAGCACCAGCAGCGAACAGCCAGTCGCCGGCGATCACCGTGCCCTGGCCAAGCTCAGTTAACTGAACTTTTCGCTTCAGTTAACAGCCCCGAACACCACCTCAAAACCCCACGCGCATCTGTTCTATCACGATCCGCAGCACAGCCCAGTGGCTAGAGCCACCCCGCGTGAGCCCACGGTCGCGAGTTCGATTCCCCCCGCACGCAGGATTAAAACCCCCTTTTTGCCGCTTTGCCACGCGCGCAACGCGGGCCCCACCTGTCAGCGACAGTGGTGGCCACGCGCGCGCACACCCGCGGCCACGCATGCGCCAACTGGGCGCTGACCCACTGGCCAGTGACCCAGGGCTGCTCTCCCCTGCGTAACAAAACTTCCAGGGTCCTTTCCGAAATTCTATTTTTGCACTCAAGCCCCTGGAATAAAATGAAGACTTTTAAAATTGCAGAATAGCCCCCAGATTTCAAATTCAAATATCTTTGGCATTTCAAATCCAAATTGGGTAAATAAAATATGTTTTCCATACAAAATTTCCTAAACTTTTCAAATATGCAATCTGTTTACTATTTTGAACAATTAAAAATTATATTATTTTTTGTACTTTATTTAATTCATTCAAAATTGTTTAACTCATAACTAATTCAAATTAAATCCAAATTTAATTTGTAAAATATGTTTTCAAAACAGAAAAATATAATCTTTTCAAATAGGAATTTTATTTAATGTTTGGAACAAATAAAATTCAATTACTTTCAGTACTTGAATTAAATTCATTTAAATCTTGTTTAAATTTGTTCAATTCATAATTAATTCATTTTAATTTCAAATTCAAAAAGTAATACATGTTTTCCAATCAGAATTAAATGCTCTACCCAACTATGCCATAATAACAACATTTTGAGAAACTAAATTTTGCACTAATTTCAATTCTGATTTTTATTTAATTAACATGCCAAAAGCCACAATTAAATATTTACAACTCCAAATTTGGCAAATAAAATATCTAGTTGAAGCTAATTTCATTTCCTAGCTGTTTCTATCATCTCTCATGCATTTAATCCACTTTAACCAATTATTAGTTGTAGTTCATTGAATTCTCAATTAATGCACATGGGCTTTACCATATGCAATTCAATTGCATATGGGTCCATTTAATTATGTTACCATGTCAATTAGCTTATCTTTGATGCATCAATTAAATTTTCATGCATCATCCCATGTTTGTGCATTATGCCATGTTATTGATTGTTTGTCTCTCTTCGTTGTTTGTTTGCTTCTTCTCGAATAGACGACGACGTTGAGACAGACGAGGTTTACGACACTACTTCAGAGGAGCTAGCCCAGTACCAGGCTACTGAGTTTGCAGGCAAGTATTCACTCACATGAACCGTTGTGTCCTTTCCACACTGGATACCGATACTTTCCGTTGTCTAGTCTGCTAGCCTTAAGATTCGTTGCTTGTGTTCCGATCCTATCACATGTTATCCGGTAACCCTGATATAGCCTATCCTCCACACCTATAACCCTGTTGCTTGTTGCCTGTATCTTACTAGCATGCTTAGGGTTGTTTATGCTCGAGTCTGATGTCCGTCATTTCTGTTACCATATTTATTATGTTCTGGGGGTTCGATGTTAAACAACAACCTGTTAATGTATGAGGTAATGCTAATTTGATGATAAGGCACCGGCAGGAGGCTGGGTATGGTTTTGAGGCCTGCTAGTGTCGAACTCAGGAAAAGTTCTTGTCCTCTAGATCCATGATGAGCGCGCTAACCGCATGTGGGAAGCGTGTATGGGCGCCCCCCGCAACTCTGATTCGATTCGCATCTCGTCCAAATCGTCTCATTTAGTTCGGGTTTTCCATTTGCCGCATGTATATGCAGGTGCGAACCCTTGGCGCCAGGGTGGTAACTTTTGTAGTCGGCATTTAGGGAGACACGTTCTTAGAGTGCTATGAGGGTCCCCTTTTCTTCGTGGGGCTTGATTAGCCGTGCGCTCACTTGCACGGGGTTCTTTGGGCTTGATGCGAAGAAGAGTTGGGTTGTGTTGAGTGGCCTGCTTGGTGGGTTTGATCCCCGCCTGGCGGGTTATTCTTACGTGTACGGCCAAATTGGTGCATCCATGCAGGGTTAAATCTTCTCGAGAAGCCGTGTTGTCCGCGGTTATGGATGACTTGGTGATAGGGCTGGCTAACAAGGATTAGACAACTTACACCTAATTGATAATAATTTGACTAGTAATAGGCTTATTGACACAATAACCTGAACCTTCATTAATCTAACTGTGTGAGTTATCCTCGGATTGCTTCTTTGGATAAGGGGCGAGATCCAGGATGGGTTTGTTTGAGGTTAGTGGTAGTTGGCTCCGATGCGCTATCTTATCCCTTTCTTTTAGCCGGATGTTGTAGCGTGTCTGTGTAGTTGGTTAGTGCAGCCCGCTGCCGCACCTTTGTATCACCTATCTTGATGGAGGTATGATAACCCGGTAGGCCAACACCAAGGTGTAACTCGGCCCAATGGACGCTGCGCAAGATCCGGCTAAGGATAAAGGAGCTTCTGGAAGGCCCAAGTTCGTAGGCCTCGTAACCCGGATTGTGGGTTACGGTAAGGGAAGTTAGGGTTTTTCGTATGCAGCGTCCGGGTAGGCTTCAGGGTTCGCCTTGGAGGACAAGCTAGGGGGTCCGGGTGCTTTATAAACCGGCCCCTCGGTCTAGTTTAGAAATCCAAGAGTTCTAGCAATATCGCTTGATATCGAGCATCCAGTGTAACACGAGAGTTGAGTTAATATATCGAGATCGGAGACTCGGCGACTTGATTGCCGGCTACCAGATCGAGTACCATCATGTTTTCCTCTGAGCTAAACCCTCTCCCAAACGCCTGTGTCGCCTTGCCCCAAGATCAGTTACCCCCGGTAACGTCTGCCGTGATTATCCCACGACAGTTGGCGCCCACCGTGGGGCTTGCGTCCAAAGGTGTTTACATCACGGGAGAATCTCGGAAGAACATGGAGAATCTAGTCATCGGCGAGATCTACATCGACCACGAAGGAGAGAAGATGGTGGACGATTCCGGCTGGGGAACAGAGTCGGATCACCTCGAATCCAGATCTATCATGACAATCGGCCAGATCAGCGTCTTCATCGGTATGGTACGTACTTCCGGTTCGATCCCTGACGACTTTGGGTTTGATTCTGTGTCAGGGAAGACCACCTATATCCAATCAGATGGAGAAGAATCAGTTGGGACAACGAATACAATGGAAGAACCCACCACGAAGAGGGAACAGTCGGAGGAGCCGGCCTGGACCCCGCGTGGCCGGATCGAGAAAGAAGGTGATACCGAGTCTATCCTGCGCCTGCTGGAGAACCGGTACGAGGAAAATAGTAGCGAAGAGGAACGGTATGAATTCGCGCCAAGCATTGTGCGCCGGGTTGCGGTTTACACGGCTCCCGCGACCAATCTCAACCAGGAGAACGTAACCGCGGCTGCAGCCGGGGCCGCACAAGCGTTGACCCGGTAGCAGGGACCGGCTGACGGAAACCCGGTTTTGGCCCAGGTTGACGGAGAGTCGGCACCGGTTACCAGTCAAGCGGCGGAAAACGAGTTACACGCGAACACGTTTGGATTCCTAGCAAACCGGACACCAGGAGCGGGTCCTTCCAATCCACAACATCCGGCCCTGTTCGACAACAATCTGATCCTAGATCCGACAGTTCTTGCCACAGTTATCACTCCAGAGAACGCGGCGAAACGTGTTAGGGATTTGGACGTAGCCCGTCGTGCATTGGAGCAGTAGAGAAGGCAAGTGGAAGCAGAAAGACAAGGGATGGCCACACGACAACGCGAGCTGGATGCACTAGAAACCCGGCTCCGAGAGGAAACGACTAGAATACATCAAAGGCACCAAACCAGATTGCCAGCATTGGGAGGAGTCATAAACCCGGCTGCACTATTTATCACGCCTCAGGATCAGCCGATCCCAGCGGCAAATCAAGGAACCGCCCCTCAGCCAACAACCGGAGGAGTACAACCGGTAGACACGCAGGCCGGGTTACCCGTACCACAGACTGGAGTTACTACCGGCAATACTGTACCACCACCACCACCACCACCATCACGTTTTCACACACCAGCGGGTCATTACAACAATCCCATGGACAACGTGTACGCGGCAACGCTTGCACTGAATCAAATCCCCGTGAGAGAGTCACCCCACGCAGAGGAGACCCGGCGGGCGATAGATATGCTGCGCACTGCGGTGGCACAACAAGTTAATTACCCGGATCACAGAAGTGGAATGCATGGGACACCATATGTCAGCCAACAGCGAGGTAATGCCGGCAATATCCAGACAAGTTCGGCACGGCGGAGGGAAGAGCAACAGCAAATGCCGCCTCCTCCACACATTCAGGCAGTACCAGCAGCATCAGCAGCACAGGCCATAGTGGACAGTTCCAGAGCCAGGAGAGCCGTGGCCGGGTGTGCGGTACATGGGCCACCAGCAGTACCGCGTCCAGCTGTACCCCCTGCAGGATCACACGTTTCCCGAGTAAGACCAGCTTCGACCATTCTTGCAGGACCTAAGTGTCTTTCGGATAGCATCAGGGCTGAACCTTACCCGGAAAAGTTCAAAGAACCGGGTAAAGTAGTGAATTATGAGCCGACTATGGATCCGGAAACATGGTTGAGCAGTTATGAGATGGCCATGTCGATTCGCAATGCGTCCGAGAATCTTCAAGCCAAATTCATGTATCTAATGATGTCAGAGGGAGCAGCAAAGTTATGGTTCACCAATCTACCGGAAGGATCTATCAAGTCATGGGGAGAATTGAAAACTGCGTTTATCAAGCACTTTCACGGGACGTGCAGAAAATTATTCACCATTGATGACCTAGAGCGATGTGTTCAGAAGAAGGGAGAATCGGCGCGCAGCTGGGTGCGCCGGGTTATGGAAATACTTCATTCATCTACAGATATTCAGCCCAAGGATGCGCTGCAAGCTATGGCAAAGACCTGCAAGTACACACCTTTAGTACAAAAATTAACTCGCATGAAATCTAGTCGGAATGCTTCAGAGGTTACGATGGGAGAACTGATGGATGCATGCAACAAACACGCCGCAACGGACACTACGGAAGAGGAAACTGACGATAAAAAAGCAAAAGCAAACACAAGTAATAATGGAAGAACCGGCAATGGATCAGCGCCGGGTAACAACGGAAACAGCCAGAACAAGCGCCCGTTTGAGGGAGGCTCCGAGTTTGTCGCCAACACTGAAGCCGGATCTTCAAGACCCAGGGCAGAAGGAAATTTCAATACTGGAAATCACAATGGAGGAAACTACCAAGGGCCACCAAGGCCAAATAACAATTGGGACATCTTCAGAATGGCGTGCCCGAAGCACAGCAGGAACGGTAGGCCGGCCAACCACTCTTTGGAGCAGTGCGCCGACCTACAGAGATGGAAGAACGAGGAAGTGAATAGAGCCATGCGAGGTGCAGGTCGGGGAGGAGGACCGGGTCCGGGCGGAAACCCGGGCAACGGCCCACCCCCGGCCGGTAATCCGGCAGCAGGAAATCAAGGAAACAACCAAGGGGGAGCCGGAGGTTTCCAGGCTAACCCCAAGCAGTTGGGCCAATATCACGTGCATACTACAGGAAGTTCCAACAAGGACAGAAAAATACTAAAGCAAGCGGTAAACTCGGTCTCCTCGGCTGTTCTGAGATACCTGAGGTGTTCAGAACAGGATGTAACGTGGAGCAGAAGGGATCATCCGGAAAGAATAGAACATCCGGGAGTCTTAGCATTGGTAGTCGCACCGCAGGTCAATGGGTATGAGCTGAAAAAGGTCCTGATGGACGGTGGAAGTAGCATCAATATACTGTATTGGGAAACCTTTCTATGCATGGGTCTCAAGGAGTCTCAGCTACAAAAAAGTTCAACAATTTTTCATGGGATAGTGCCGGGTCACTCAGCGTGCCCCGAGGGAAAAATCGCATTGGAGGTAGCTTTTGGGGAATCAAAGGACAATTATCGAGTTGAGTGGCTCACTTTCGAGGTGGTCAAATTGCGCAGTCCTTATCACGCGCTATTCGGAAGGCCGGCTTATGCTAAATTCATGGCTAGGCCGTGTTATGTGTATCTACAGCTAAAAATTCCGGGTCCTAAACAGACCATCACCATACATGGAAGCCGGGACATAGCGGCTGAGTGCGATGAAGGAGATGCAGCAATGGCTGAACAAGCTTGTAGAAAAGAGGAACTCAAATATTACCGGTCTCAAGCAGACCCGGATGACAGAACAGCCTTGAAAAAGCCGAATACTGAAGGCGAAAGGGCAAAGTTCAAGGCAGCACGAGACACCAAGATGGTGGCTTTCATCAAGGGCGATTCACTCAAACAATCCACCACAAAAGAAGAAATTGCGCAGCCGTTCGCAGCCAGCCGCGTCATGGAAACGCCTTATCCGGATTGGCTGGCAAACCCGGTACTCATAGTAAAAAAGACCAACAAGTGAAGAGCGTGCATCGATTACGTCAGTTCCGGACAGAATCCCAAGAAGAACTAAAACAATGTAACGGGCAGCAGGTTCCAGACGCACTCTTTTCCTATCCAGGGTACCTAAGGGGACTGGAAGGTTTTTAATGAGGCGGCCTGCTGACCCAAAACTTTCTCGTATCAATAAAGAGATGGTTATCAAGTCTTATTTTGTTATGATCTTCACTCCGGTTACAGATAAGTATTATTTATTGCTAACAGTACATCAGTATCATCAATTATGTTGCATATATATAGGTCTTGAGGGCTGATTGCTTGAATAGCACAGTTACAAACTCAAAGACCCGGCCTTGATGCCTATGAGTTATAAGGGCCGATTACTCGCAAACGAGTACGGCTGCAATCTTATAACCGGACAAAGGAGCCAAATTTTCTTGACTTTTCTTACTTAAGCTCGATGTGACTCGCACTAAAGTGGCATGATTTGCTCGCTTACGATTACAATCAGCCATGAAGCCCAATGGGACTTGCCTGACCCTGTTTTCGTATAGATGTAACAACATGGTATCCACGCGAAAGCCGGCTTACAGTACAAGATAGTCAAAAGGGTCATCTAAACCACAAGTTATGCAGAGTACAGGGCTAATAGCCGGAAACTCAACGTTTATCAAGCATACCTTCAATACCTATGTGAAACGGCTCTGGGCTTGGGCTTAGCAGCAAACAACTTGTTCCCTTGGAAAAACCATACATCCCAGACTCGGCATTTTGGGTCTTGGGGACTGGGGATTTTGAAAAAAAGGAAAAGTTGCTTAGTTGCTAAAACTCAAAAAACTCAAACATCCGAGTCTTGGGGACTTGGGGACTTAGAGAAAAGTCCGCTTGTCAAAATCCATGAAACTCGGAAACCGAGTCTCACAAAAGGAACCATAAAGAAAGTCGAATATAAAGAATAAACTCAAAAACCAGATAAATATCAAGTTCATCCAGAGGCCAGAAGAGGCACGAGGTATATCAAGGAATTAAAGTACGTTACAAATCTTGGTACTAGTATCAAAGGTGCATAGGTGCACCGACAAAAGAATATCTGTTTCGAACAAGAGCATCGAAACGACGAAGGTATCGTGATGGTATTTGTTTACTCGGCTTCTTGAATAGGGTCCACACCCTTGCCCTTGCCCTCCGGGTCTTGGTCCTGGGCTTGCTCCGCAGCTCTCCCGGCATCGTCACCCGGATTCTTCGCATCAGGACGGACAGGCGGGAGGACAGCCGGTGTAGAGGTGGTTGGCTCTGATCCTAACTCGGCCTCCCTCTTCGCGGTTTCTTCCCTCTTCCTGGCCGAATCGGCAGCCCATTTCTCCAAAATGTCGAAGGGTGGGGGTGCTTCCTCCTTCACGATTTTGTCTTCAGCATCGTACGAACTCATAAGCGTACGCAGATCCATAGTATCGGCCAAAGTGGTTGCCGAGTGACGCACCGCGGATTGTACGGCCTTGAAGTCCTTGGGCCCAAACTTGGAGCCATCCGCTTTGAATTCTGGAAACCCGGATATAACCTTTGCCAGCTCAAGCTTAGGAAAATAAGCCTTAGCTAGTGCAAAGGCCCGGGTCATACCAATCCGGCATGCCGAGCGTTTCCAGATCTCGATCCATGTAGGCACGGTGGAGCAGGCTTGGATAAGGTTTTCTTCACCCGGATATACCTCAGTTGGCCACTTCACGGCATCCAATATCCACTTGGTGCCGGCAAAGAAAGTCCGGAGCACAGTCTTTAAAGTTTTAGCCTTTGCAACAACATCTTCTTCTGGGGCTGCAAGGTTAGCACCTGCAGTTGAAACAAAGAAAGGCCATATCAGTAATTCCGGGTATCATGTAACAAAACAGAGGCATGAAAGCAGTCAGCAGCAAGAAACTTACTAAGCAAGATACGATAAGTATCGGTAATTTGCTCCGACAACTTTTTCAGTGCGGTTCGAGCAGTGGTGCACCTTTTCTTATATTTGGAAACATTTTTCTTCATAGTTTCCACTTCATCCTCAAGGGCCTCTCTCCGCTTTACCTCGGCTAGCAGCAGTTGTTCGGTCTTGAGCAAAAGTTCATCAGACCGGGTGGCCTGTGCCTGTGAGAAACCAAAGTATGAGAATTAGTCGGATATCATGGCAAGCCGAGTATCGCGCAGAATACCGAGCACAATTTCAACAAATTATACTCGGCACTTGGGGACTAGATGGATAAGAAGAGATATTAGGTAACATTACCTGGTGCTCCGCTGCCATGCGCTCTAGCACATCTCTCTCCGAGGCCTTCATAGCAAGGAGAGTGCTCATCATCTGGTCAAAAGTATCATTGCCCAAATTAGAAGACCCGGGACCTTGGGGACTTGGAGAAGGGACTCTCCTCTTGGTGAGAGAGGGTATCCGGGTCGTCCGAGTATCGGAGTCTGGTGCCCTTTCTCCCGCGCCCAAGTCTGCAGCTTCTTCCTCCTCGAGTATGTGCGAGGCTATGGGATACTCGGCCTCTCGGTCGGCTGGGTTTATTGGTGGCACTTGTTGTTCTTCTCTGCCAGCTGCGGCATGCATATCATCAGTCAGGTTCTCCTTACCCGGGTCGTCAGTTTCCATATCATCTTGGTCGCTGACAGTGATCGTGGCCCTACGGGCAGTATAAGTAAAGCAGTTAGCGTACAACTGGAAAAAAGTGATGAAAAAACGGTAAAGCATCAGGAAAGGAATTTTACCCGGGATTCACCATATAGTCCGAGGGGAACTCGCTGCTGGACCCGGACGAAATTGAAAAGCATCAAGCAAGACGTGGAATTGTCCCGTAATGTAACATCCCAAGTATGAAAATCATCCCAAGACGGAGAAAGTTCGTATCATTCGTGACAATCTCAGGATTGCTCAGTCTCGTCAGGAGAGCTATTATGATAGCAAGCACAGGATATGATCTATGCACCTGGTGATAAGGCATATCTCCGTGTAACTCCCCTCAGAGGCACTCATCGTTTCGGTGTGAAAGGAAAGCTTGCACCAAGATACATTGGTCCTTTCAACATTCTCTCAAGGCGTGCAGAAAATGCTTATCGTATTGAACTTCCAGAAAAGCTATCCAAAGTGCACGATGTGTTCCACGTGTCACAGCTCAAGAAGTGTTTCAAAGATCCAGATCGTGCAGTTGATCATGATTCCATTGAACTGCAAAATGATCTATCTTATGAGGAGCACCCTGTTCGTATTCTCGATGAGACCGAGCATAAGACTCGCAACAAGAGCACCAAGTTCTTGAAAGTGCAATGGTCGCATCATTCCGATAAAGAGGCAACGTGGGAGACCGAAGAGGATCTTCGCAAGAAGTATCCGGACCTTTTTCTTTCTCAGTAGGAATCTCGGGGCGCGATTCCTTCAAGGGGGGCGTTTTGTAACATCCCAAGTATGAAAATCATCCCCTTAGAATGTTTGTTGCATGTTTATTTAAGTATTGCATCATATCATCATGTTGTTCCATGTTGTTTGCATTTGTTTCTTAATTATTGCAATTGTTTTCCACTGTTTTCACAACTCAAATTCAAACCTTTTTCAAACAATGGTTTCATACTTGCTCTGTTACAACATTTTGAATAAAAATCACAAATAATAACAACCATTTTGGTTCCATGTTTTCCTTAGGGATCACTTGTGAAAATGATCATTTTAAATCAATTATTTATGTTCCAACTAAATTTAAAATTCAAATCAAAGCACACAAAACAGAACCATTTTTGAGATCATGTGGTTAACAAATCAAATCAACTCAATTTGCTTTTTATCTTAGGGGTTACCCTATGTTCAAAATTGGTTTTAAATAATGGTTATTAATATTAACAAATGCACCCAAATTTGGTTTAAATTTTAAACAACAATCAAACATTTAAATTTTTGCAAATAAAAGTTACAAACTGTTAGTAGATGGCCTAAGGAGTTTCCCTAATTTTTTTCTCAAATTTTTCACTACCCAAAACCTATCTTTTCTTCCCAATTCACTTTCAGCAAAAAAAAAACAGAGAGCAAAAAAAAATAAAGCAAAACCTTGCGCGCGCGCAGCAGATAACGTGCCCAGCCCAACCTATCTACCGCGCGCGCCAGGCCCAGCCCACCCTAACGCCACTTACCGCTTTGAGAAGCGTGCAAAGCTTCTGTTCGCGGTACGGCGTTCATCCGCCGGTGCCACCGCGACAACGAAGGCACACCGACGGCGATCCAACCTATCCGCGCCCTATAAAACATGCCCTAGGGCTCCCGCACCTAACCCTAGCCCCCTAGGTCCTATCCCCTCTCCGCCGCTGTCGATTGCTCTCTTCCCCGACGAGATCCCCTCCTCTGCTCCACCCACCGGCGACAGGAGCTCTGAACCCGACGACAATGCCGCCACCTCCCATCTCCATCTAGCCATCTACCCCCGGGAACCGAAAGCCCTCTGCTCCCTCTACGATTTGGACACGCGAGCTCAACCGGAGAGCGACCGTGCCTTCCCCGCCGTCCACGACACCGCCGCCTGTCACGCCGTCGTCATCTCTCTGCAACCCGGCGAAATCCCGGTGAGCCACCCGTTCTCCATCCCCTCTCGTCCCTCTGTGCGCCACCGCACGTCCGTGCACACACCCGCGTCCAACCACCCACCGCAGCGAACACTTCCACGGTGATCTCTCCCGCCGGCGAGCATCGAACAGCTGCTGACAGATAGGTTCAGTCAGCGTGCGCGTGCGAGATTCAGTTAACAGGGGGGGAACACCTTAACCTCCCCGCGTCTGTATCTCTGTCAACTGACGGAACACAGCGCAGATGGTAGAGACGCTCTGAATTTCGCGCGAGGTGTGCGGTTCGAGTCCGCAGCGCCCCAAATTTTTGGTTCCTTTTTCTTGCACAGCACGCGGTCCCACCAGTCGGTGACTGGCACTGCCACGCGGGCGCGCAGCGCCACGCTGGCCCCTCTGGCCCACGCGGCAGCGACAGTGGGTAGAGAACAGTGCGGTAGAAAAAGTTCTGCGCGAATTTCTGTTTAATCCAAAATCTTTTTAAATACCAGATTTGAATATAAAACTTCAAAATTTAATATCTTTTGTTCTGTAAACCCAATAATTAAAAACTTTATATGTTTTCAGATCCAAATTTCCTAAACTTTCCAAATATTCAATTTGTGTACTGTTTTGGAAATTACAAATGCTTTTAAAATTCAAATTTAAATAATTCAAATGCTAAATTATAAATTCCATAACTAATTATTCATAAATCCAATAAATGCAAATAAAATATGTTTTCCATACCATTTTAAATAACCTATTCAAATATAATTTTTGTTTTCTGGTTTGAATAATTTAAATTGCCTAAATATTTTAATCCTTGTTTAATTCAATTAAAATTTGATAAAATCATAACTTGGTCAAAATAAAATATTTTTGAACATGCAAAATATGTTTTCAAACCATCAAAGTGTGAACTTTTCAAATGTGAGTTTGAATTCATGTTTTGGAACAAATAAAAATTCAATTAAATTCAAACTTGTTTTAAATTCATTTAAAACTTGTTTAATACTGTTTAATTCATAATTAAATAATCCAAATTCCAATTTCAAAATTTGAAACATGTAATCCAACTAAAATTTGATGTTCTTTTCAAATATCAACTTTGTTATGTGTTTTGAACATTTTAAATGGTTGAACACAACAAGTATTTGTGTGTCACCTTTAAGGCACCCAAAATTCCCTAAAATTAATAATAAAATTCTAAATTGCTACACCCTATTTTAATTTGATCCTAATGTTGTTATTTTGCTGTTTTCCTTTTGCATGCATCATACTAAACCACTAGCACCTGTTGTTTAGTTGGAAAACAAATAATCTAACCAAAATCTTTGGGCTTTTCATATGCAACTCAAAGTTGCATATGGGTCCAATTAAATTGTGTTGCCATCTCAATTAGTTTATTTTGATGCATCTATTAACTTGTCATGCATCATATTTGATTGTGCACTATGCCATGATGATGATTGTTTATATTTCTGCCTTGTTTGTTTGCTTCTTCTCGGATAGACGACGACGTTGATACCGACGACCTTTACGACACCCCTTCTGAGGATCTAGCTCAGTACCCGGCTACTGGGTTTGCAGGCAAGTTATCACTCACATGAACCATCGTGTTCCTTTCAACATTGGTTACCGATACTTTCCGTTGTTCTTTTCTGCTAGCCATAGTGGTAGTTGTTTCTGTTACGAGCCTATCACATGATACCCTAAACCCTGATATTGCCATCACCTCCAGTCCTAAAACCCCGTTGCTTGGGCCCGTGTCTTACTAGCATGCTTAGGGTTGTTTTGCTCGAGTCTGCTATCAGTTACTTTCTGTCATTATATTCTGTTATATTCTGGGGCTCGATGTTAAACAACACCTGTTAATTTGAGGTAATAATAATTTGCTGATAAGGCACCGGCAGGAGGCCCGGCGTGGTTTTGAGGCCTGCTAGTGTCGACCCTAATAGGAAAAGGGTCTTGTCTACTGATCCATGATGAGCGCACTATCCGCATGTGGGAAGCGTGTATGGGCGCCCCCCTCAATTTGACTCGATCCGCATCTCGTCCAAATCACCACACTTAGTTCGGGCTTTCCATTTGATGCACGCATATGCAGGTACGAACCCGAGGCCAGGGTGGAACTTTTGTAGTCGGCATTTAGGGCGGCGTGGTCTTCCAGTGCTATGAGGGTCCTCCTTTTCTTCGGGGGGCTCGATTAGCCGCGCACGCACAGCACGTGGTGCTTTGGGCTTGATGCGAAGAAAGGTTGAATTGTGTTGAGTGCCCCGCTTGGTGGGAAAGGCCTTTCCCATCTGGCGGGATATTCTTACGTGTACGGCCAAATTGGTGCACCCCTGCAGGGATAAATCTTCTCGAGAAGCCGTGTTTTCCGCGGTTATGGTTGACTTGGTGAAAGTACTGGCTAACAAGTACTCAGAACAACTTACACCTAACTAATGATAACTTGACTAGTAATAGGCTTATTGACACAACAACTTGATCCATCATTAATCCAACTGTGTGAGTTATCCTTGGATTGCTTCTTTGGATAAGGGGCGAGATCCAGGATGGGTTTGTTTGGTGGTTAACTATAGTTGGTTACGATACGCTATCTTATCCCTTTCTGATACACCGTAAGTTGTAGTATGTTCTGTAGATGGTTAGTGCAGCCAGTTGCAGCATCTCTTATACCTTCCCTTCCGTTGATCCCAAGGCATCTGTGCTTGGTGTTGACGGGCTACACTTTGGTGAACTGTGAGTCTTGCTTGTCAGTACGTTGTTGTACTGACCCCTTTGGGGCTGTGGTTTACGCAGACTACGACTACGGCTACGATGACCACCAGGATGGCTACTTCGTGGAGTTTGACGAGACTGCAGACGAGTAGATAGCTGGACCAGGGCTGGATCCAGGACCTACGTGGATGGGCTTCGTCTTCTTTATTTTCTCCGGCTTCTTAAGCCTGTTGGATTTGTCTGTACCCAGACACCGTTGATTGCTTCCGCTGATGTAATGAATGCTATGTTGGGACATGTGTCCTCTGGATGATTGTATTTGCTATTTCTGCCTTAGTGAAGGCCATTTGCAACCTTATTTCGATCTTTTGTGTCTTAGAGGCATGTTGTGTTACCCTTTTGTTCAAAAACCGTTGACGTACCATGTGTGTATGGTATGAAGTACGCCAATGGTAGTATCCTGATTTCTACGGGATAGTTTACATCGACGGTGAACAGTAACGGTTGGTTGTCGCACATAAGTGCTGGCCTACCCGTAAGGGGACGCGGGAGCTGTTAAGCCCCGTAATCCAACCAAAATACTGTTCAGTTCGTACGGTGAGTATCCTCTAGAAGTCCGGGTGCGACAAATGGTATCAGAGCCTGTCTGCCTGTAGGATCCCTTTTTACTGGTCGCAGTTGAGTCTAGAAACTATTTTTGTAGCTATATAGGAAAAATAAAACGTGAGGGTAGGAATTCTGCCATTTTTCTTCTTTCCCCACCCACCCACCCTTTTCTGGTAAGGAAGTGCAACGTTGTTTTCTGTTCTCACCTAAACTTTCAAGTTAGGATTTCACGTGTTTTGGGTTCTCCTTAGTACCTCAGGATTTTTGGTCTCGTTTTCCCGATGTTGCTTCGATATCCTGTTCTTCTAAAGAACCTTTCGTCCGTTGAAACCTTGCTGTTGTTTTCCACTTCATTTCTTCTACCGGAGTCTAATCAAAACCTCCCAAATCATCTGCAGATGGATCTCAGGTTCTACCCGCAGGTGGTTCGGATGACTCGCTGTGAGAGCACCGCCGGTTATCCGGAGATGCTGAGAGACATGGTTACCTATCTGGGGTTCCATTGGGCACCAGAGTACCAGGTCTACGAGCAGCAGCGAGAGTTTGACCAGACTTACTACCGGGCTATCGTCTACATTCTGTCGGATGATGGCAGGAGCGTTGTCCACCGCTACGAGGCAGTAGGTTCCACAGTGGATATGGCTGTGCAGCAGGCAGCTTACGTGAGTCTCACCGTCCTCCGTGCTGACTACTGGGGGTTTGACGATTCTATCTATCGTCACATCCCCCGTGGTTACATCACGTCGGCGGGAGTTCACTTCACTCTCCACAGCAACCTGGATACCTACGAGTCTGATAGCTCCAGGCTGCACACCACTGCCCAGTTCGTGAGGCACAGTGACGCAGTTGCTTCCACACTTTCTCAGGAGTTAGCCTCAGTCAGGGAGCAGCTCCACCTTGCTCTCACTCGTCTGGCGACGTACACCACAGACTTCGTTCGAGACGAGCGCTTTGCACGTATCACTCAGCCAGCTGGTCTTCCGTTGCCAGATGCTGGAGGTTACGAGCCGATCAGAGGCCCACTTCTCGACCTCGGAGCTGGTTACACAGGGATTCCCCGCTTGGAGCACAGGGAGACGACGCTTTCTACTTCACCACACCGAGAGTTGCTCTCAGAGCAGTCCCGCTCTACGTGGATCGTCGTCATACCTACTTCTGTGGGATTCCTCCTCACCGTATCTCTCGTCGTACTACTCGCCGCCGTCCTGCGTGATGAGCATGGGAGTACCGATGTATCCATTCCTAGCTATGTTTAGTTATCCTGTGGCATTCGAACCATGTATTGGTCTGTTGGATATTCTGATGTATTGGAACATGTGATGATATACCTGTTGGTTATCTATTCATGCGTCGGAATAATCTATCTTTCGGTTACCAAGTCTATCCTTTGCTGTTATTGTGCTAAAATGCATTTCTGTTCAGGATGCCTCCAACCAGGAACACCATGCCTGAACCACCTCCGCTCACGGAGCTGTTGACTCAGATGACTCAGGTCGTGGCTCAGATGGCCCTGATCCAGGCTAACCAGAACAACAACCAGAATGCTCCGCGAGTCAGCATCAAGGAGTTTCTGAGCTTGGGGCCGAGAGCTTTCGTGGCAACACGTGAGCCTCTGGATGCTGATGACTGGATCAGGGAGATGAACAGGGCTCTGGAGATTGCTCATGTTGCTGAGGAAGATAAGGTCAAGTACGCCACCTACCTACTGAAGGGTCAGGCAGCTACCTGGTGGGAGAACTACCAGACCATGAGAGCTGGCTATCCTATCACCTGGGGTTGTTTCAAGGATGCCTTCCTAAAGCACCACATCCCGGATGGTCTCATGGAAAGGATGCGTGAGGAGTTCTGCTCTCTCAAACAGGGCAAGCTGGACGTCCTCGGCTACCATAACGAGTTCAATCGTCTCGCTCGATACGCCGGTGACGAGGTGTCCACTGAAGCCAAGAAGATGGCAAGGTTCCGCCGAGGTTTTAACCCGGAACTGAAGTACGCTCTCACCAACATCAAGTGCAAGGACTTCGTGGAGCTCGTGAACACCGCGCTCAATGAGGAGAATGGGCGCAAGGCGTTCGAAGAGTCGCGCAAGCACTCGCGTGAGGGTGGTTCCTCCTCCAACATGACCACCCCTCCGCAGAAGCGCCGCATCTGGGTGCCAAACAGTGCTGTCACTAGGGCTCCAAATGCCCAAGCTTCTCCAGGCTTTGGTCCCCGCCCACCCAACCCATCTCAGATGCAGGGTCAGAGGTTTCCAATGGGTCAGCCAAGGCCAGGTCCTCCTCGTGTCGTCACTTGCTTCAAGTGCAAGGAGACTGGGCACTATGCTGATAAGTGCACTCAGAAGCAGCTACCTCCACCACCTCCTCGCCCCAACACCAACCAGGCTATGGTTCGTGCTCCCCCGGCTAAAGCCTTCAACTCCAACAACAGGCCTGTCGGGAGGACCGCGAGGGTGAATCATATCAAGGCCGACAAAGCTGAGGAAGCTGCTGACGTCGTTCTCGGTACATTCCCCGTAAACTCTAACCAAGCTAAAGTGTTGTTTGATACCGGAGCATCGCATTCGTTCGTGTCAAAGATCTTTGCAACAGCAGTTAAAC